>OX122903.1:4925000-5392500 GCA_944738965.1 Nebria brevicollis
GGCCGTGTTCGTCTTCTACCCGATGAAGTCACTTCAATCGGTGTATTGTCTTCGACGTCAGCATGAGCAGTAGTGTCTTCTTTCGGTGTATTTTGTACTGTTGCAGTTGTTCTTCGCTTCCTTCCTTTCTTCTTCACACCTCGTTGCATATCAATAACAACCTTCTCTGGTCGGATTTCAATAGATTCTTTCTTGTCGCCGCGAAGTTCATCGCTACTTAGTTTCTCTTCAACACGGAATGGGTTGATGGTTGGCGTAAGAAGTGGTGTCCAGCGTAAACATTCGGGATCGATGCTGATGCGAGATTTGGACTTGGAAACACGGTCTGCGTGTGTGTCGACTTTTTTCCAGTCGACGCATAATTGAAGTTTTTGTCCGTTCTCTGTGGGGGCGTACCGAATGAAATTGAGTAGTTGTAGAGCGGTTGCAATATCGTGGCAATACATCCCCGTTTCTTTGCTTATTGCTGTGAGATTAATAGCATCGGTTCGATGTATGTGCAGGTATTCGAGTACGACGGATTTCCAATACGCGTAGTAGGACACTCGGCCGAGATCGGACAGAGGTTTTTCAGGTGTACCGGCTTGGCCTTCTTCTTTTGATAATAAATAACCTAAAAAGAAAACATTTATTTATTGTATTTATAATTAATTTAATGTTTTCTAAAAATTAGTAATTTTATAAAATAGAGCAACAGAAATGAATACTTACTAAAGTGTATCAGAAATCTTCCAAAACCCTGTCTTTGGTACTGTGGCATGGTCATAATACAAGAAACATTATACTTCTGTTGACAATGTTTCTCTTTTGAAAAATATCCAACTAAATGACATCCTTTTTTATCATTTTTTGTAAGCACATAAAACAAAAACGGCTCCACATCATAGTACAAAGTCTTATGGTCCAAAAACAATTTCGCTAACAAACACAGGTTCTGACAATAGATTTTATTCACATTGCCATCCACCTCGAAAACAGAGATATCTTTACAGCGGTATATTTCCGTCGCGGGCGGATGGCGCCATGAGCACTTATCTTGATGACGCTCCAGTACTACCTTACTTTTGGTGTACTTCAGACAGAATTCGCACAAAAAAAGCTTCGGCAACCGGGCGTACTCTTGAGGAAATGGACTTGAGTACCAGGTGTCGATCTGATATTTGCCGAATTCTATCGCAGCGGGACAGCGTTGCTGGAGGGCCATTGCTTGTGATGGCGATGTTAACAAAGATGCGGTACCGGGCAGAATTGTCTCAGAGTTTGGAATTGCGATAGGCGTTGCTGAATTCGCTCTATCTCGAGTTTCACGGAATAAATCCACATCTTTTTGGGTGACTCCAGGTGGTAGAGTAGTACGATTTTCACCTGTAACAAAAATTGTAAGATTAATTTCTTTACTTGTGAACCTAGTATATGTACAAAATGTGTTTTTTGTAACTAACTTGTAAAAATAATTATTTTTCATTACACATTCATTATTGATGTACACATATGTGAAATATATTCTAAACAAAATTTGGATAAATTAGTAACCGTTAGTACCTTAAAATAACGTTACAATTCATTTACAAACTAATTAAATTTTAATGCTTATCTAACAAATTTTAATAACCATGTCAAAGAATTAATAATAACTTTATAAGATCGCAGTAACTTTCAAATACTCAAAATAAATAATTAAAACAATTTAAATTCGAATGAATCTCGCTAAGTGTATTTACATCAATAATGAACAAGTATTAAAAATAAAAACGTTTTAAATACTATATGGCTAGAAGAAAAACAATTTGAATAAGATTTTCATTATTTAGAAAAAAACACTATAATTTATCATTATTTAACATATAGTTTAGTATATTCTCATAATTAAATGTATTTATTTGAACTGATTGTTAAGTTAAAACGAACCAAAACCAAAATAAAAAGCAACAGGACAAATCGGTGTGTGATGGTGAATTACTAAAGCTGATACATGCGTAATTGTAAATATAAAAATCAAATGGTATGTTAAAAAAAATCAAATAAACCATAATTTAACGTATAAATAAATAAAAAATATTTTCTACTAAATAATGTTAATTGTTTCTTTTCAAAAAAAAAATTTTATAAACTGTACATTGTATGAATTCAAATAAAACGGAAGCAGTGATAATACCCTTTGAAGGAGCCAGCCAACCAGCAATCAGACATAAGTAATTACGTACGTGTCAAGGTGCAAGCGGGAAAGAACTTATTAAGAAATCGCAATATGGCAAGTGTTACATAATTGCCGACATTGAAATACTACCAATAATAGTTTTATATGAACAATAATTATGACAAAATTCTTATTTGTGGTATTTCCATATTGGTAATATCTATTTATCAGCATTTTCTTAAAATCAATCACTATAATCAATCTTGGATTGTAAGAAGAATATCAACGAAATTCTAAATTGTAATAATCATCTAAAACGGTTCCTGCTTGATTATAGTAAATTGGTAAACGCAGATAAATATTGCCAATATTTAGTAAAACATTTAAGATGTTTAATAACGTTAATGATAATGACCATATCGCAGTTTTATTTAAAGTACAAGTGCGATAAATGAGAGTAAACTGTAAATCAGGTATTCTACCACACACCATGATTCATGCCGAATGGGACAGAATTGCAACAAAGCATTAAAAGTGATCAAACAGGGCTTGAAACACAATTAGATAAACGACAGATAAATGTAGTGAAACAAATCCACAATCATAGACAACTGGTGCAGATGAGACTTCGATGTTTCAAACCCCGAAAGAGAATTGTGAGATAAAAAGTAAAATAGAGATTAAGACGAGATTATTGAGGGGTGAGGTGGAGGTGTGGTAGAGGATAGGACAGGAAAAGTGTATATTATTATTATTTGGGTGTGTTCGGTGTCCCATCTTACCCGTCTGATTGTTGGATGGTTGTGGCACCAACAATGGATGGTTTGTCTGGGTGGCCTCGGCAATGAGATTTCTTTTTTTCATTCGAACATCCTCTAACAAAGAGCTATGTGAGAAACCCATTAAACCCATGCCACCGTACGGCGCCTCGCCCTTAAGGAACTTGCGACGTTCGAACTCGTGCCGTTTGGAATTGACGGCCGTTTTAACGAGATTCGAGGGTGTCATTTGTATCCATGGCGGAAACTCGTCTTCGGATGGAATGAAAATACCGGGACGCGGGATTTTGCGGTCGGGTTCGCAGGACGAATGGAGAGGGTTGGGAGCGACGCGTTTCGGGATTTTCGGCGGTATTGTGATGTTTGATTGTTTTGTTACTATGTTCGCGATACCAACTGCATTTTCAGGGTTTGGATTCACACCCATTAATTTTTTAATGCTTTTACTGTCGATCAATGACGTAGGCGTTTCTATTTTTGAACCTTTATCAACTCTAGTAGTTTTTTCTGATTTATGAATCTTATCAGATTTTGAAACTTTATCAGATTTTGTGAATTTGTGATGTTTATCTAATCTAGAATCTTTTTCATCTTTTCTCACTTTGTCATCTTTCATATCTTTATCCAATTTTTGCATTTTATCCAATTTTAAATCGCTATCCTCTTTATGCTTATCTAACTTTCGATATTTATCTCCTTTATGTTTATCCACCAATACTGGGTCTTTGTCCGCTTTAACAAGCTTATCTAATTTGGATTCTTTATCTTTTTTATAGGTTTTATCCAATTTTAAATCCTTATCTCCTTTATGAATTTTATCCAATTTTAAATCCTTATTTCCTTTATGGAATTTTACATCCTCCTCATTGAGTTTAGGATCTTCATCAATTTTTGGTTCTTTAATTTTATTCAATTTCGGTACCTTCTCCACTTTCTCAATTTCAGATACTCTCTTTGGGGACTCACTATCTTTGTCATCTTTATCCATTTTATCAGCATTACGTTTTCGTCGGGTTAAGCTATAATTAGGTGCAGGACCAGCCCGCGACCTACTATGATCAGGTGTTGTAAACAAATGCGATAACCCATCAAACAAACCTCTCAGCTGACCTAGCCCTGGTTTCTGTCTATCACAAGTACTACTACTGCACATGCTCGAAGACGAATTCTTATCGTCTGTCAACGATGCAAATCCATTCGGCGTATTACTGCCATCAGAAAAACAACCAAACGTGTGGTCGTTGTCATTTTTAGAACTGTCTGCGAATGTCTTTTTATTTGCTTCCGCAGCAGCAGCTGCGAAACCCCAGATTTTATCTTTTGTATCACTTAAACCGCTTATACTACCAAACGTGCCCATTGTCGCTGTGTTCAGATAAGTCGACGGCAGTTTGATTCTCGACCCGGCAAAACTCATCCGCGAGTTTTCCGAGTGATGGTACGTGGTGTCCGAGTCAGAATCGGAGCTGGTGGTTTCATCACCACTCGAAGACGAACATTCCTCTGAACTGTCCGAGCTTACAGACGAATTATCATCTTTGTCATCGGCATCATCGTCTTCAGAGTCAGATGAACTACTACTGTGTACCACTGATTTATTAACAGATTTTTTATCTTTATTGCTCACTGGTTTCGCAGCGGCTGCTTTACTTCGTGCCGCTAATGCAGGCGTTACTTTTGTTGTCACTGTATTCGATTTTGTTTTACTGGGCTCAACCTTACTACTATTGCTTTTTAACTTACTGGTCCTATTATTTGCAATCACCTTCGTCTCACTTTTAATATTACAAGGCTTATTACTATCACTAACTATATCAGTACGGTTCTTATGGGCGCTGGTACGTTTATCTACCGGCGTAGATGATTCCGTCTTAACTTTACTGGTACTTGTACCAGACGATTCTGATTTTATTTTACTGGTATTATTACTACCAGAAGATTCAGGCTTTGTTTTACTATCAGACAACTCGGGTTTTATTTTACTGGTACTGTTATTATTGCCAGAGTATTCAGGCTTTGTTTTATTGATACTATTACTATCAGAATATTCAGGCTTTGTTTTACTGGTATTGTTGCTAGTTTTTTCTATTTTGACGTTGCTATTCTTACTAATTGACACTGATGACGTGGGCGTTCGAATTTTGTCTGAATTATTCGTTCGTAACGCTTCCTCTTTTTTCTTTTCCGCGCGTTTCTTGTTCGCAAATATTGCGGATAACCTGAAGAACTTTTGCTTCTCTTTCGAGATGTGATCAGACTTTTCAAGCTGGTGGTCAGAAGAACAAGAAGAAGAGGTAGCGGTGGTGGTGGTGGCGGCAACGGAGGAGGATTGGTGATGTGTGGTTGTGGATGAGTTACTGGCTGCAGGAACATGGGGAGGAGTAACTGTGGTGGTAGGAGTCGTACCCTCGTTCTCGCTGGACTCTGGATCGCTGAGGCGCGCGGGTGTTGATGCAGCGCGGGACTTCCGCGTTGCTCCTTTGGACGCCGGCGTCACGGGGACCGCTTCCTTGCTCACTCTAAAACAAAACAAACGTAACACATTGCATATTAAATATAAATGAAGCGATATTCATGACAAATATATGCTTTTAAAATATCATTATTCTCAATTATATTAAGATATAAATAAAAATTATTTTCTACGACGCCTATGGACTACGATAACCACTGCGTCACTTATAAAACAAACAAAACAGTGTGGGCGCCACTTACTTTTCATTATGTTTCTCTCGATTCTTTTCTCTCATTTTCGAGATCTTCTTCCGTACCGAATTGCTGGCGGCATCGACTTTTCTCGCTCGCACGCTTTCATGATGACCGAGACAATGTCGACACCGCCAGGGGCACTTGGGTTTTCGTTCGGCGGGTGGATCAAGGCATCCCATGTGGTAGTTTCTGTCGCAGCCGCAACAGCACAACAAACACGTCGAGACGTCGGTATTGCCGCACGCGTCACACGTCCGACAATCTTCGCAAAACCATCGGCCACCTTTCGCAAGTAGCGCCGACAGTTCTGGTCCGGCGGACGTGCATGACAAATGCACCGATGACCCGCACCCAGAGCACGCGCTTAATTTCTCAGCTACCCCTTGTCGGTTCTTCGATTCAGTGCCCAGACACTCAGAGCAAATAGGCAACACACTCGGCGTCTAGAAAGATAGACACGCTATTAATATACATTGTTTTACTGAAAGGAGTTTACAAATTTTACATTAAAAACGTAAAAAAATTATTAGAACTTTACAACCAACTATAAAATATAATAACTTTGATAAATAAATTGTAAATTGGTTTGGTTTAATAATAAATATACGATTACAAAAATTAGGAAGTTTTATTTATATTCCAGTAAAACTGAGATAATGTTATTTTTATAGTAATAGATTATGAAAAATAAGCCTTGAACATGTGAATTCTGCTTATTCGATTCCGATTCCAAAATAAAACTGTTCATACAAGTTAAGCGTCATTTATATATTTATACTCACGGTAAAGCAATAAAAATCCTATTGTTTCTAATCTTAAATAAATTTACGCTCGTAGAAAATAAATATTATGCTGTTTAAATAAATTATGTGTATCAATTCAACTATATAATTTGCATCTAAATATAGATTTCTACCAAAAAAATGTATCCCAATGCTTGTTAGAATATATCATTTGTCAAGTCAAGAAACAACTGATAACAGCACATGTGTAACAAAAAAAAAAAAAGTTTGCCGCCGAGGAACAAACTGATCACTTTTCATGCGTATCAAGTTTATTTTTGCACAGCGCTAAAAATAAGAGCCATTATACGAAAATAGATGCATGGCAGTTGTAATGAATTGTCGTTCCCCTATTTCAAGCAGCTCTCGTTTTCTAACCGTTCTTTTCACGCCCCTATATTCTATTTCTAACCATTCCAAACCGAGTTATTTAACTTGTATCCAAGGATAGCAAACACTTTATTTCACAGACACACACTAGAAATGTTTAAATATTGGGACTATTAACAAGTTCACTAGTTGAAGATACACAGGGAAGTGTCAATATTTGCCTGAGAACCATAAACGCATAACCTGTAATCAGAATAACTTCCCGTTCCCGCTTTAATAAAGGCATGCTCACAAAGCACAAGTACCAAACAGGAACTCGACAGATTATTAGTACAACTGGCTATTTAAAATACTAGTTGCATATCCAGCATTATTCAGTTAATTTTAGATTGTAAAGTACGCAGTAGATAATTATAGATTTACGGAAATATGTTTTATTTATTATTGAAATTTCAACCAATTTTGGAGCACTTATATAATCCAAAAGTTTTATTTAAATATACATATGAATAAATTTAAAAAAACCTACTAAAGAATGATATATTTTTAAAATGTTTACCTGTCCAAAAAGCTGTTATTGCTTTTTTTTAAAATGTCACATAATTTTATAAATTATACAACTATTTAGTTACTTAAAGTGACAAATTGGCAAAATATCAATTTAAATTATTAAGGTGTGTTTACATTTAAATTTAAAAAAATATTACAATTATTAGAATATATGAAAGACTCGTCCTTGGAATAA
Organism: Nebria brevicollis; assembly: GCA_944738965.1. Taxonomy (NCBI): domain Eukaryota; kingdom Metazoa; phylum Arthropoda; class Insecta; order Coleoptera; family Carabidae; genus Nebria; species Nebria brevicollis. The sequence continues at coordinate 4,932,483 of OX122903.1, forward strand.
AATTATTAACGTTGTAGAATTTACTATCAAAACATAAATATTAAAATTATTTTATTACAAATCCAATACGAAAGTTATAGCATATTTATTCAAAAATTTTAATTTGCTTCTAAAATATATGCAATGAACTTTCTTATACGTAATTGGTCAGTCTGGCTCGATTCAGGGAAGGTCAAAAGGTATATTTCGTATAAGTAAAAAAAAATAAACTGATGCTTAATTGTGAGATCCTGCCTATTGTGTTCTTTAACTAAAGTGTAACTTTTTAGCATCTTTTATTTTTCCTGTCTACTAATGGCCGTTTTGCATTTCACGCCCTGCTGTGTCTGTTAAATAATTAATGATTCTAACACATTTATGCATATGGCGCATATGCATTAAGGTGTGTCTATATGCATTTATATGTATTTTTAAGCATGCATCTGTATGTGTTGATAACGGAAACGGATGTATATATACAACCGGATACCGGAATTGAGTAGATCACACATAAAATTGCATGTATTCACAGTAAAAGTAGAGATTTTTGATACTATATAAATATTGAGTATGATTTATTATTATGAGTAAATATTTATTTACTATTTCATGCATGTGGATGTTGTTGTGGTCTTAAAGGCACATTCATAGTTCACATGATGTTTTATTTTGTGGTTGTATTATAATATAAACGTGATATAATCTAAACACTTAATGAATTTCTCACTAACTTGTTGCGCTAGTGCAAAACTAATTTATCTAAGGTTAATTACATCACGTTTACATGATAATATTACACTGGCTTTTGTCTAAATTAACAATTTGCTGTACTGATACAGTGGTACGAATAGATTTATGGTAATTTAACTTGAATGGATTGTCAATATAATTTATGAAATTGTAAATGCATCATTCATTCTCAACCATTAGAAGTACTTTCGAAATTATATACACATACATTTATATGACAATTTTAAAATTCGTTTGAATTATCTAAATTAAAAATGTACTACTACATTTTTAATTTCTTATACGAAGTAATAAGTAAATAATAAATATGAGAAAATTATTTATCTCGATAATTTAACTGAAATATACCTTCTATCCTTCCCTATTTTTTTAATGACGTGGGAGGGTGTGTATGTGTGTGTGTGAGAGAGAGCGAGAGAGAAAGAGAGAGTGAGAGTTCAGTGTAAGCCATAGCGGATATTATTTAAAAATAATCGTGAAATAATAAATATTTATTTATAAATATTTATAAACAAATTGTACAAAAAATGCCAAATATAATAATTATATCTAGCCATTTTCACAAGTATTGATTGATTGATTTTATGGTATAGATATCTGTATTATAAATAAAACATATTTGCATCAATTAGAAACTGTCGTTTAATTGAAACGGGATATTACTACGATTAGTTAGCAACTTTGTTTAATTACGCGAGAGATAAAGTCGTTGTGATTTATAGCAAATAAAAACAAATGTGCTGGCATGAAACACAACTTACAACTGTTGGTAAATCTCAGTTTTAATATACACATTACATAAAATAAGCATAGATTAGCTGCGATAAATACGGGAACTAATTTCATAGTATAATTTTCTAATTTCTATGTAAGGAATTATAAAAAGTATTATTAATCGATAAATATTATTCAAATCTCGCAATTGATTTCCACCGCGGTGATAACAAATTAAATCCTTTCTTGAATAATAATGTTCATTCAACAAGCCAATAGTTAAAATAGCATATTTCATAACACGTTTCGAGATGAATAAACAAAATAACATTCCAGAAAAAGATCGATATATTTAGATGTAGATGTCATCCAGTGAAATATATATATTTCGTTTCTCTTTTTTTGTGTTTTATTCAAGGAGGCAAGTAATGAAAATCGTATTAAAATAATGGCTAGTGTCTGAGATACTAATAGGAAAATATTGGATGAGTAATACATTGAGATCTAACGAGTCGAGATAAATGCGTAGCATTTTATAAAAACATGACTATACCATCAATTTAACTAGTGTTTAGTCATAATCTGTTGATATTACGTATATTTCACGATTATATATAATTTCATTTGATGCAATCATGTGGTTACCACATTTAAGTCGCCACATTTGTTAACTTGGTAGCGTCGTCATCACTCATGGAAATCAGCACTCAATTTGTAATTCAAAATTACAGATATTACGTTTATGGTAATTTATTACTTTAAATCGGAATCTATATATTTAAAAACTGTATAGATTCTCTTTCAAAAATTAGTTCTACTTGAAAAAAATGATCGAGTGAATACTATTTCTTATATATAGTATACGAATATTCATAAAAAATGGGAAACCAATAATTACATTTTTTTCTTATATGAACTAATAAGTATTATAATTATTTTAAAAGGGTACCGGATACAAGAAAATCATTATAAATTTTTTTACGCAACTTACTTATGTTGCCATAATTACGCACTTATATAATAAATAATATAATAAAATAGACTCAAATAATTTGGATTTTGGCATTATATGTAGTATATATTTTTTTAAATTTCAAAATGGTTTGCTCTACATAATAAATACACGGTAAAGCATCGAAAACATATTTTCATGTGTTGTATATGTATGTTACAAATGTTGATCATTTGCCAGCATATTTAATCGCGAAAAGATGTATATCTTTATACATCAAGCATGTAAAACGCGCCCATTGAATATGTCAGCGTTTTGGCCGTGCCTTGATGCCAAAACACAATTACTGGATCAAAGTGACTGCGTCTGATAAACCGTTCATAAATTACCATGTACATATAACAATTTAAACAATTTTAATTGTACCATGTTGCAATAAATCCTAATTTTCCGTATCGAAACTAACTCAACGCAACAATATATTTTATGACAAATTATAACATAGAACAACCGGTTAAAAATGTCGAATTATGTGATTATACTCGGAATAAATGATTTCGAATGACTGAGCGAAAGAAAAGTTATGAGTAAACAGAATAACATGATTTCTTCTTGATATAAGAAAAGAAAATGTATTTATATGTCGAAATTCACGTAAACAAAATTTCTATTATAAATAAATGAAATTGAAATGCAAACTTCGTATTTACAAACGACTACACCAGTGTATCGAATATGTTTATAAACTGACCTAGAATGCGCAAATCGATGTAATGCACATGTAAGGTGCACACTGCAGTGCCTTATTCTTTCGGTACATTCATTTATTACTATACTTGTAAAATAGCTTGTTTAATAGTTTTACTTAAAGTTCTAATAAATTATAGATCGTTTATTTGCTATTTTAAATAAATATATATTCAAAACAATAACAAATACTGTGCTATACATATTTTTACTTTCTTATGCGAAGTAATAAGGAAGTATTTTAATAAAAAGAAATATCAATTTAGAGTTTTTAACGATAATATACCTTTACCGATATCGAGCCTATTTTTGGAATGAGGTTTGTGTTTGAGTTTGTGTGTAAAGTGTGTGTGTGTGTGTGTGTGTGTGTAGATTGTGTGTGTGTGGAGTGTGTGAGGGAAGGAGGGAGTTGGGAATGAGTGAATGAGACACTGTAGATATTTTAAGTTTAACATTTGACCAAACACACAATACCGGTTTCTGCAATCAGGGTAAATGATAAATATGTTTTCTTCAGACAGAAGTATGTCACAAATGAAGTAAATACTTGATCACCAACACGTAATTACAGCGATAAATATAAATGAAAACCAAATACGTTTTACAAGTGTAATTAGCTGACCGACAGCACATATAATGAACTCATTCAGAGCAAAAAAAAAATGAATCGCTAAAACAACGTAAATATAAATCGAAGACAGCCTTGATCCCAAAACGAATCCCGCGCAAAAGAATAAAGATGTTTTTTTATACAATAAAACCAAGTAATTTATCATTTCTACCACACCCATAAAATATATCTGGCAACGCAGCACTATCAAATAATACAAATTTAAACTAATTTATATCATAGTTTATTCCACGTACTTAAAACGTTTATTCTACTAAGCTCCTATAATAAATATACAAATAAACTCGATTTTAATCTATTAGATAATTGTTCGAAATTCCGAACGAAAATTGGGTCATACGCCCTAACAAATTGTAACATTTATTTCGAGACATCTTATTGATTGAACAGTGAAATATCGCCCATTGCCTATAAAAACGATCTTAACCGAAATTGCCCGATCAGTGTCAATCATCTCGTGCGAATTACGAGGTGATTGACGACTGAATCTTGCTTTGTTGGAAGCCCAAACATGACAACAATGCGATTGTCGACTAAACAGGTATAAGTTCACGACGACAAACCGGTTTACTCAATTTATGTACCTACATGTATATAGTTATGATTCCAATGAATTAAGTATATAGAAAACATGCTGTTCCTTTTACGGTCTAGCAGCTTATAAGATGTCCGATTTTATTAAGATCACACCGCTAAGGTGATCATGCGGAATTAATTTATTTGATAGTTAAATTAATTTGTATTGTTAGATTATTCAATTAATTACCTACTTAATTGTTACAAAAACAGTTTTCCCAACTACAGATTAGTACAATTTAATTTTTAACAACTGTGAAATGTTATATAATTTATATTTTGTCGTCTGTGTCAATAACTCGATAACTTTAAAACTCTGACCCAAATTATAGTGGAGTAATTTTTTTTTAAATTTAATTCCTCGTTTATTTATGTTATAACATTCAACAATTTATTATTTATATTATTCATCATAGTCTATAACAGATTAACTGTATTAAAGAAATCAATAAATAGTTATTTTTTGACAAGATAATTCGATTGTTGAAATACCACGCTCATAAGACCATTATATATATGGTTCACCTGTCTATTTGAATCAATTAATTATAGAATTGAGATACTAATTTAGCTGTCGTGAAATGAAAAATTAAGTCAATCATATTCGAGATAAGTCAAAAGTAGAACAGTTTGAGTGTGAATGTAATTAATTAATGAATAATCGTAATACAACCGCGTAAAATGACTACCGTCTGCTTAAAGCCGGTTTCATACTATAACATAATTTACCGAAAATAGACTACTTTTTATTTTCTTAAACAAAAAAAAAATTAAAATACTTATAGCACTTAAATAATACTAATAGATTTTTATATCCAAAATAAAAAGACCACTTAATGATTAACATCGCCTACCAGTTTAATTTTGTCATACATGGGCAACTAACGATTTTATAAACGACTTGGTGTAAACCAGGTGTTTTAATCGAACATTTTACGGTGTACACTTACACCGCCGTGAAAGGTTAAGCATCGTCACACCACACACCATAAACGAGACAATTCGTGAAGGAGCACCAACATACGAGTATTTTTTGCGCTATTTTTTTTTTTTTGTGGTCCGCACTTTTTGTCTTGTAAAGCGAAAACATTTTTTTCTTCATCCAAGGTCGCTAAACAATTATTTTTGTCGTTGAATGGAAAGCAAATGTAAAGATAGGTTCAGGTAACCCAAAATAGCATTCAACTCAGTTTAAAAAAATATATAACAAAGAATTCAACAACAACAAAAACTTTACATTTGAATTCTAACATTTGTACGTATTTCGAAAAACGTAGTGAATTTCGGGGATTTGAACCGAAAATGAGTTATAATTGAGTAATTTGATATTTAAATTAAAATCTGTTTTGATTACAAATGAAAATGCCAATCTTTCTCTTGCCCTATACGCACGCCTGTGAAAGAGAATGTTTCTTAATACCATAACAGCATAAAATCGTGATGTGCAAAATGGCGTCAATCATTTTTGTTTTACTATAAATAAGATACGTTTCTAATTACGCAAAAATACGTCAATGCAAGATCAAACTTTATGGTATCCAACATTACTTTCTATTTGTATCTATGTTTATTTGTTTGTGTGATTGCTGGTGGTAAATTTATTACCAACCTTTCAGTGGGAAAGTCACTATATGGTTGCTTGCGTGTTAGTAATTATTACGGATGATTGTTATCAGTTGTAATTCTATTAGCATTTCTCGCTTCTGGGGCAGTTTATTATTATTTTTAGGGGCGTTCGGGAAGTGCTTGAAACCTTTTGAGTAATTGCTTAATTTTTGTATACGTGTATAGAAATGAGTACTACCGTAAAATTATTATGTTTCATATTAAATAAAATTAATAATTACGAATGACCTATAAATATTGTAAAACTCATTTTAATATCAATAAAACTGCGCAATAAAAATATTTCTAGTGTTTTACATAATCATTAAAATGTATGTACAATTAAAATTGACCGATGATAAATAATTGAAACAAATTTTATAATTTTAAACATTACCTATATCAAACATAATAAATTACTTATTCAAATATAATTTTCCATTGTGTAATTCTGTGAAACATAAATATGCAAAAATATTCATTTATAATTATTCCAACATTAACTGGCTTGCAAACACGGAAATATAAATAAGAATTATCTTGGCACTCATTACATGAGACATTTTTGCCAATAATAAATAACTGCGATTTCTTGATAAACTATTTTATTCGTAATATTTTTCCACAATAATTCACCCAATAAATAAATCTACACACCAATTAATATTTCAAGTAGGTAGCGAATTAGGTGACACCTAAGGCGTAATAGCTATTTTATTTATGTCAAAAGTAAGTATGCATAAAGCACACAGAGAAACAGACACAATTCCGAAAATAATCAAATTCGATTCAGGCAAAGGCAAAAAGTATTATTATTATTACAATATTTACTTATTTCTTCGTATAAGAAAGTAAAAAACGACTAAACTTATAAAATAAAATATCTGTTTTCGATAAAACAATATTTTTCAAACTAGAAAATTATACTGTGAATTGAATAAGGCTTATTGAGTATATAATAATTAAAAAATGATAATCGATATTTAGTCCTGAGAGCCTATAATCCGCTTATGTAAAGTGGCTTTAAATGAATGTTATGCTGCCATTTGTAATGGATATTTTTATTGAATATAAACTAATAAAAAAAATAAATAAACTTTAAATATTAAATTAATGAATAGAATACTAATTCTCATTTATGAATATATTTTATATAAATGCCAAATCAATAAAAATTACCATAAGTATCTAAAGCATTGTGAAATTTGATGTTTCATAAAATGTTATATACAAAAAAAAATTCAATTAATTTGCATAAAACTCCATTTTATTACAATCCAAGCACGCTATTTGTACTTCATTAAATGACATAAAACTAAAAAAAAACTCATTTATAGCTAGAATTTAAATTATTCAATATCGGCGTAATATTTCGTTGATTCTATAGTATTTATTTGAAATTTTAAAACGTATCCAATAAGTTTGAAAACATTGTAGAAATGTGTAGTCACTTGATTCGTAATGGTTGCTTGCGCATTTGAAAAAAATACAAAATTGGGGTGCATATTAAATGAGTCGTCGCTGGAAACTAGTGGGAACATATCTTATTGTAATGAGGCAATAAGGTCTGGGCTGAAGACATAACTGGGAACATCTGTCATAAAAAACAGCGAACTTTTTCGTGCGATGATTTTATCTTTATCCACTGTTTCATAGACTGTTTTATGTCATTTTTCATAATATATTTTGAAAAACTTCCAAGTTAAAAATTAAAAACAGATTGGCTCTTAGTTGAACACGTGTTGATGGGCGGACCAAACGAGCCACGTGATATACTCATAGCCAATCAGAACGTAGCTGATACTTAACGCGAGCCAAGAATTGTCACTATTGTTGGACAATCATAACAATGTTGATAGTAAATAAATAAATAACGGATTGTGTTACCAACAACGCCAGCCAATGGAAATTGATGAAGTCGAAGAATATGCAATATGTTTTTTTTTTTAGTAATACCAGACCATTTTTTTCTTGATTTTACAGTCAATTTGAAACGTACCGGTGAAAGTTCGATCGACTACTTTGTAGATAGAATAACAAAGATGAAGATGACAATACAATTTACATAAGAACAGGAAATTTCTTGAAGTATTCTACGATTTATAGTTGCAATTTGCTACTTTGGAAGCACATATTGCTGCTTAGTTTGCAAGCTTTTTTTATATGCATATGTGTGTGTGTATTTCTGTGTGTTTATTATATTTAAAACAAGTTTTCAATAAATATATTTCTTATCTTATCAAATTCCAAATTAATTGAGTCTATTTTTTTTTGTTAAACAATTGAGAAAGATGGGTGATGCATTAATGGAATAATTTTTCACACCTAACCTACGTAACTATAGCAACATAAATAAATGTTCAATAGTGATTTGCTTATAACCGGCAATCTTCTTGAAAAAAAAAAATCCAAAGACAAGTTGTACGAAAATTTCATAATTTAACCTTCTATCGTTCAGACTATAGAGCACTCACATACACAGAGACAGACATACACACAAACAGACAGACGTCGTTATTCCACAAATAATCGGACTCAATTCAGGGAAGGTCAAAAGGTATATTGCCGTCAAAATGAGTACAATACTTACTTATGACTTCGTATAAGAAAGTAAAACGAATGTTCGAGAAAACATATTCAATAACGAACAAAATAATGTATTAGGATATAGAATAGACAGTACCTTTGGTGGAGATTCCTCTACCGTCGGCGATTGTTTGGGTGTTCGGGCCGGCGACACCGCATCAGACATCCTCTTCTTCGGAATCGTCGGACTCCCAGATCCAGTACTGCCCGACCCCGGATGGTACGCCGACTTATACGCCTTGCCATCCTGTGTCACCAACCCTTTATTAATCGCCCTCTTCGCCGAAATACGCAGCACCTGCCGCAAATCCACCTCCGGCGGACTCATTTCCAACGTATGCGATTGCCGTACGTACTTCTCAATACTTTTCAGCGTCGAACCATCCCGTTCACCAAGTTCACGCACGGCTTTCGCGATCACTTTACTCAAATCGGCACCTTGCCAGATTTTTAATGTACGGTTCTGCAGACCACCGGGGTCTTTGTACGAACTCTGTCCCTTGTTGAACACTTTGAGCACGCTGCCATCCTTGACAGCGATCTCCAAATGTTCCGACACCACGTCCTCGTGGTAGTTGTGGTGCTGTCGGATCGCGTGACATATTCTTTCGACGCTGGGTCGTTGTTTTTGCGAACGAATCTTTCGTATCGCGTCCAGGATCCAGTGGCTCCATGTGGCCTGGTCCACATCCTCTGGCTCGCACATGTCACCGAGTTCTGTGAACAAGTCAATTCACATAAATACCAAATGCGACACTCGGTCATTTATACAATTAAATCAAATTGTAATCTTTTACAAAGTTGTATATACATTTCCGTATAAATAGTGCAATAAAACCAAGTGATTTAAAATATCGTTAATTTCCATAGAAACGACATTTGTAATGTATGAAGTACTGAGTATCATGGCACTTGATGTTTGTTGAACAAAATGATGAAGTTGTTTCAATTATAAGAACAAAACTTGTTATAAAATCACCTGTTTATTTATTATAAATTCAGGTTATTCTATTCAATGTATGTAACAATTATGTACCTATTACGTCATATATCATAATACGAACAAGCATGGTAAGCACGTGGTCGCGCAATTTAGATTATTTGCGATAGATTAATTATATGGTGTAATATAATTTTTTTATTGTTTTTGGTATTGCTTTTCCGGTATTAAATACAGTACAATTTAATTTTATTTGATCAATATAACCAGCCAGAATTTATTTTAAAATTTACCGAATCAACCATTAAGGTAATGACATTAGGACCAGTTAGGATTAAGAAAAATCGGCAATAGAATAAAATAGATTACGACGGACGGTTTAAGCCGAGAATAAGATAATAGTAAAACTAGGTAGTATTGTAGATGAAAAGCTTATGAATTGTGTTACCGTTGTTCGACGGCTGTTGGCAGTCTAACACCTGGTCGCCGCCGCCACTACCTGTACCGCACCCGGCGGCCGCCGCGGTACATTTCCAGATCGCTTATGAGTGTATACGAAGTGACGGCGGGTGCGGAGCGTGCGGCCCAGCCCGGCTCGGTCGACCCCGCGGCCCGCAAGCCAGCTCCCGCCGTCGAACGTGTACACCCGCCAAATCAAAACGCGTATAAAACCGCCAAACTCACCTGGATATCTTAACAAACAACGCCATATATGTGCATAACACACTTTAATGCATGCCCAGATGACGCGACACAACTCAACGTTAACGGAAACAATTAAATTTACACTTTAATTCGACCAGACAAACACTGACAGAAATCCGTCGGCAGCCATCTTGTGCGATCAGAATTACATTCATTTTACGCCCGTTTTTTTACCGTTTACCAGACGCACAGATGACATATGAATATTTAGCAGTATTGTTTAATCTTATACGTTGTTATAATTATTATAAGAATAATGATAACTCACATGACAATCAGTAAAAGCCACGAGAACAAATGAGGCTGTTGGCTGGTTCGCCGAGCAACGGTCGTGTCGTCCGGCGGCTAGCGTAGCACTCTAACATTCCACAACCTTTCTGATATTCACTCTTGTCCCAGTTACATCTGTCACAAAACTCTTTGATCCAACGACACTATCATTACCTGCGACACTTTACACTTTAACAGAAATTGCGTTAATTAATCACGACAAACACAATACATTGCAATATACACTACATCACAACAAAAGGTTAATACTTGTGACAAAATGGCTATGAGAGTGACGCGCGCGCAACTCTTATCCCCTCTGGCCCCACGTATCTGTACCTATAAACAAGCTACGTACTTCCGTCCAGTGATGTTCGTTGGGGCTGTAAACGGAGGGGGGCCCATGAAAATTGATCAGAAGACATATGAGCTAATCATTTTTTTATTGTTTCGGCATGCGCGATTGAATCTAGGACATTTCTTTTTCAATCTTTATCTTAGATATCAGCCAGTATAAACTCGACTGTTAACAGAGGAATAATATACTCTTATTCATATTATATTACGTTTAGATATTTTTTAAATTTTCATCTTAACAACAATTGGATTTTATTATTTAAATTCGTTTCAACTACATGGGAATATATTAGCACATGCGCATGTTTATTTTGAAATAGGTGTGGTCGAAAAAACGTAATGTTAAGAACTACATAATTTTTATATGGAGAAAGTTTAACTTAAATGTCAACTACTGTAAGTAATTCGCTCATGTAATTTAATTTATAATTATTCGCCACCTCTACGTTCCAAAATAAAACGTTTTTATTACGTTAACAGTTGTCTACATCCTGCAGAACAACTTATTTAACTCATTACTAGTACCCTCTATCGTAGAACTCGGAAACTAATATCGATTTTACTCAACGGGAACATAGAGACGGATTCGCTATGTCAAATTCGCACTTTCATATTATGGAATTTAATTCAATAAGACAATCAATTAGAATTAATAAAATATATTGTTTACAAATTAAGTCATTTTAAATGTGTACAAACATTTACACAAAATCGAATATATTTTCGTTGTATGGAATATGTAATATACATGAATTGCTTATAAAATAATAAACATTTAATCACAAATAAACTGGTGTTTGATATTGAATCGGCATCTTTTATAAATGTAATACACATACGACTTAATTAGAAAATAATTACATTCGAGTTGTATTGTGGCTCAATCTGTACACGTCATGAAATAAATTTGATTTATACATAAAGGAACCTTTATTTAAAGTAGTCATCTCTTACAAACTAAATACATAATCACAATACGTAAAATAACTTGTATCTTACTAAGAAGACATCTAACTAAAATTCATAAAATTAAAACCTAACGTGGAATTATGCTTTGTGTGTGTATATTATTTTGGGTGCGGTACAATCGGATAAAATGAACATCGAACGCAATTCGTTTTGTTTACTCTTGATATAAAAGTGTTGTTCGGGAAATTCATTTTAACCGATTGTTGTTGTACACAGAAGTAAAAATGTTCCGTATTTCTTATACGTATTTTGTAAAATTATTTTACCATTACTTAGAGTAATTATTACTTATTTATTACATTAATAAGGAGCATATCTTCTAGAAGGCGATGGGCCTCTCATACCAGGTCGACTATAACAAACAAAGTAAACATAATTTTAAATACAATCTTGAAATAAAATTTATTTACTAAAGAAAGTGATACGCTATTCTAGAAAAATTAGAATATAAATATGTCCGGTGGCGTACTTAGGTTTTATCGGAAACCCCCATAGAATAAAGTTGTTAAACTTTTATCAATTTACCTGTATATTTTCAACACTGTCGACTCCCAGGCATTATATCCTAGTGTCGTCTCTGGGAGACTTTTTTTGACCTAAATTAATTCAAAACAAAAATACTCAAGCTTTGGCAGGCGGTTCAATTGTAACAAAAGAAATAAAAGCAAACTCTATTTTTAGAAGCAAAACTATTTATTGGAGGAATTTTCTATATTGCAATAAATACAAACAATGAAATCTAATATTTAATTCTTTTATGGAAAAATATTTTTAAAATTAAATTTCAAATTAGGAAAAATGATTTATACTAATTTTGAATTTCTTAAAAAGTGGAGTCGCCAATTTGTTTCATACACTCACATTCTCTCAACTCCTTTTATCTATATACATTTCGATTAAAATTTACCTTCTATCGTCAAACGAATCTCTGCTGAAATCTTCATACATACGACTCATTCTTGAACCTTGCATATTTCCGCTAGCAGGCGGTGATCGCCTGCTGAACATTCCATAGTCGCTAGATCCCCGTCCAAAACCGGACGAATCTCTCATGCTATTGCCCATCGAGCCAGTCATCGGACCTCGTAGTCCGATTGAAGGCATAGGCGGTAAGGGTTCCCGTCTGGGAATTGGTGGCGGCGGCAGGAAATCCCCGCGAGCTCCTCGCATACCCATGTCACCACGAGGTGGCATACCAGGGTATCTTCTCTCGAAGAGATCTCGGGATTCATCGTACCGCCTATCATAGTAACCATCGTAAGAATCCTGAAACAGTGGAAGTTGTATTAATTGATTTCCAAGTGATTAAATTTGCGCAGATCCTCGTTTCTATACAGATCAGTCTCTGATCATTGAATTTAATTGTGTTCAAATGTAAAATTGCTCATAAATACCTACACATTCACTTCAGATATATTTACTACTAACATTTTTGAAATAAATAAAGTAACGTTTAAAAATCCAAAATTCGTAAAAAAAAATCAATTATGCCAATTGAATACAACTAAATCTAATAAAATAATATTTATATTCAGTCAAATAGTGATATCAAGATTGAATTCTTAAAAATTCAATTAGAATTTATTGTGTATTGTTGCCTTAAATAAGATAATGGTCAGTGATCAGAGATGTGAAGAGAAACGACGAAAGAAAAGATCTTAGAATGAGGATCTCGTTGAATACGCGACGAACGCGATCGCTGGCACTCACGGATGACGGTCGTTGTCGGCGACGGTATCGAAATGGGGTTTTATCAAGTGGTAATGAAACACTAATGTACATAAGCAAACGAGAAACGGATGGAGGATAAAGCGAGGGATTTGTTGTGATGACGGACGGTGTATAGTGAACGTTGTTTAATGAACGAGGGAAGAACACACAGACATATATACAAATGAAACACGTATTAAACATAGCACCATTATTGAGTGAGAATTTGAACTGTGGTTTCAACTAAATACATTAACAAAACGATTGTATATATATATATTAGAAATTATAAATGAGATGCAAAAACTAGAGAAAACTCAATTTAATACGTAACAGGCGTCCGTTAGTTTTTGACAATTTATTATCGCCCTTCCCCGTTATATTACCGGTCGTGAAAATTTGTTTTCCCAAATGGAAAATACTTGCGTTTCGAACAAATTATGCTTGAAGTGATGAAATATAATAAATTGTAACATTGAACGATAATACCGGGTGGGTAAAAATAAATAAGAAAAATGGTGGTGTTCCGAACAAAAATCAAAATTGTGGCAGAAAAGTGAAAAATTGAAATAGAAAAATGTTGTAGCATATTATTACTGATTTAGTTTTATTATAAAAGTATATGTCGCGTACCCCAAATCGGCCCATCATCCGGTCGCGTAGGAACGGTGGCGGCGGTGGGGGTGGGTACGGATCACGGCCGAACATTCGGTCACGGAAGCGTTCCGGTCCTAAACCTTTGGGACATTCCTTCGACCAGTGACCGCCGCGGCCACATCGGTAGCATTGTTCCGGATCGCCCATGCCGGGCTTCTGGCGCACGCGGCTTGTCGACACTTGCACCTTCATCGGTTGACCGTCGACGATCGTTCCGTTCAGTTCTTTGATTGCCTCGTTCACGTCGCCCGACGATTCGAGGTGTACGAACCCGTAGTTCCGGACGATATCGCATTCGACGACCGTGCCAAATTTTTTAAATAACTCGCGGACTTGCGGTGCCTTCGTATTATCCGTAAGATTGCCGACAAAAATTTTCGTTGTTGGTGTTGCGGGAGCTTTCCGGCTCTTTGCCGCTTCGCATTTGATTGGCTGACCACTGATCATATAGCCGTTCAAATTTTGTATCGCATCGCGACCTTGATCCTCATTCTCCATATGAACGAAACCGTAATTCTTGACGACGTCGCATTCCACTACTTTGCCGTATTTCTCGAAAAGCGGCTTAATATCGCTGACGCTCGATTTTTCGGCGAGATTCCCGATGAATATTTTGAAAGTGCCCGCACTGCTAAAACCCGGCATGGCTACGCCTGAAATTCGTATATGTGAGCACGCCGCATATACTAATCAACAAGTGATGCTTGCGAGCAAAACAAAATACACACGTGATCTTATTTTATTTTGTTTTTTAAGTGCATGCGAAGGGCACGGCGACCGAGCGACGCGGTTCGCGACGTCCCGATCACCGGGTCTCGAGCTATATTGCCAAATCACATGCAATTCATTTCATTCAACAGGATATTATCTGACCAAAGTGTTCCCATTGACTGGCATATTATATATCTACGTGTGTACAGGGAATATATTTTTCGTATATTTCATGTATCTAATAAATTACTACATCCAAAATATTATATAAATAAATTTTAATCGCCAGAACGAAACGGTGTCGTGCGAAAGTTGAACAATCAAAATTACTTTTGTTATAATTATAAATCAAACGCGATATACTAATTATCTAATATTTTACATAATGAACTTACAAATACAATAAGTTACGAGGACATAATAAAAATCCGGAAAATATGATAAAAATAATTATTACGTACTATAGATAGCATAAAAAAAAACGAATAACATTTATATAATTGTAGTTTTGAAAAAGACATTAAATAGTATACACAATAATGTTTTTTAATCACGACTTTCCATATAGTAATATTTGATATTAATCTGAACATATATAATGTAACGACCAACTACTACAGCCAAAGATGCAAAAAAAGTGCATAACACATTTGTTATGTAGTATTAGTGAGCGAAATTAATAAAATTTTATAAACAATTATTTAATTTTTGAACAAAACATCAAATTCTCAACTAGTAATCCAATATTTATCTGTTAAATTTTAACAATTCCAAGTCAGTGGGAACCTTGCATGACATTGTTTTATCTCAAAACATAATTTATCAAAAGGTAAACAGTAAACACTGCGACGGAATTAAAGCCAACTACCAACTGTGCGATAAAATTACATAAAACATGATTTGGCAATCCCAAGTCCGAGCCCAGCTATAAGGCCATACCATTTGTCGCATCAAAAATACTAAAATTTTCATACGAATGCCGAAAATAAAACGATATAGAAACTATATGTGCGTAACCGCAATGTAATATCGATATGAACGAAATGAATTTCTAACTACGATGGCGTCCATAGCCGTACGGTAATATCAATCAAGCGTACAACGACCACCCAAAATTTTAGCGTTTTTGTGGGTAAAAAGAAGTAGATACATATGAACTTCATCACTTACCTGTAGTCACAGAAATGAGAAATCAATAAACAATTGTTTTAGTGCAAATTTTTATAAAAATAAACAGCGCTTTCTTAGCAGAGCCTCCACACCCAGCTATGCGAACTCGACCTCGAGAAGACTGGAACAGAATGCATCAGTCGGAAATGTGTTACTACGCGGCGGCTGCGCTTAACTTGTGTGTAAAAATCAATGATTACGCATGCGTCTAGGTAAACTGATGTTTTGGTTGTTGATGGCGGAGGGATTTCCGTTTTACTTGCAGCGGGAATTTATTTTTGAATGTATGCAACACATCTGAACTTATTGCCAAGGTGTCGCAAGTGCGAAATTTTCACTAAGATTGGAGTAAGGGGTTGATTCTCATGAATTATGATAAAATGCTGTGTTTATGATTAATTTTTCTATAAACTATTTATTACATATTGTTTTATACACAAAACATACATCATTCAATATATCAGTCTTACAATATCCATTTACAACTTACGTAGAACACATTAACTTCGCCAAGATAAATATTTATCATAACATGTGTTATTCACAATCGTAAATGCACATTATTTGAGTCACACGGCCTATCAAAATATCCACTAAATTTAGACTCATGTAGAGATTCTAAATGCGATAATAAATGACTTTAAATTCCGATTAAAATCAATTTGATTTCGATAATGTAAATTTAAATATCGTGTGCATAAAGAATATCTACACAAACTCAAAGTCTAAATAAATCGAATTGGAATACATTATACAAGTAAACTCTATTTCTAGTTAACCAATCACAAAAATACAATTACGTTAATAAATTAATTTTCTGTGCGTCGCATAACAGGTGTATTTGAAAAATTCAGTTGTAATGCGTAAATAAGTGATATCGTAAAAAGTGAGTTTAACGCTTCTGGACACATTTCAAAAATTGCACTTTGATTAAAACTACACATATGCATGTCGGATCAAGATTGTCATATCAGCACCAAAATTTGATGTTATTTCGCCATCGAATAACACTGGGACATTTTTTAATAATCGAAAATTTTGTATTTCTCTAAAAACAGTCATAGATGTTATGTTTTTTTTTTAATATTAATAAATGCATCTCACTTTTTTAAAGACACTATTACAGCTTTGAAATGATACGGTTCTTTTTTTTTATTTAGTTGTGATATTGTCAAACAGATTTTACAAAATATACAAAGGCTTATAAAACTGTATCTAAATATTTTACGGTACTTGTTGTTTATCACACTTGATATACCCCTACAAACAAGTACGTGTGAAATCACGTAACGGACATCGGTTGAGCATTCACTAGTATAATTTACATACAAATAAAACAATCAAAATTATCAGAAAAATAAAAATAAAACGTTCATGTATTCCGCTTTTCAAACTGAAAAAAGAGATACAATTTTGTAAGCATTTCATTTGTAGGTACTTTCTTTTAATTAATTCTTAAATTAATAATATAATTATATGTACAAACTTACAAAGTAAATATTTTCAGGTCATTATATACAGATTTAACAGTCTTGTTTAATACTGCAATTTTTGCATTAACTAACATTTATGCACTAATTTTAAAATGTACAGCATAACAAAACGTAATATTGTCGCCTATGAAAAATTGCAGTATTACACAAAAAAATCCCTTAAAAGCACTAAATTGCAGTAGACACTACACAATTTTTATCGATGTATCTGGATCGAGTTTCGATAGTGTCTTTTTCACTCGCAACGATGTTAATCTAACATCAGGGTTATCATGCCAACATTCCGTCATGATTTTCGATAAAGTTTGTAACACATCCTCCGACTCCCACCGAATAGGAATCTGCGGTCGTATCTTCTTGTTACACACAACGAGTTTCATATCGTCGAAACTCGGGTCACTTGGGACGCAATCATAGTACGGTAGTGCGTAATCATCTGCCGCTGTGATTTTGTCACCGGTTACACATCTTCGCGACATTTCCCAAAAGACTAAACTAAGCGAGTACATATCAGCTTTTTTGAACGCATCTAAGCTCGTCGTGTTTATTGATTCATCTAAGACCTCCGGTGCCATATACCTCCGTGTTCCCACTCTTGTATTCGGGGCTATATCTATCTCTTGAGTTTCAGATAAATATCGTACAGCCAACCCAAAATCAGCAATCGCACACTCGCCGTTACGCTTCACTAAGATATTTTTGCTTTTAATATCTCGATGAGAGATGGCTGGTTTGCCTTTTGTTCCATAGATTTCAGTGTGGAGGTGCGTTAAACCGCTTACGCATGAAGAAGCCATTAAGAGTAATGCAGTAGGATCTAGTACATGGTTTTGTAAATAATCATGCAATGATCCATGTTCGTGATAGTCTGTAATCAATAACATCTGAGTCCATGAACCAGTTCCTTTTATATCAGCTGCTATAAAACCCAAAATATTCTCATGTCTCATTAGTACAGTTTGATAGATTTCTGTTTCGCGGAACCAAGAAGCTTCTTCCGTAGTGAAAAATACTTTCACCGCAACTTTTTCTCCGCGCCATCTTGCTAGCCACACCTCACCATAACGGCCCTTGCCGACCGAATGCACCATTTGTATCTGCTTGGCGATGGTGCGTTGGACGAGTAGTGGCAGACCTGAGCCCGAGCCGCTTGATTGTTCGATCCAGTCGTTTAGAGGTCCGTTGGGAAGATAACCACCACAATTTCGCGGTTTCACCAGATAACTCTGTTTACGTTCGTCCTCGCGTTTACGATACCGTACGTACACGAATGTCACTATAACGAGGAAGACTGTGATGCAGACTGTCAGTGAGATAATAAGCGCTATATAGTGGATGTTTTCATCGTAGATTTTGTCCGTGGGGAACGGTGTTGTAGTTTCGACGGTGTAGTTGGGTTTCAAGTTTTTGTTGCAGAAGTCGGAGTCGTCACAACATTCGACAGACTTGTCTTGGCACTGCAATAACACAAAATTCATCAATATTTGTATTTATTTTATGTATGTATAACTATAATTTGTAAATAAATTTATAAAAAACGACATGTAAGCATAATATTAATTATGCAATTTTACTTTTTATTCTAATATAATTATAGTAATACTATATTTGCATAATTCTTCTTACCACCTGTTTACTATTTTATTGCGAATACAAACATGTAAAATAATCCTCATATCAAAATCGATGGTTAATAAATATAAAAATGCTAATTATGTTATCGCCTGTTTTAAAATTTATGAAGAAATATATCGTAAATTAATATAAAAGATAAAACTGTCGACAATAGATATGAAATTTTAGTTTTATGTATCTGAAAGATGCAATTTAATTCTATGTATATTTCGAGTCACAAAAAAACAATAGATATCAGTTTGGACAAATATATTCTCGATACATACTTGCATAAGACCTTGTTCGCCGGGTGGTAGACAGCCGTAAGTCCTTTCAGCTTCTAAAATACCGGTCCCTGGATCTGCATCCGATCCGCGTCGGATCGAGCTAAAACAGCGGCCGCCCGGTCGAATTTCGCATGTTCCATTCTCTTTATAGTCTGGGCATTGGACTTCGCAGTAACATTTCCGTACTAAAAACAAAAAACGCATAAATCGTTAGTCGTTTTCCTTCTCTTGGTTGACTTTTACGATGCATCAAGATACAAACAATTTATTTTTAAAAAAAAACTATAAGTCGTTATCATTGGAAATTTCAACGTCAAGATAGGTGCAATCAGTAGCTGACCAGAGGGTAGGGATTCGAAGATTTAGTGCATAATTTAGTAAATTTATTAATATTTAAATAAATTAATTAGAATTGTGCAAGAGGAAAATGTTTAGTAATTAAGGAAAATACTGCATATAATGACGTAATCCATGTAAATTACAGTATGCATCAGATGTTTTGAGAGGAAAATAGGGCAAAAAATGTCATATTGAATCATAAACCGGGAAAGGCACAGATTGACAGATAGTTTCACACGACCTTCATAGCTATTTCGCTTATATGTTGTTTTTTTTTTCCGCGGCAATCTACTTTTTTTCATTTCGTTGTAATTTATAGTGGGTTTATACAGAAAAAATTAACGCTACATTTAACATTAGCGCTACATTTAAGGCTAAGAAAAAGATAAACACCATGTTAACCAATGTTGTCGTTTATACAGAATTTAAGACTACATTTCTATTTAACGCTAAGCTAACAAGTTGGCCAACTTTTATCTTTCTTACTAATTGTAAGAGAGATGAACAAAAACTCGTTCTTTCTTTGCCTAAGATCAGTTCAGTTTGAAAAACGCATCTGCGCAAGCGTGCCCGGTCCACATGTGTGTTGACAAGTACAACATGACAGTACAGTTTGTAGCTCTTTTTGCATTCGCATTTGTTTACCTGCTATATTGTTGTTTATTATTGTTATTTTAACAAAATGGACGGTGAATTGATTGATAGTGTCGAAAAATACGCTATATTGTATGATAAGCGAAGTGTAGGCTTCCGCAATAAAACTAGTAAAGAAAATACATGGAGAAGTGTTTCCGAAGTCATGGGGCTAAAAGGTATGTGATATGCAACTATATTTTTTTGTTAAAAGTTAAAATAGGATGATGTTATAATTTTAAATATATTCTAGTTCCAGAGTGTGAATCCCGGTGGGTGACTTTGCGTTCTCACTAAGCGACTGAGAGGAATAAACTGTTCGAGTCATCTGCAGATGCAAGCATCGAAGGTGCATGTCTATCGTTGGCAGAATACTATAGTGCCAAAAGGACCGAAGAGGACCCCGACATATTTGGGAAAAGCGTTGGCGTATTAATGAAAAATGTGTCGCCAACCGCGAAGAAACGTAGGCAAAAGAAGAATATGCATATAGTTTTTGGGTTGGACAGCGAGTAAATTATATAAATATATTAGTTAAATACTTTTTATTATATTGTTTTATTTAAAAATACTTCCAGTTTCTTTTCCTATTTTCCGCAAACACAATTCACATTTGTTATATACGAGTTTGGTAGGTACTGAGGTTAACATAAGTTGAAATAACTTCTAAATCAACTATAATAATGTATTGAACCGAAATAATATAACTAAAATACAAAATCATTTTAATTTAATAGTCTTTCGGCATAGAACCTTTTTCAATAAGAGATTTTTGCCATGGTACTCAACCAAAATAACTAGCCAAATGTTCTCTGTAATCATGTTCCGAATCCATTTTTATTTAAAAGAAATGGAAACTACTATATGTATCGCAAAAGGAAAAATGTTTTCGCAAATCATAAAAATATAGCCTCAAAAAACAAGTTGACACTTGCAAATGTCAAACACGGAAACCAGTATGCGCATGCGTTAAGTTTGTTAGCTTAGCTGTATAAACGGCAGTTTTTCTTGTTAGTAAAATGCAGCGTTAAATGTAGCGCTAATGTTAAATGTAGCGTTAATTTTTTCTGTATAAACCCACTATTAATTGTATTGTCCCGCGGGCGATTCGAGATTGCAATTATTGTTTAGTTTTATGTTGTGTATCTTTCGAATATACGCTTTCTCTATAACGACTCTAGCTACCATAGGCTAAGATCAAAGCCTGGTTTCGTATTCACAATCTTCATTCAAGGCTGACAAGAACCGAAAGTGGGTGGCTAATATCGCGCGTTGTCGCATATAATCATTCATGATATAGATCCCGGATTTAATGTTCGCACATTGTTCTTATAATTTATCGTTAAATTAATTAAGAATGTGGGTTGGTTGATACATATTTGTTCCGACTATTATCCATTTAAGTTTGTACTCTCTTATACGACGTACTAAGAATAGTAAACATGAAAATATGCAATCTCGAGATTTTAACGGAAGTATACTTTTTGATCTTCCCTGAATCGAGTCGTTATTTTTATGTGTTTAAATAAAAATTATTCCAAATATGAAATTCAACAAAGAAACTTCAACAAAGGCCGCACTATTACAACAAATTTATTTATAATCCAACCGGACTGATCATAAATGAGACTCAAAGGAAGATATAATAAAAAAAAAAGTGAAATTAGAAAAGTAACTTCATTAAGCTACAGAATTTCGTATGGCATTATTGATAATTATTGGTGTATATGAAAAAGTAGTACAGTGATAGTGCTGCCAACACCGTGAATTGTATTAAGATTAAATTTTAGTTGAGAGAACAAATCAAAATATTTCCAAACTCAATTTGTCAAAGCATATAATCATTTGTCATAGACTGGTAATAGCCAAGGAACAAATGGACGTTTATTTTATTCATGGCATGCTGCGATTGGAACGTGTACATCACATGACCATTACACGCAGATCGAGCCAACTCAGATGCATCACTTATAACACCTGTACATTATATATGAATTATAACGTAACGCCGTACGATTACTCAATATATTAATAAAAAAAAATGTAATTAGCGAATTTTTTGCTATCATAACCTAATGACCTATCTGCCCATGGATCGATTTCAGTTTATCACATCGAATTTGTAATCATTTGGTTTAAATTTCACGCATACTGCACTCAAAGCCTAGACCCATATGGTATACGAGATAAACAATTACGATAACTATCTGTTATTATTGATACTATACTTATGATGGCATATGTAATGACGTTATTATTAATGAAAATTGAATACAAAATCGAAACTTAAACATAAAAATCATCAATACCACAAAAAATAAACAAATAAAAGAAATCTTTAATATATTTAATTTCCTATATGTATAAAGCGATAAGACTATTACAAATTTTAAATTACCATATTTAGCAAAAATTTGTAAGCTTGCGTTCATTTTGGTTGCATATTTTAAACACGCGAAAAATATGCAAGAATCGCGGTTATTTATTCTAATAGATATTATAAAGTATATAATTACGAGTATCATAAATTCCTGTGTAAGTCTGGCTGAACGTCACTTCACAACTAATTTCACATCAATTAATTCGAAATTTATTTTAATAATACACCACAAGCACCACAATTTTCATGTATAAATTTAAATTAGATTACAGGAGTGATTGATTTTAGTGTGCGTAGAAAGTGTCGTCAAAATATATATTCAATTCTTAATAATAATTAACTAATTTATTAGAATACGTGGTACGCTCCGATTATAGTAATTTTCCCATGTTAACATCGGTTTTAACGGCTTACGGAAATGCTGTGATTATATTTAAGTCGTATACGATATTAACGATAAAAAAAATTACATTCTCAGTCATCAACACTATGAAAATTGATTTAAATCTACTTGAAATAACATTTATATTAGAGAAAATTTCGCATACGTTATATCTTACATAAATAATTTCTAATATTTTTCCTTATAAGGATATGTATATCGATTTCTATTTGTTGATATAATACCTAATTAAAACAGTGATTTATCAAAAATAGTACGGAAATTATAAATAGAGTACATCAAATAATTTAGCACGGCCTTTGATGTGAGTTCAAATTATAAGTTCTTAATTAAAAATCATCGTAAGCAGATGTTTATTTAAAGGACGAAATAGAACACACCACTGAATGTAGTTTAGCTTCTAGTTTCCTAGAAGCTCCTAAAGCTACGTTTATAATCGAAATTATAATTTATCAAAAATCCAACGCCGAGATTTACAGCCGACAGAATTGAAACTCGACCTAAAACGCCCTTACGTTAAAAGAGGGACTCAACTTCTGAAGACCGCACGCGGTTTACTTTACAGGCATAAAAATATGTTACTGGGGTAACTATGTGCTCTCAAAGCAACTATTTGGATCCCCCCCGAACTACGTTTTTTTACATGCTAAACACATTTAACAACCTTGTTGTATTTCAGCAATAATAGAAAATAATGTTTGCGAAGCGAATTTAATACAAAATATCAAATATGTTACGATAATATTATGTAGTATTATGTTGCGTATAGTTTGCAAATATTGTTACGGATTTTTTTAATAACCCATAAATTACGTTTTTTTTATTAAAGTTGTCATAAATTAATATAAGACTTATTATCAAAAATTGTAGGCAATAACAATTCTCATTCATCTCCATAAATGAGAATTGTTATTTTGTGCAGATCTATAATTCCATAAACAGAATTATAAGATTTAAAAAAACACCTGTAGTTCTATATATAAATACCAAAAACGAGAATTATGTTTAATATATGTAATAGTAGTCAAAAGAAAACACCTAAATTTCCAAATTATAAATAAATGGCCCTAACAAGGTATAATACATCCTGATTACATAGTCGATTCCACAACTTAATCCAATTACTGCTATTAAATTTCGGCAAACCTTTTTGCTTACCAAATTTTCTCTTCCGCATATTAATTCTGTTATTCCCCCTGCTATAATCCACTTTTGAGCACTCGCCACACAAGAACTAATACGAAAAATGAAAACTGAAGTCACATCTTGCACTTATGTCACTGTAACCATAACAACAAGCGCGCTAAACGCACAACCAAACGAATAACACGTTGCACGTATGACCAACGACTTCACTCGGTCAGCATCAACTGAAACCATCCCACAGATTACAGGTTGTTATAGCAAGCTGTGAAAAAACAAGTGATCCCAACAGCGTCCCTCATACCCATTGGTGGGGGCCAGTCTATTGTACTACAATACAACACAATGATCGGAAGAAAATATTGACTACTACCTTCAATCTGTTCAACGTGTCTCTAATTTCTTACTATTTCAACCACGAAAAACTAAATTTAAACTAATTCGTAACCAAATTAGTAAACGTAAGGTGATTTTTACGTAGGAAAAACACTAGTAAATTAAATTATTAACCGCATTGATGTAAATGTGGTTTGCTCAATGTTTTCTTCCGCTGTTCTGCTCCGATATAAGTTATGGGTTTTCTCAGTAGGTAGTTTCCCCTCGGTTGACCAAGTGTGAGCCGGTACATGGATACTGTTCAACGCTATGTATATGGGGAATAAGAGTTATTTTCGAATGCAGTGAACACTTTGTAAGGTGTGAAGCGACTAAGCACAGATGTTTTTCATTTTTTTTAACTGCCCTCCGAAACCATGGAGATGACTATAATTCAAAACGTTTTATGACATTAGTTTAGGGTAATTCTATAATTCATGTTTTGACTTTTTTTATCACCGTGTTCAGAGGCCTTTACGAAGATTTTTAGTTACATTCCTATAAATAATATATTCTTGGGTTGTTTTTTTACAAATTCTCGGGGTTTAAGCTACATTTATAACTTTAAGCGTAAAATTATGTATTTTTTTAAGAGACTTACAATAAAGATTTTAGTTTTAAAAACGTAGAATTTTTAGAGTGTAATAAAATTTTGGATTTTAATAAAGATATTACGGTTCAAATAGCGATTATTAATTAGTTCTACATAATATATTCCACAGTTTTTTTTTAATTCTCGCCTGTATTCATAGAATATATAAACCTATATCATACTATATTTCCATCATCTTTTAATATAATAATAATTCTTTTTTAATAAAAAACTACATAAGGTTATCTTTTTAATCAAGTTTAGTCTTGGTCTAAAATTAAACGATTGACTATAAATGCGGTAGTCGGGGTTTAAGCTACATTTAAAAATTTATACGTAAAATTCTATATTATTTTAATAATCGTAAAAATGAGTTTTTTGTTTTAAAAATGTAGGGTAGTATTTTAAAATAGTAGTAAAATTTAAGATTTTAATAAAGAAATTAGGATTCAAATAGTGAACGATAAATTATTAATTACATTTCCATAAATAATATATTACTGGGTTGTTGTTTTTTAATTCTCGGGATTAAAGTAAAATTTATAATTTTACGTGTAAAATTATATATTTTTTTTAAAGTCGTAAAAAGATGATTTTAATTGTAAAAATGTAGAGTTGTATTTTAAGATTTTAATAAAGAAATCAAGGTATAAATTGCGATTATTATATTATTGATTAGCAAACGTAAGTTAAATATTTATGATTGTATGTGGTATTTTGCATGGTTCGTGTATAATAGACTTTAGAACCATATAAAATAGTAGAAGTTTCAAAGTGTGT
This sequence comes from Nebria brevicollis, assembly GCA_944738965.1. Taxonomy (NCBI): domain Eukaryota; kingdom Metazoa; phylum Arthropoda; class Insecta; order Coleoptera; family Carabidae; genus Nebria; species Nebria brevicollis. The sequence goes on from OX122903.1 coordinate 4,958,551, forward strand.
ATTGTATAATAATTTAATAAGAGCATTTCATGGAAAATTGAGAATAATATTATTATATTTATGGACGTCATTTTCGTATTAGTAATTTCAAAGTAACTCCACGTATTGTTTATTTAAGTAGTTAAGCACGTCACGAGAAAATTGACGTTCTTGAAAGAACACTAATATTTATTCAGTACAGCTTCAAGCCTGTTAACCACTAAAGATAATCCAGATTTAACAATTAAAATAAATATAGATTTTTCCAAATATATAAATACTAAAATTAACTGCGTTCTTAAAATATTTTATTTACACAATCAATTCTAATTTTATTTCGTTCCTGTTTTACAAGTACATTAATTACGATATCAACAACTAATTTATCATCAATACTTTGCACAATTTCGATAATATGAAACACCTAAGCAGCTGCCTAGTTCTGAAAACAATTTGTTTTGAGAACTAAGCGTGCGAATTACTTTGCTTTGGTGTAACTAATCTATTTGTTAGAACTTAATCTATCTGATATACTTTCTGCAACAAACAATCCAAGTGATACTCAATGTTTATCAAACAACAAAGTCAATAAGCGAACAATACTGTAACACACGTGTTGCCTATAACTCGTTTATACCGTATGTAAAGCTATTTTTACACGAGTCGTGCAGAGTTCTCGGAATATAATAAGCGTTGGAGCAAATGCACGTTCACACCTACAAATTACCTGAACAATGTTCCCTGCCTCTACATATCGCGAATTAGGAATTTCCAACACTAGCATTCTTTTCTACATTTTATGAATTATGACCGCTAATATGTATATAAGGAATCCCAAATTCTATTTATCTAGTTATATAAGATGCCACCAAGCATAAGTTATGCTGACATTAGTTAAAAATTGTTTTTTTGCGCAAACAAAAGAATGTGTTGGTATTTGCATATGTTTCATACCTAGTTAGAATGATAAATTTCTAATGTGCCGACTCGGAAATATAAATTTATTATAGATAAATATGTTTCTATTGTATAGGTGAACAAGAATTTGGTTGGTTTAGGTCGGTCGAATTTTTTTATCAATTTTAAAGAATAATTTTATCGTTGGTTCCAGGAAGTATTTATTTATAATGCACAATAGGTGAGATAGTGATTGAGTTATAGCTTGTATTTTTTAGTAAGGATCCCCCTCCAATTTCGCGGGAATTGTATATTATATATGCACATATGTACAATTATGGAAATTTTATTTGAACACACTTTTATCATGTTTCAGATAATAGATAATGAAATTTATTCTATAGCCTTGCAAATGAGAGATTTGCATCAAATAAAATTTGGACAACATTTACATTCAATTTACCTCTTATATATAATTCACTTATACTATTAATCATATTAGCATAAATTTGTAACAATAAATTAAGATTTATCTATTAGCCATACACATAAAATAATTTAATATCCATTCTAAGAATACTTAAACTAATCAAGACGTACAAGTATGAAATGCAATATTTCTTCAAATTATCAAACATATTTTTAACACCTGGGAAATTGCAATACAACCAACCATTATCTACTTACGATAATTTTAAATAAATATAACTTTCATCAATAAATTTCAAAATATGAGTAATATCTATTATACATAGCTTGTTTAGTGATTAGTTTATCATAACGAATAACACGCTTTTTTCTTAAATCATTTGATAAGATAAAGGTTAATTATGATACACAATACAAATTTATCAAACATACATATAATCGATAATTTCAAAATAAACAATCGATAATTTCTGGTGCATTCATAATCGCGGATTTTTAACTGAAATTTATTTAGAAACCATGAATCCGTTTTACAATGAATGAACACCCAAAAAAAGATCTGAGCAAAACAACGATAAGTAAATATGAATCGATTTTCCATACAAACGCCGGTGATTTTCAATTAAAAATACAATTTAAAAGTGTTACGGTAGAATTGGTTATCCGACGCGTTTAGTAGATTTTTTACTTGATCAGTCTTTGTGTGCGCTACGCTACTTTGATCGCCAACTTCATGCTGGAACTACTTTGGTATTGCACGTTGTGGTTCATCAGGTTTTATTCATAAACCACATCATAAATGATTGCTTGGTTAATATACAACCATGTAAATAACAATTTCGATTCGTTCTTTATATGAACACTAAACATTTATTATTGTTGAGTGCGCGTCGCTATAAGGAATATTTCCTCTTAAGCGTGTTGCGTGCGTTGCCGATATTTACTACTTTACCTAATATTAACCCTGGACTTTAGAATTCGGAAATTATCGAATCATATGTGTTAGGAGAATCTAAATATACACTTAGAATCCTGCGGATGTACTGTTTTACCGAAGTAAATCACAAATGAAACATTACATTCGATCTAGGCGGGATTCGAACCATGCAAACTTTGATTTACTGTGAGGTAAACGCGTTAACTACTCAACCACAGACGACCTTACATAAATATATATAAAATGCTATTTAAACGAGTTAAAAAGAGCATTATAGTTTTGTAAGAACGTGTGTAAGATCTTTGTTTAATAAAAAAAAAACGAGTATTTATCAATATGCGTCAGTATCTCTATACCATATTCAGTAATTCCCATAGTCTACTTATAGACGCCGGAATAGACCTTAAAAGCGAATCGTTCCAATTATCCGTTTATTTTTTTTTACCAATAACCACTATGATACTTGTTATAGGCGATTTACTCAACAAGGTATGAGAAGTTGTGTGCGCGCAAAAACAATCCGACAATTCCATTTAAGAATTACTATGAAAGGCATGAATTTCTACATTATCACATTTTTTTCGCGTTCAAATTACATTTATCCATATGAGGTATCATGGTTGGTATTTACATGTAACCATTATGTCAATAATTCATAATTTATAATCAACTGTGAAAATAATTTTTGTGGGCAACGCAACGATAATTATTGCTGTATTTTAATTTCTAATGTGTGGATATGTTATCTATAATTCAAATCATGTTTCTAACGCTCAATTAACGCAGAGGAATACACGTGGTCTTTTTTTATTTTTTGAAATACCACGTGAATTCCTCTTCGTGTAAATCAGACGTAATAATAAAAAGAGTTTGATAAAATACATATTTATTTGCTGTAAACAGTTAATCCAGCTGTTATAATAAATGTAATATTAATATTTCTATTGCGTTATATATGTACGAACATGAATCATTGTAAAGATCTTGTGACCGGTAAGGACCACACCTTGTGTTAACCTACACACAACGAACGTATATAATGCGCTGTTTAATTTGATCTGTGAACGTGTAGATTATTTACACATCTTTTGTTTTTTGTTAAACTGTAGCAACAGCACGTATCTCGTACATTGGGCGTGCACTATCTCTATTGTTTTTCTAAACGAATGTGCAATTGTCATTTATAGAAAAATTACAATGAATTTTACACAATTGATGTTCACAACTTGTCTATTTTTGATGGATCTATTCGGATATCCCTAGATTGTTTCGAGAATTTTAATTTATTTGAACAAAATAGAATTATTGATGGTGACACATTACAATATGGTTTTCGCGAAATTGATATAAGCGCAACATAAAATCGAACTGAACTTGTATAACGACACATGGACGACAAACATATCTTGTTAACATTCAGATAAAGCGTAGCACTTAATTTCGGTACATTAAAAATTGAAAAGTTTACTTCCAGATAAGGACCGGTCGTTGTCGTTTTGAGACCGAGAGTAAACGCGCAACAGATACCCAGATTTCTAAAGGAATAAAAAATCGTTAATTCGTTGTACAAATAAGGATATCGCCGTAGGACACTCGTGACATTTTGATAACGTGTTAATGCGTTTTCGCTACTGCATTTCGGGTACTTGAACATATGCTACAATTAATCGATACATTTAGAGCACAACTGGATAAACAACAGAGACATTTTCGTCAATTTTTATTTAATTAAAATATTTACTATTTCACACAATTTATTGCAATAAATATTATTATTTCTTAGACGTTTAATTATTTCTTAGAAAAATGGTCCTAATAGGAGGGAAACTCCCTAAATCTTGATTCTCAAAATGTTCCGAGATTATCTCAACTGTTCTAAATATATTTGCTAATTATACATATTGAAGAACTCTTCAAAAATTTCATTTAATACTCAATCATTACTAATTCCCTTTGTTTATCTCAACATTTTATATAAAAACCATTGATTTTTAATATGTCTACACCTTGTATTATTTAATCACTCCACTGAGTAATAGACAAAGTTTATAACAATATTCTTTTGTAATAATCATTCATAAAAGAAGTGATATCACTTGTTCACTTTATTTTCTATTATATCACGAAACACGTGCAAAATAGAATAATGATTTTTTCTATAGTGCTTTTTTTGAGAAACAAAGAAAATTCTTTGCGCTACTGTTTACAGAGATGAGTCTTTTGGTTTTACCTTTAAAACAAATGATTCACATTTGGTAAGGTTAACCGAACACGATAATAACATTTAACTTGGACAAGAAAACAGTGGAAACTGTAAATGGTATAAATGCACGTAAAGTAAAAGGGCATAGTGAATTAAGTAGCGCGTTTCCGAAAGATGGAGAATTCCCACGCGACCAATGTGATTTCACATCGACATAAGATGTATTACAGAATCACTATACACCAGGGACGTAATCTACTAGTTTTTATAATATTAAACAGGAGTAATCCTTAAAATGTTTTATAGTTTATATAATTTTGAATTTTATGTTAACAACTCAAATAAATTTATGGGAGAAATGTGTATAAAGTGCTTGTTATTTTAAGTTAAGGTGTTGTTTCGGTGTGAGCCGGCTCTGTTTTGTGCAAGACGCAAAGATATGTTTGCGGATTATTATGGAGTTTTCTACATTCTGCTCCATTTATAGCGTAAACAAAACCCGTCTGTCCACAAGGAAAGAAGTTTATATCCTTGTAGACGAGTAATGTGTTTTAACATCATACCATATGCGTTTACTACTATTATACGAGAACGACTCTTTGTATGATCTTTCCCGGCGTTCTCACCTGCTTTCAGTACAGTGACATTCAACATTTTGCACTTATATATTCGAAAAATATATCTATGTATATGTATGAGCAATAAAACTTTCCAAGAATTTAATATTATTACTAATTGAGCTACTAGATTAAAAGGTATCATACATATGACTGGAAAACATTTGTAATTTTGCATATCAACAAGAAAATACGATTTTGCATAATTCCTTCTAACTACATTTTAATTATTTGATCAACTAAGATAAATGAATAGCAGCCATCTGATTAGCATACGATTAATTGCAATAAAGATCAAATTATTTTAAATCATGTCTGTTCATCACACATGTCAACAAATTTAAATGAATATAGTAAATTATCGCTGGCAACATAAGTAGGTAAGTACACATAGCGATATTTATTTAAACAATTTTAATATGTCACGTACGGATTTAAATAAATAAATAAATAATATGTGTATAATTTTAAATAAATATAGCGTGATATGCCACAGATCACTGAGTAGATTAAAACACATTACAAAAACAAGTTGCTTAAGAAGTTTTTGGCGATAAAAACGTTCTAAAGATTTCTTAGTGTTGTGTGAGTAAATTTTACAGACGTTAAAATTTTTATTTTATATTCGTTTTTATTTTCTTATACGAAGTTATGAGATTTTAACGTAAATATACCTTTCGACCTTCCCTGAATCGAGTCCAACTATTTTAAAAATGACGTGTGTGTGTGCGTGCGCGCGCTTCGTGTGTGTGTGTGTTTGTGTGTGTGTGTGTTTGTGTGTGTTTGTGTGTATATGTTTGTGTGTATATGTTTGTGTGCATATGTTTGTGTGTATGTGTTTGTGTGTCTGTGTTTGTGTGTATGTGTTTGTGTGTATGTGTTTGTGTGTATGTGTTTGTGTGTGTTTGTGTGTGTTTGTTTGTGTATCTGTGTGTGTGTGTGTGTGTGTGTACAGCAGAATAAATATTAATTATATAATATTAAGTTTATAAAAATATATAAAAGTAATCAAAATTCTTTAAATGTGAAAATGTGTTAAGAATAAAATTTTCGTTTTATCAAAATAAATATAAAAATTAATTTAATATGCAATTGAATATGCATAAGATAATAAATAACAATTATCATCAACATTGAATTTAAGAAACTAATTTCAGAGAGAATCAATTTAAACATGATTCAATTATAAAAATCAGCATGTGCCATCACATAATTCCGCAGCGAATAATTCAGATGCAAATACAATTAATTTAACGAAATTTCCATAATCGTTTAAATCTAATCAACGCTTTTCGAAGAGAATCCGAAACGAAAAAAATCGTCGTGACAGGAATAAAATTACAATAAAATAACAAGCGCGTCTTTAATTAATTGAAAATTTACGAACGATGCTCACTGAAAGCGCGTTAAAAACACTTTAATTCGAAGCAAACCATGACAACCAGCACGTGGACGTCAACGGTTATTTATGTGATAATTTCCAATGCAGGAATTTTAATTTGTTGCTATTTTCCGTTCATCGATTTGTGGGTGGGGAATATTTCCTATCATATTTTTCGTGTAGGACGTTTCAAAACGCCGTCCCACAGAGTCTGATTGACACCTATCCATTCATCAGAAATACTTTTATTATTGACTTTGATATTTTAGATAATATTACCAAAAAATTTTATGTTTTTTTTAAATTGTTTAATATATAAGAGAGAATTAATGGTAAATTTGATATTTACCAAATATGTTTAGAAATTGATGGTGCATAGATAAGTTTTACGGTGTAGTAAAATTGTTTTTAGTTTCATATTACATTACAACACCTAAAATATCAAGTAGCAGAACTTTATTACCCAGTTATTTTCATTATTTAACATAATATTCAAATTACCTAATTTGATTCTTGGAGCTGTATTTTAACCTTTCCTTATCGAGTAATTAGATAAATAAAATATCCGCAGTGCTGTACTGAACTTTCTTATACGTATTTTGTTTATATAGGATACATATTCAAATACAAAATTGCTCAAGAAAATATAATTATTCATTATGCTCATATTTTTTATATTTTACAATTTTCATCAAATATATTTCTAATTGAAATTTAATTTCTAATATTTGAGTCTATTTTTCCTGTAAATGCAACCGTTTTTGTGTTATGGTAAAAAATGACAGACAAATATAGATTTAGATTTAAGGAACCCATACCAAGGCAGACACACGGACACATACACAGAGATAGGTCACAATTACACGATTTACACAAAATTACAGTGTAGTATATGATTATAATTTTTTTCAAATATGGCATAATATTTTTGTATCATCAACATTATAAAAGTCATCATGTAGCAAATGATACCAAAAACAATTTTATACGAAAAACTCGTCATTATGTATAAAAAGAAGATAAAACGAAAAAATGTTGAACAGCACTGTTTGTGCTAGTATTACAATGGCGAAAACCTGCGTAACAAGTCAACAAGTAGCTAACGTCAGCTTTTTTTCGCCGCAACTTTCCGGATATAGTAATGTTTCAACGATTTTCATTGTGTGTCCACGTATACACAGCATCCAGAGCGGCAAACTGCAAAAAAAACGTGCATTCTGCTTTCAACTTGTTTTTGCAAAGCTAATATGAAAATAAACGACCATCACATCGTGGTTGTCGATATTGTAAACTGCGGTGGTATTTTTAGAACAGGGAAATAACTATGAGTACACTTATAGAATACTGAAAGCGTAAATTATTGATTTGGCATTATTTGATTTAAATAATCAATTTCATACCATATTTTAATACTATCCGCACTACAACTTGAGCTATAAATATCTAAAGTTACCAAATAAAATTTATATTACTTTTAAACGTCTATTCATCCACTCATCTGAGTCAAATTTACTTGGAATTTATTCCGTCAATCTCATTTAGCTCATACAATTAGATCCTTTGATAAATATAATAAATATTAAAAAAATATATATAAAAGTCAATCATCTAGAAAGACATTTCACACCATTGATTTCGTTTGACCATTGAAGTTCGAGAAAAAAATAAATGAATATATTCAAATAAATCTGTTCATCCGAATCGAAATGGAACGAGAAAAAATATCAAAGATCCCATAGAAATGGACATGAGAAAGAAACCCATCTCTTCTCGGAAAACGAACAAACAGAATGTGTTAACAAAAGATCGGAGCAGGTTTCGGAATCATCCCCTGAACAAAACCCAGCAACCTTGAGTCTTTATCGTGCATGACAATAAGACTGAATATCGTTTCTCGTTCGAATACGCACACAATGGTGCGTTTGGAAAGGAAACGAATAGAATCGAGCCACTCGATTTATTCAGGTGTGATTTGAGACTCTAGCTGTGCCTTTGTTGCACTATTGGAATGCTTACATATATATGTATATACATAGTGTAACACCTGCACTCTCACTGCACTAGGGTACACTGTACACCCACGTTCAATTTCTATTCTTTGCATTTTTTATTTTGTCCCATTGAAATTAAATAGAACAAAAAATATGAATACACAAACTACACAGCTGCTTTTCTATATACTTTTAAAACGACCATATATTACCCAACGTATTTTTGTATTATCAATCGATTTAACTGTAGTTATGCAAACATTTTGCGATTTATTTATTGCATAAGCATTAATAATTATAAAATATCTGCAGTGTCTTCCAATTAATTTTTTTATACGTATTTTGTTTAGATAGGACAGATATTAAATTACAAAATACAATAGTCACAGTTAAACAGGGATAGGCAGACAGAAATAGACGGCGCATACTCTAACTGCCCGGCGGTTGGTGTCACAAATCATTAGACTGTCAAATCGTAAAGTCATCCTGCCCGAATTCAAATTTTAAGAAATCCGCATTTTAGAAGGTAGATTCACAAAGGCAAAAAATAAGAAGAATAAAAAATTCTTAGATATTTTATTTAAATGTATAAATATAAAATTATTTTATTTATTATTATTGGACCATGATAATCAACTTTAAACTAAACTGTATTTTCCCTATTGATACATTGTTACCTGTAATAATAATTTCGCAGAAATGTACCAATTTCTAATCTTCCTGTTTAATACGTACTTCTCGTAAAACTAGGCAATTTGAGAGGGTTAGTGAACCTTTTTTTTATAACCGATGGTTCGGGCAAAATGAAAGGTCAAAAAAGGTACAAACCCAACCGCCGGGCAATTTGAGTATGCGCCAAATAGACAAATATGTCTTTTCAAAAAAAAGTAAGATCTAATACAAGGAAGGTCAAAAGGTATATTTTTGTTAAAACCTCAAAATCAATAATTTTCATGATTACAATACAATTACTTTGTACAAAAAGTAAAAAACTGATTTTGATATATCAGATAATTTAAATTGTGTACAATACAGTTATTTTGATTCAATTGTTTGACTTAGAAACAGGTCAAATTACGTAAGAAAATAAAATAATTGTATTAGTTTTTAAATGGCATATAAAATTTAGTAGAACATCTTAATAGTACAGCCATAAAACATAATCAAGTGCTTCTTAACTGACGAAAAACAACGAACAATATATCTCGTTAAGGAGTAAACTACATTTTATTAGACTTAAGATTTCTTATCGCTCCCATTATATACAGCCAACCACTATAAATTACATAATAATATTTGCGCTAGTAAAATTAAGACAAAAATAACTTACAAGATAGATGACACTGCTGGCGCATAGTAATCGTATGCATGTTCATATTATATGATAAGAATACAACGAATTATACTTTGAGAAGTTAGATCGCTTGTATTGTTGTGTCAAGATATCCGAAGTACTTATACGCTTTTAGCTAAGTATTCATCTACGTTTAACACATTATCATATTGCGATCTAGTAGGAGTATATGGAACTATACAGACCGTTAATAGTATTCTAATGGACAGTCGAGTTAAAATAATATCGTTTCAAATGTTTAGAAATATAAACCATTATTTCTTGTAGTATTTTGCTTTGATTATTAAAACAGTTTGTTTGTTCTCTAGCGATGGAAAGTATGAGAGAAAAATTGTGAGTGCCGCCACTCACCCGTATTTTTATTTTATTTTTAGAGTAAGTGCAGTCGTTTGGGTGTTATTGCAGAAATCGTATACAAGACTGGACAAAATATGCATTTCGGAATGTTTTTTTTTTCTACTACAATACTTATTACTTCGTATAAGAAAGTAAAAAGCGTCTGAAATTTAGAACAAAGCGACGAATTGGAATAAAAGTAAAATAAAGTACAGATGTATACTTGAATTAAATTAAATGTTTTCTTTCAAAAGCACACAAAAAACAAGCATAAATAACACTTATCACACATCATAAACTCAACAAGTTGAATACCTTGTTAAAAAAACTAAAAGTTCACATAAAATAGGCTCATAAAATCGCATACACGTCGTCAGCCGTAATTTGTTTGGTGTGTTGACATTTTTAATAAATAAACAAAAATTAATCACAGCCGGAAAGAAGGCCTAGGCAAATATTTAGATCAAAAAGTCTTCGGCCTCGCGGGCGGAAGATTGTAAACACGGGCGCCTTGGTGATTCCAATGTTTAGTCGTCGCATATAATCGAGAGTTCCTGCGTGAGTCAAAAAACCGATAAGCCTACGAAACGCATCAGAGTAGTCCATTCAGCACAAAGTCGCAGTCAAAATAAACCGTAGTGGAACGTGGAGACGTGACCGTCAGCATAACACGTGCTTACCAACACGAAGTGCTTCTCTTAAATACTGTTGCGACAAATAATAAACGTCCGCAGTTACTTGCACTGAACATTCTTATACGTATTTTGTTTAAATAGGTGAACGTTAAAATATTAATTTTGTCAAATTCCAAATTGAATCTAAAAGTGACTGAAGAAAACAATCACTTTCGGTGTGAATATTCTTTTCAAAAAGTTCTTTTGCAAGGCATATAAAAATATAAAAGTTTAATTTTCAACTTCTACCGTTTACGTTTTAGAATACTCTCTCTCTCTCTCTCTCTCTCACAGGCATAAATAGATACAGACATACAGTAAGGCATACATACATACAGATTGACATACATACAAACGTACAGACAAAGAGGCATACAAACATAGGCATTCAGATATAGTCAGACATACAGACATGTATGTCTATGGCTGTAAATCTGTACAGGTCTACATAAAGACATAGATATATAGCTATAGTCATAAAAATAGACATAGGCAGATACACATACAGACACACATAGACATTACCCAAATAATTGTCTGAGTCGATTCAGGGAATGATTACAATAGTTACTTATTACTTCATATAAGAAAGCAAAAAATTATATTTCTCAAAATAAATGACGTAAACAATAAATGCACATATATTTTTCACATGAGTAAGTCAACGCAAACATACACAATATAATAAAATCTCGCGAAACAAACGAAGAGGAAAACATGCGAATACATAAATTAATTAAGCTCAGTGCTATATAGTGTTACAAAATTGAGCTATTATTCTTAAGAATGAAATGACGCACTTTACTACACATTATTATATTTACCACTTCGAATTGAGATTCTATGTAAATAAATACGCATGTATGCATGCATGTATATATGTATGTACTACATGGTTTCCTAATAGTAAATGTGAAATTCAAAACTACTCAGATAAGAATGAAAAAATATAATTCATGTTTATGTAGTAATATGTTTGTTTTGAAAACATTTCAGAATAAATCAACTCGTTCAATTTTTAGTTTATTTATTTAATTTTAATGAGGATTGGGTCAAGATTAAAACATTTTATTAACATCGAAACGTACTACGTGCGTTTTACGCTTTGATCGAATTCGATGACGTAATAAAAGATATTCCAATTTAATGAAATCTATGATATATATAATTGTAAACGATGGAAAACACGAGTGTAAATTACCCCCAATTAATGTAGCAATTTATATTTTGCAACTAATTGAAATACCAGCGTAGCGCACACATGTGTTTGTCGTCTCCGCGATCATAAAGCTCGTTTAACACTAAAAATATTTATTTGGGACTGTTGGTGGTGACACAAAATCAACATTTTCGTTCGTTGCTAAAATAAACATAGGATGAACACGATGGGACATTTTCTCATGACCGGACTGTGTTTAGTTAACAGAAATCAAGTGTCAGATGGTCAAATTGTTGGCTCTCTTCTATACATGGACGCGTTGGTGTTATATAAACACCACAAACCGAATTGTACGTGACATATATGGATTTCACATCAAGATGGTATACGATTACTATTTTTTTTTCCTTGCCGTAATTTATATGTTTGAGAAGGCGTACGAATCATGTTTGGGAACGACTTACAGATTTGGAGATTCGAGAAGTTACAAATTCGTGTACTCACCTAGAACAAAAGGAAATTATATATTAGTCAACAATTATTAATTATATCAATTTATAGGCGCGTTAGTAACAGCTTTAATTTATTATTTCTAATGTAAAGTGTAATTCCATTCAATTTAAGATCAGACAGACAGGCACAGTAAGACGAAAAGAGAGCGAGAGAGATAGAGATCAAGTCGAAATGCGTTCAGATAGACAGAGAGAATCCTCATGTTAGATTCTCCTCAGGGAAGGTCAAAATATATATTTCCGTTAAAATCTTGATTTCATGATTTTTGTCTTTTGTACGTTCGTATAAGAAAGTAAAAAGTATGAACGAGAATCGTAGTAAAGCATTGAGCCAAATTGTTCTATATGTATGCAGTAGTTATATGTATGAAGAGTTAGTTAGGTAATTGATGCATCTATCTGTGCACTCAGACAAAGTCAATTTATTTCAATTATCCGTTGGCCATGGACCAATCATCTCTCAGTATATTGTTGTTGAATTATAATAAGTGACGTTCAAATTGTTTCTGATTTGAATTTCCTGTTGAGCGAGCTCTCATCATCAAAGATGCTGGTATTGGTATAGCCAATAAAACATTGGGGCTTGCGAGGGTTATGCGCGCGGTATACTAATCAATTGTCCACTTACGGTTTAAGGGTTTAATCACTTTAAACTATAGGTTATATGATTAAATAGAGCGTTTAACTCATATAAATCTTTTAATTTTTAAATGCAGACTAGACATTTGGGCGTATGAACAATTTTATCCCAAATATCATTAATGATCATTATTACGATTTGTGTCGTAAATATATTTAAATATTTTAAACCACACAATAAAGTACAATCATTTTTGAAAATTAGAAATTCTAATCGTTCAGCCTTCCACCTCCATAGCATACATATTTATAACTCCCACAACACACATTTAGAAACACCTAAATGCAACAAAACCCGAATAAAAAAGAATCGTTGTTTTTGTTGTAGGAGCCGTGTTGTCAACACGCTGAGTTTACAAGTTTGGCGCATGCGTTTCATTTAGAAAAAAAGGAGAACAAATAAAAAAAAACAGCACGCCATGTGTCGCACATTCGCAGACACGAGGACTCGACACGGCACGGGCAGAGTACCGCGACAAAATAAGATTTATTTTGACTACAAGGGAACAACACGAAAAGTCAAACAATGAACAGTAATTGAGTGGTGCCAAACTCTTAAAGACAGCTTTAAATACTGCAATTAACTAAAAACTTAAATTGTGCGAAATATTGATATCTTTCATTTCTATTATAAATATTTTACTGTAAGGGTCGACTGAAGTAAACAAGCACTTCCGTTTTGAATATTCTTTTCAAAAATAGGGGCTTAGCTTGCCAAGCTTATATAAATTTTAAGTTTAAAGTTTCATAATCGTATATACAACCGTTTAGGCTGTTCAGTGCTCACAAAAAAAAACACACACACACACAGAGAGATTCTAAAAATAATTAGATACAATTTAGGGAAAGGTGTATTTTTGTGAAAATCTCGAGATGGAATTTTTCATGATTATAATACTTCGTGTAAGAAAGTAAAAAGTGATAATGCACGTTGTATGTTATTTATGTGTACACTTGAAATAGCAGTCGCGCCTTAACCTAACATCACCTTTAATTGGACCTCTCCGTGGACAGTTTCTGGCATAAGGGGACCAATTATTTTTAGGTTTGCCGCCGTGGCCGTGCCGTATCACATCTTGTCAACTTTTCAACTCTATGTGGCTGTGGCTGCGGATACGGCTGTTACAGAGCAGTGTGCGAGTATGTGTTTATCTACGATCTCACATCCAACCGAAGCATAGCCCATCAGAGACAAGTTTCCACTGTTTAAATTAAATGAAGCTCTAGGGTGTTGACAAAAGATCGTATTTTGTGTACGCTGACAAAAAAACATGTGTACAATCTGATATGAGAGGTATTCTCATATTACTACCGAAGAAGACGTTTTTTTTTTATCGGGACACCGAACCAATGTTTAACTTCAATAAAGATTCGGCTGTATTTTTCCTTCTATTTTATACCAATTTCTACCAATAACTACTACACAACACCTCAACATTTGTATCCAAGAATATTAATGGCAACTTGTGCAGGTATAATTGCTCGGAAATGCTGTTTGTAATTAGTAGGTATATGTTTCATGCTTCAAGTCGTTTGACAAATTATAAACGCCGACAACGATGACAAATACCATTCAAACAAACATCTATGTACGTGTGCACACTTCATATTTTCATCCTTACTAACCATATACACACGCACATACATATATACACGCATACGTACAGGCATACATACAGACAAGCATGCATGCATATATACACGCATACAGATAGACAGACATGTATAGGCATACATGTATACATACAGGTAAACATACATGCATACCTAGGCACACATACAGACAGACTGGCATTCATACATACAGACGGACAGGCGTGCATAGACAGACATTCATACATATATACAGATGGTGATATTTAAACATAATATATATTATTCGTTCAGCAAAAATAATAGGTATATGTTAATTTGAACACTGAGTTTTTTTTTAATTCCAAGTATGTTTTATTTATCGTTCGAGTTACATGTAAGGCTGAGGTGTTCGCGACGATTGAACACAGGTAGCGAAGTCGTATAGATATATGCGAGTGGAAGATGCGGAGGGTACTGGGGAAAATCGCCCACAGTGTGTGTTTGTGTGTAGTGCATAGGTTTTGTTATCTATTGGCTGGAAATGTGGCATCCACTAATTTTTTTGATTTATTTTATTTATTTTCTCGTCCTGTTTCCAATAGCATTAACACATGTTTTTGTGGTTTTATAGATTAGATCTTAGAGCCTCGCGGATTATAAAGGTTGTGTGGTATTTAAATGTAGCTGGTGCATTTTTATGCACTTTTATTTTTAAACCTAATTTATGAGTTTCCTAATGTTTTTTACTGGTGTCGAAGATTAGACTAATAAATTGTTATTTGAATTTTACCTCTCTAAAGATATATATTTAAATGTAATATAAAGTTTGAATAAGCTCATTTACTAACAATAGCGACTGGTTAACGATACACAATTTCAGCTTTAAAGGGAAGACTCGAATAAATCACAAAAGTAGAGTATAGCGCTGTAATTAAATGTTGAAATTTCCTTGTTTATAGACACGGATAAATGATTACAATTTACTGGAGGGGTGGTGAACACCAACACGCACCCACACTATGTTTTGTTATCTGTTCGCAGTCACCGACCATGTGTGCAACATTCGATTGTAATCTTACCCTCATCACCTTTACGAAACCAGAGCAATTATAGTGGGATGTTTAATTACTTCTTATACGAAGTAATAAGTAAGTATTGTAATTATGAACATATTTGATCTAGAGATTTTAATGAAAATATATCTTTTGACCTTCCCTGAATCGATTTTAGGAATAACGTCGGTGAGTGAGTGAGAGTGTGTGAGTGAGTGAGTGAGTGAGTGAGTGAGTGAGTGTGTGTGTGTGTGTGTGTGTGTGTGTGTGCAGTCAGTCTACAGCATAAACGGTTGAAGGTAAAATTATAAAACTTTGAACATAAGATTTGCATATGCCTGGCATGAAAACACCTTCTATTTTTGAAAAATAAATATTCAAACCGATAGTGCTTGTTTACTTTAGTCGTTTCTGTAATATCATCGAAACGGCTGCACTTACGATAAAATAGTTTCAATAAAAATGAGAGATATTAATATTTCGCAGATCTTTTGTTTGAATGTTTTTTCAAAATGTGTACTGGTACATAGCTATTGAAATTGGTTTTATTTTAATTTATTTTTATATAAATCGTATCAACTATGTCAATTAAAAACAAAATAGTTTCATATTATTTGGAATTTGGCCTATTTGTTTCAAAACTTATTATTAATTAGTATAATAAGAAATATATGATTTTGAGTTTATTATCTAAACGAAATAAGTCTATGAAAGTTCAGTGCAAGACATTGTGGATATTTTTAATGATGATAACGTTAGAATTTCATAAATAAATTATTGTAACGCGATTAAAAATCAGGTTTTATTTAGTATTAGAAATAATAATATCGTTAGAGAGCTAGTCTAGATACAGACACACGTTTCTAAAGAAAAGCATTTTCTATAAGTGTTTTCATTTCATTCTATAGTTTGCATATTCAATTTCGTCATGGTGGTAGTTATTCTAAAATTAAACGTTTATTACGCATGTTAAAATATTAAGTACCATACTTTACTGGCTAAATAAATCGTAAGTATAGTTTCATATTGTAGCTAAATAATTGTTATGAAATACTTGAAATATATTCGAAACTAAGGAAGTCTACTTCAAACTTGATAAGTTTATTATTATTACTAATGCTGTTTTAACTAATTACAATGAACTGCTGTTACTCAATTATTAAATTTTATTGAAAAATTATCACTTAAACTCTTCGTTAAAAATTAAAAACTCCTAAACCTTAGAGAATCAAGTTTTTTTTTTGTATTTCAGTAAAATCCTACCTACACAATAAACCAAGGCTTGTCAAGTTTATTATAATTACTAATATTACTTTAAACTAATTACGATGAGCTGCTGTTACTCAATTATTAACTTTTACTTAAAAATTATCGCTTACACTCTAAATTAAAAAATCTTTACATATATGGAATTTCGGAAAATCAAGTATTTTTTTTTGTATTTAAATAAAATCCAACCTACACAATAAACCAAGCTATCTACATATGAATGAATTATAATTGTTGTTAATGTATAAATTAAAATGCTGTACATTAATTAATTAACGAAACATTTTCTAATAATACGGAACTGGTGTGTCGTTATAAACGAATGACAACCAAGTCAGACAATTATTTTTATATAGCACACGCCAATTCTAATTAGAAACATCAAAGGTATTTGAGTTGAATTTACATAGTGTAGGTGTCACCGACGGCTGCAAAGAGACAAAATGGCGGCCAGAATTGAGTTCATTGATAATTTTGTGGATGGCTGGCTAGGAATAGATAGAAACTCTGACACAGAAGCAAACACATACGCAACAACACACATACAAAACTAATGATACGTCACAATATCACACATATACATGCATACAAACATACAAAACACATACATGTGTGTATACATCCGTCACGTGAGTTATTACGAAATGATGAGTTCTCTTTGCGAGTAACTATAACTAAATATAGATGATTGCAACAGCATCGTACACTCTTCGTTTTAGTAACATTGATTTATTTATGTTGGCATTGCATATGCACCTTCCAGTAAGGAATAATATTAATTTTACTATTTATATAATAGAATAATAAACAACTATTGCTATGTTTGATCT
Source organism: Nebria brevicollis (assembly GCA_944738965.1). Lineage (NCBI taxonomy): Eukaryota > Metazoa > Arthropoda > Insecta > Coleoptera > Carabidae > Nebria > Nebria brevicollis. The sequence goes on from OX122903.1 coordinate 4,976,385, forward strand.
TTGAACCATCGACGCAGCATTCAAATTATGTTCAATTTATATACACATAACCGCATGCCTATTCCCATCTAATAGGGTGGCAAAAAATCCTTTACATCCAATCTTGACAATCTTTCCCTATTTAAACGAATTAAATATTTAGTCGCCTATTGCACCATTTAAAAAATATATATCGTGCTGTTCACACTTATGTATTTAGACCAGTTAAATTTGTAATAAATAAATAATAATAAAATAAAACAAAAGCGATGCGTGAAAGTATTTAAAAAATATGTATATATTTTTATCAGAATATAAATTTAGTACTCGAAAAAACTTCAAAGAATTTCAACGAAACTGACTGGATAACGATAAGAATATGAATAATAATTTCGTGAATTAAGCACAAATAAAAACCAGATGATAAGATTTCACTCAATTTGAAATGCAATCAATTTGGTCCTACATCTATTTATAAACATACGCACGCACACAAACTCATGTATACGTATATAACGAACGTCCATTAGTTCCATAGCGCCACCTACACACATGCATAATAATTCCGTCATTATTTTACGATGATGTTGATGGCATGTGTTTCCTCATATGGTTTTGCCTACATTTGGCATCAGGCCCATACACGCACCGTCTAACGAAACAGTTACGTTTCCAAATACACGTGTACACGTACTTAGAATACTGTACACCAGAAGTCAAAGGTTCAAACGGATGGGACACTAATGAGTAATGAACATAAATAGACGGCGTATTTGTTGTGGAGAAGATGCTTATGGAAAGTTTTTGTTGTTCAAATTACATCAGTTTTAAATCATCATTGACACGTAAATTAGACAGTTATTACATGTACAGTAGCTCAAATGGCGTAAGAATCTTCTGCCCGGCAGTCTTTGCCACAAATTTACAAAATTTTGAATATTGCGAATTGAGAATCTTATTTTCGATTCATACGTTTAGGTCGTTTGTCATTTATGAATTCTTTTAAGAAAATATTTACACATGCATATATCTTTTACAAATAGAATTTTAAAAAAGCCTAATTCGCAAACATGCGACATCCTGTGTTATTCTTGAATGAATTCCACAAAACCCAACCAAAGTAAATACAGACATGCATATGTATGTCCTTAAGATTGTGATGTTAGCAGATAATAAAACAAAACTACACCCTTCACGTTTACAGTCTTGTAAAAAATTCTTACTTACTTACTTACATACACACACACACATATGTAGTATGCATATATAAACAGATGGCGCGTGCATGTATATCTATAGGTAAAAATTGAAAAGAGAAATAAAAAGTCATCGCTGTAGCGAATGAATGAAGTTGAAAAGGAAGCGTGGGTTCCAGACCCGGTAATAATAATAATAATAATGCAATGTGCGCGCACGTGGGCACTGCGCGCCTGGTGTCATTTACCTGTATACCTAATTGACCATCTGGAATTATTAGGTCGCCACTTATGGTCAACCATCCGATGGTTTTATCGCCAAATGGGCGGTTACAAGTACCATCAATGGTGAAGTTTCAATTTTACCGTCAGAAATCAATAGCTTTTTATTACTTAACCGATTTGATTTTATTAGAAATTTTACTTTGCAATGATTTACAAACAAGATTTTTATTTTTGATTAGATCGACACTCGGATACGCCATTGGACACTTATAGTGGATTTTTATGAGACGCCTTACTGTATTATGATGACTACTTAAAAATATATAGTCTTTGTTTATATGGTTTCGAATTTTCAAAAAATATCCGCTTTCTTATACGTATTTTGTTTAGATAAGAGGAATGTTTAAATACACATTTTAAATAATTAATTATGCTACATTTATTTACGTTTTAAAATAAACTTAACACGGTGTGTGTGTGTGTGTTAAAACCAATTTTTTTTCATGATTATTTACTTATTATTTCGTATAAGAAAATAAAATACGTTCACTTTGTATTATTGTATATATTTTGTTACATTCAGATATAATAAAATTAGGTAAAAAGATTTATTGAATTATATGTTAATAAAAAAAAGTTCATGATGAATTTTTTTTGTTGGTCAAAATCAGGAAGAAAAAAATGTAGGAGGCGTAGGGAAATTAGCATAAAACGCTTAATTAAAATATACTATATTTATAAAACATTATCTCTATAATTTATTGTCTAAAACCACTACATTGACCATCTTGGTATATGAATAAACTCGGCAGTAAATTTAAATATTTAGAGAAACACTCATAAAAATGCTAATAAAAAAATGTAGGCGTGTAAAGGTATTACGACAAACAATATTTGTTGATAATTTCTTGTAATTAAGTACATTTTCAAAAATTCCTATTCATGCTTCATGTGATAATTAAAATTATCATCAATTCTAATTAACGAAATATTCGGAAATTTGAAAAAAAGTAGCTAGTATTTTGATGATTATAAACTTAATTAGCAACCGGATTTAATTGTACAAATGCTTAATAAAGCTGTTAATTTCAACTAAATTATAATCATTTAAATAAAAATTTAGAAATTCCATTACACATACTTTCATACGTTTATTTCTAAAAATATAATTCTTTCAATAAAATACATCTGTATAGATAGTAAAGTAACGCGGTTGTAACTCTCATCTATTTTGCAATTAAATAAAATACTTCCAATCGTCACATAGTTGGCATGATGTAACGTTATGTAGAAACAAGACCAAATGAAGAAAACATGGTGAGAATTATATTTTATTTACTGAAAATCGTTTGTTACGAAGCCTTGTAAGAAGATCGTGTTACAAACGCAGAAATTCGAAACATCTTGGATCGCGTCACCTATGCCGACAAAACAAAACACGTTCGAAACTCAAAGCCGCCAACATTCCGAGACAATTGTCACTAACAAATGCACGACACTATGTAAAAACACCACCGACGACATCTATGCGCCCATTTTGGTGAGATTTTTATTCGGGTGTCGGTATCATTTCTTTGTTGCGTTTCAATTCGTTGTTTTTTGTTGCGGCCCGGTCGCGGCCACTAAATTTGACGCAATTTAAATCCGGCAACGAGCTGTTTCTTTTGTCACGTATTTCTTTGACAGCTGAACGGACGTAGGAATAAATAACAAAAACACAAAACTGGATGGATACGATGCGATGGTTTTCTTATTCGTCGTAAAGATCAAATTTGTTTTTTTTGCTGCTCGTTGTGGCTGGTATTTCTGCTTGAACGACAATCGTGAACGACGATTTCAGTATTCAAACACTTTTTTTTTCTATTTGCCTCTTCACTTATACGTTTTTTTAACTTGAATTTTCAAGTTGTTGAATCCGCACTGTATTTTATTATTAGTTACGGTACGATAGATTGCATTAAAAAGAATACAAAAATAAATTTTTATTATTCGATAAAAAAAATTGATAATTGCATATAATGATTATTGTTTATATCCTATAAGTTTTTTGATGCTTTACAATTTTTGTTTTGTTTTAGACTTTATAATTAGAATGCGATTTAGAAATATAATTAAAATGAATTTAGAGTTGCCTTTATATTAAATAGAGCTTTGAGAATATAAAAAAAAACAAAATCTAGAATATCGTGTTCGAAGGTGTTAAGTTAAAGACAGATATCAGAGAGTAACATCACCAAAGTACACGTTCTTATTATCACGCTTGACTTTTACACCTTTTCTTCTTATTCTTCTTTGTATTGAAGTTTTTTTCTCGTGTGTGTCCACGCAAGTAGAATATACGTAGAAGGTGTATCAGATTGAAACCAGTTTGTCGTTGATTAACTGAAGGGTTGGAATTAGATGAATAAAGAAGATAATTGAAGTTGAAGCTAATAAATAAGTGTGGACAATGAAATTATTCAACTGGAAATATATAATTACGGCCTTTTGGGGCTAATACCTTTAGTTGCTTTTCGTTTTGTTTTTTTGGAACGTAGGTGATTTGTATAACAGCTTGCATGATGCATGATCGGATATTTCAGAAATTATAATAACGGCTTATCTGATCAGACTGGTTTTTTAAATGTTACACCTACTCGATGGTAATGATTATATTTAGTGATAAGTAATAGGTGATAAATACGTTTATATACTAGTTACATACAAGCGCTTAAAAATTCATGTAAAACCTACTCAACACGATGAACCCAATGCACAGTTGCTTCCCAATAAATAAACTGCCACAAATTATTTTGTACGCAATAACTTTAGATATAAATTAAATTATTATAAACATGTATTAATTCCTAATGATAACCCAAAGGATCATTAAATAATAAATATTTTTTAATTTTAACGTGTTTTATTAAGTTAGTTTATATAATATTTTATCTCCATGTATTATTTCAAGTAAATGACGATATTCTAAACCACCCAAGGAGTAAAGCGTAAATAGAACCAGCGCAGTGTAAGTTGTCTGGTGGAGTGTGCATCGTAATATAGTTTGCAAATGATATCAGAATAAATGGCGCGTACAGTTCATGGTCGCACGTCACCAGCCGGTTGCTGGGGGGGCACAACAACAACAACAGTATCATCGAATAATCACAAAATAAAAATAATAAATGGTAGAGAGGGCTATGATGGTATGGTATGCACGATCGAACCAAGGGAAATCGTGAATAAAAAGTATTATATGCTGGCTGCAAGCACGACCGCTCGCTAGATGTGGATGGAGATCTTGACGAGGGATATTGTATGATAATGAAGCCACGGTGCGGCAGCTACAGACTAGGACTTGGCGTTTAAAACTCGTGCTGTGGTCTCGACATCGCGCCTTTACCGTGACGGCGACCACACCAACAGTTCTCAAACAACCACTGATTGTGTCAAACATACTTTAACTAAGAAGCATTACACAGATCAACAACTACAATGCGTCACGAAACTGACTAAAAAACAAGCAGAATAAAATTTGGCATCGTACATTTCTGTATTAATTAAAGTAAATTCAAATGCATATTATTTATTTTCGGAGTCCAATATCTCCTGCAGTATCATACTAATTGAATTAAAAATGCGAACCGACTCAATTGGGCACCTTTAAAATATATGTGCAAAATTTGGTTGAAATCGATCCGGTACCTTCAGAGGAGAAGAAGCGACAACATTTGGTCTTACGACCAAGAAATGAGCGACGAATTTGTTACCAAGTATTTGAAAAAAATTAAATTTTCAGAATCAGGGCGTTGTGAAACGAATTTCTATGAAAGAATTTTTTGAATCTGAGACAAAATATAACGTCACTTATCTATAGCAAGAAAAAATCAGGTTATTGATCGATTTAACGAAATTAATTAAAGAAAATCGTTAATAGATCCATCATAAGTATATATTTAAATGGCTCATTTAAATTATTGCGTTTCTAATTTATAAATAAAAAATTATCTGGGACTAATGACAGGGATATAGAAAATTAGTGAGAGGCCTCAATTTAATGACGGTTGTTTTAAGAATAGCAGCTAGACATTTGGAAACGCTTATTTAGCGTAGAACATAATAAATTATAAACATATATGCTTTTTCGTGCTTTTTGTACAATCGCATATGACAACATCAGTGTGCGTACTGTATGGATATATGTATAATGGTAACCGCAATGAGTTTACTAAGAACTTAGCAAGCCACACAATGAAAGAATCGCACGATTAAAACAACTAAATAACAATGAATAATATGTAATTTGCGTCAGCACCGTACAGAATAATTGTCATAATTACAGTAATTCTTTACGATAAATCGGTGTACGCCATAATTTTCTTGCAGTATAACTATAAACCCGACCTTTTTTAGTAGTATTTGATAAGTTGTATTTCTATTTTATATTGTATTAAACAGTACAACGGGTGACAGTTATGAGAGGAAATTGATTTGTTTATCATGGGAACGTAATTGTTTCATTTGAAAGGGAAAATGATTTATTTTAAGTGACTAACATTCAATTAAATGACAGCGAAATATTTTAAATTTCATTCATATTTACTAGGTTTTATTATAGTTGTTAAATCGCTATTTATTTGCAAGGTCGACAATACAGGATCTTATGCAACAGTAATTCGTTTTTCAATCACATACGGAAAAGGTAATCTATTACTGGTTCAAAAAGGGGTAAACTAAATTAGAGATTAAGCTAACAACATCGTAAAATATGATGAACGTTAAGCAGCTGGCCGGAAACAGGCGAAATGAGTGGAAATTCCTGGCGAATTTCGTCGAATTTTATTGCCATCATCTAATCTAAACTTGAACTAATTTTAGATAATACTTCATCAATAAATCAAGCGTTTTACTCTTTTATACATAGTATTAGTAAGTATTGTAATCATTAAAATATTAGATTTAACGAAAATATATGAATTGAGTAGGACTATTTTTCACATTACGCTTGTGTGCGTGTGTGTTAGAGAGAGATAGAGAGAGAGAGAATAGAGAATAGAGAGGAGAGTGCGTTCTATAACCTAAACGGTGGAAGGTAAAATTATGAAACAGGTATTAAGGTACAACAAAGCCTCCCATTTTTGAAAAATATATACAAACCAACAGTGCATGTTTACTCTAGTCATTTTTTACGGTTTCTGCAATAATTCAAAAACGGTTGCCCTTACAGTAAAAACAGAAGGAATAAAAATTACAGATATTAATATTTCAAATAATATTTCCAACTAGTGTATCGGTAACAAGGACGTCGCTATTAACAATTTGTATTGAATTGAAAATTACTTTTAAAATAATTACGAATATATGGCGCCAAGTCGTAAAGAACAATAATTAAAATTAATTACTATAAACCATTCTATATAATTATTAATAAATAATCAATAAATTAAAACGGATAAATCTTGAGAACAAGAAATTTCGTAATCAAACATTACATTTTCTATCCATATTCATACAAATTGTGTTCTTATGCAGCATAAAAAATATCGGTTTTCCTTTGTAAATACAACATGTATATTAATTATAAAAACATTAGAAACAACAAATAAAACATTCTGAATTAAATTAACTGTTTAAAGGCTTTCGCATTTCCCACCGAACAGTTAGAATTTTAATATTCTAAAATAGTAATCAAATTTGATTCAAATGTGTGTGACTGTTTTGCGGGCGCTGCTTTGTGCCGAATAGTTGTATATGAAGGTGAATCAAGTTTCGGAACGTAGCCGTGTGGCGGTGTCCGCTTCGCGCGTCAAACCAAACTAGTCACGTGCACTAAAGCGTGTTAAATTCACGCGAGATCCCTTCACGCTTCACTCGAAGCACGTTTTTAAATAATCATCACACGAATGCGTACAGTCTGGCTTACGACGTGAAATCATTACGAGTAAAAATAAAAGTATATTTAAGTATACCTGTAACGACCCTCACAAACAAATTCGATTTATCTCACAAACCTAATATATGATTTAACTAATTTCGAATGCCAACTGGTATATATGTAAACGTATAGTAACAATAAATAAAATATATATAGATACGAGTGAGTTGAAAATCCGCAGACATTGTTGTTTTCATCGCCAAAAATAGTGCGGACATAGGTAAAAATAAATTAGTGTTGTACCAATTGCGGCGACACCTGCATTTCCTGGCACTGGGCGCAAATAGGACATGTGTGGAGGATATTTGTCACAGGTATATGGGGTGTTGGTTTATAGGTCTGCACGCCCGCACAATAGCTACGTAAGTAATCCTAGTTATATAAGTGATGTGAGTGCAAGCATATATCAAATTCTTAAAAATAAAGTGTTGCATTTTCGCTTGATTTATCGCACTTGACAAACTTTTACACACTTATATTTCACGGTGTTAGCCTCCGGGTTTTATGATTCATGTATGCTCTGTGGTGAAAATAACATAATAATTTATAACTTAGCACTCGCTGGACACATTTTTACAATGACATTAAATTACATAATGTTCTTACAAATACATATATGTTATCCACTTTTGTTAGAGTAGCTACAAAAATATACGTACCACATCATGATTGATGCTGTACTCGCATTTTTAAAAAACAAAATACGTATAAGAAAGTTCTGTGAAAGACTTTGCAGATATTTAAAAAAAAAAAATAATATATCGACTAGAATTTAGGCTTGATTTAACTCAATTAATAAAACCGTTAGGAAAAACATTCCAAATTGTTTTTAGTAAAACAAAATTCTTCTAATATTTGCACTAGTAAATACAAAATTCTTGAATTTCCACACAAATACAACAAATTCCATTTCGTTCATAAATCTAAAATTTATTTTTATTTACACAAAATAACTGCGACATTCCATGGCCTACGGACGCTTTAGGAAGGTTATTCGCATCATATCGTCCTCTTTTAATATGAGCCGTATACACTATACCAAATACCTCACCAGACTATCTACCACATACATAGGGTTTATAACCCGTTTTTTTCTTAGATGATAAAATCAGATTAAATTTAAATTAAACGTTTCCTCGGACAGGACAGGGTTAGAGATATAGATACGCGTTTCTTATATTTTTCTGTGCATCTATACTACCATTCACATTCAAATTTCTTATTAACATTGATGTGTTGTAAATATGTAGAACGAAATTTCATTTTGAGGATGCATAATATGTAGTTAAATTTATAGAATTTTAAATCTACATTTACATCAAAAATTCACTTTATTATTATTAATTTTGTATATGGAATAATAAGTTGTAAACTTTTAGGAGCGGTAGAAATGTTTGCGAGAAATTTTAATATTTCTAAGGATGCAATATACTTTGGTGTACTTGTGCCATCGTTGATGAATGATAGTGAATGTTGGGTTTGGCAAACCATGCATAAAAAGCGTGTGACTGCTGTGAAAATGACATTTTTGAGATATTTGTAGTGTATTTAGGAAAGACTGAAAGCGGAATACGTATAATCAGTACAAATAATAGTTAGATAACAAAATCCACCATAAGAATATGAATCAAAGTATGTATGCATGTTGAGTTCCCCAAAATAAAAAGTAAAAGAAAGGCGTTAGAGTAAAGGCGGCCGCGCAGACACAATACAAAATTTATACGCATTCAGGCGCCTGAAATTTGGTATTCGAATTCTGTACATGACTGTGTAGTGGTGTGATGGTAGTTGAGAGTAAGCGAGCGACCATCGGCCGTATGCATGCATGCATGCACGGCTGTGGACGCGGACCAACAAAAACCAGCATATAGGGCCCGGGACAGCCAGGCGCCTCTGATTCTCCAGCTAGCTAGCTAAAGGTATATCGTTTCTATACTACTACACATCATGAGAAACTCAACTGTTCATCGGATACAACTAGAACCGCTTCCATTTCTTTCAAAAAAAAACTACTCACAAAAAATATGACTCAAGTCATTTTTTTGCGGTTTCTGCTATATCTCTAAAACAACTGCACTTATCGCATAGTAAGAAAAACGAAAGTCTAGTACATACAAGGACACTGCAGATTTTAATATAAATCAAATATGGAGTAAACTAAAGTGTTGAACGAATATAAATGAAATAGGAACGTCTAAAATGACTAAAATTCGAGATAGGAACTACTCGTCCACACTCTAATATATCTAGTAACCCTAGGAGCGTCTGGTAATTTTGAAAAGTTAGGAACGCTATGAAAATAATGTTGAGTACGACGCTGGTGGTAACCCTTTGCGTTTGTATGGCCAGTATCCGATGAACAGTTTGTGGAAAGAGCCACCAAAGCATTTCTTCTTTGTAATGAATGTCAGATGTGGAAAGACGAGGGTACAGTAGGCCATGTTGGCTGGCGCTATAATATAAGAAACGGCGCAGCAACAGGTCAACTTGGCCACGGGCAAGGCCTACCGAGATCTTTTTAAAAACACTATACCACACACTCACTCACACGGTGCTGTTATATTGGATATATGTTAAAAATATAATTAATCACCTATGGATCCTTGAGCGTGTAATATTCACCTGACATATTGCTAATAACCTAATATCGCATTTAGGTGCCAATTACATGTTGCAATTTTTCGTACTATTAATTTATTGCAATATTTAAAAATATAATTAGCAAATATCCGCAATGACTTGCATTGAATTTTCCTATACGTATTTTATTTAGATAGCAGATATATTCAAATACAATTTTTGAATAATTCAATAAAATATAATTATTCATTGTACAATTTTGGTTTACGTTTTAAACGTGTGTTATAGTTTATTTTCTAACTTAAATTAAGTAACATTATTGAATATACCTATACTAATAATATCTAAAGAAAATACGTATAAGAAAGTTCAGTGTTAGACACTGTAGATAATTTTTTTAAATAGTTTCAATTTGTTCTGTATAATAAACAAATACAATTACGAATTTATCTTATCTAAACTTAGTAATGTTTACATAATAAAAATGTATTTTTAATTCGTAGAATATTTTAAAAATAAATCCCATCATTCATAATAAATTTCATTAATCAATCTTTGTTGAAAATTATCCATTGTTTGTTAAATGATGCTTAAATACATTTCGTATAACACACAAAGCAAAATTATCTTTTTATACTGATTTAGCAATCAATTTCAAACCGGAAGAAAAGATGGTTTATGCAAGTCATTAATTTTTTCCTAGCACAATTTTCGCAATATAAATTAGCCAGATGTTTTGAGTGCATCATACGCAATATCTAATTTATATGAAATATAATCCAAACTGGCCCATCAATCAATTGAAAATGTTATCAAAAAAACTCTTATCAAAAGCAGCCCACTCGATTTTTTGAATTCCGACCTAAAATTTTAATCACTATCTTTCGAATAATTAAAATTTCATAATTTGAAATGCGTCGTAGAGTTGCATAGCGAACATCAGCATCCATCGCCTACTTACTACAACTTTTTATGATAATTAAAGTTGATCTGAAAACAACTGTCCGACAAGCTACCGTCTTACACCCGAACCGAGGCCATTGTACACGCACCAAAGCTACTAGGACTGTGACCGCGTTGGGTGTACGGAAACGTTTTCTTATAATGACTGAACCGTTTTGACGGACCTATAATTTTAATGTTACCTATTCATTTTTGTATCATTGTTTCAAATTGCGCTTTTAGGAGGGTATACGAATTACTGTTATGCCCGCAAGACTAGTTTTTCTAGTGAATCAAGTTCAAATATGTTCATTTAATTCTGTATCAGTGCGAGATGTTAATGTTCAACACGGGATAGGTTGCAAATACGTATTGTGGCTTGTGCATGTAATAGAGTAGTTTTTATTATGGGAAATGGCGCCTGTCGTCGTCGAAAGAAAATAATGAATTGTGATGTAAAGTGCAACAAGGCAAACCTTGTAGGGTGGCTTAATTACTTTGCTTCTTTTATTATTTATGTTGGAATAAATTGATGTTTTTTACAAATTGTACCTTTTTTTCGAAAAAATATCAAGCAAATGTTGTAAGAAATATTAATATCTTTTATTTTTATTCGAACTATTTTTGCTGGAAGTGAATTATTACAGAAATCGTAAAATATGACGAGTAAACATGCACATCCGTTTTGAATATTCTGTTCAAAAATACGAGGTTTTCTTTTCAGGCATATACAATTATTAAATTAATTAACCTTTAAAATAGCCAAATTCGAATCAGGGAAGGTCAAAAGGTATATTTCCGTTGGAAACCCAAGACCGAATTTCGTATGGTTACAATATTAATTACTTTATTATATAAGAAAGTCAAAATGTAGGTATTTTTTGAAGAATTAAATATTTTTATAGAAATATAGTGTCGTGGTGCAAAAGAATTCAACAACAACAAAAAGAAATTAAATATATAAGTATTTTCTTAAAGAATTAAATATTTTATGGAAATATAGTGTCGTGGTGCAAAAGAATACAACAACAACCAAAAACCATTCCCATCATCATTAATTCATCTTATATAGTTGAACCATGACAAACTAATCTGAAAATCTTGTCCGACCTTTGGTCCGAATTACAAATTTGGTATTTCCATTTTGACGCCTAGGAGACATAGACATATTGTAGTGCTCCGTTGGAGGTCCCTGCGTAATCCAAGATTAACCGGGCACTCCTAATAATTACTGTCTGATCGAATGAATATATTAAAGGCCATTGTGTCAAAACTTGTTCGAAATACAAACGATTTATTTGCACAGGCACATACATGTGATATTTGACTCATAAAATAGGGTAGTGTACGTATAACCTTCATCCATAATTTATTTATTAAGTGAACAATTTGTAACCGTATTAAAGACTATCAAAATCTTGATTATTCAATTACGTTTCATTAATTTATTCGAAATGTCTGTCAATTAAGCGCTGACAACTGTTGTTTCGATAATTGGTGATCTTACCGATGAAATAATCGTCCACTTTCAACATCAACCAGACATCACTGCGATAAACAATTCGATTGTTATCTTTTGAGATAAAAATTGTTTTTGGTCTATTTTTAATTTGATAATATTATTGTAAATAAATACACATTTTATGAGGTGATACTCTTAAATTCAGTTTATAGGGCGATTTGTTGCAGTTTATTAAATACGGGCCTGCAATTTATGTCTGGTGTATGAGCGAGCGTTGTCTATAATAAACAGTGACATCCGGTTGATGAGTTTCCGGTGTCCCATTCGCTAGACAGGACCACCGCTGGGATACAAATATACGGAACGATCCTAACCGTCCCAAAAACCCCGTACCTCTTTGCAACATGTGCTTGCTTTAATTACTTTCACAGATCCTTACGATGAATTATTACTTGCAAAGTGTAGATTAGTTTTATAACAGAGCCCATATGTATTATGTGTTACAGAAGGGAGTTAAACCATTCGTTAAAAGTTTTATTTTACAAAAAAAAAAGTCGATCAATATTTCGAGTAATCAATACTGTTAAAATATTTATCCTAAGTATTGCTTTTTAGCCTTCAATATTTATATTAATTTAATAAATAAACACTGCTACAAAAACATAAATATCTGCAGTGTTATACACTGAACTTTCTTATACATATTTGCTAGGAGGGATACAAATTTTGAATTCAAGAATATATAATTATTGATTTATTACGCGTAGCTGTTTCAGAGAAATTGCAGAATCAACAAAAAAAGACTATAGTAAATATGTACTTCCGGTTTGAATCTTTTCATAAAATAGGAACTTTTCTTACCAGGCATATGTATATGGTAAGTTTAAAGTTTCGTAATTTTACTTCCAATCGTTTAAGCTGCAGAGTGCATTTTATCTTTCTCTCTCACACACACACACACACAAGTACACATACAGAGAGTAAGAGGCAAACAGGTACACAAGCAGACATCAGTTCAATAATAGTAAGATTCGACTCAGGGAAGGTCAAAAGGTGTGTCTCTGTTAAAATCTCGAGATAATGTTTTTGCATGAGTATAATACTTATTACTTCGTATAAGAAAGTATAATAACTTATGGAATATGTCATTTTATAATATATAAAATAATTCACCTTCATTTGTCCTTCATTCACAAATCATCATCAATTGCAATCCGTCAAAAATGTTTAACAAAAAACGTATCATTAGTAAAACTGATGAAACGAAAAAATAAAAATTCTGGAGATAAAAAAAGAAGGAAATTATAGAAATTTATCATACACACACACACACACCAAGTCTTCAGGGGTCAGGTTTTTTGAGTGCAGGTGTACAATTTGAGGGGCAAAGAGGCACGAAACAGGGCGAGAATGGTGTAAGTGGTGCCTAAAAGTCGTGTGTGTGTAGAGAAGCGCAGGTAGTGGTAAACCAACGAAAACTTTTTCGGAAATAATTAAAATTCAGTATGAAAATATTAATTTGCACATCATTTGTGGTCAAAGTAATTGTAAAAAAATTACTAATCAACGGTATTTAAGTGCTTGCTGGAACTTGTAATTGTGCTCAATGCTAATTATTGTAAATTAAAATTTAAAACATACATTGTTGTACTCAATTACGCACACACAAATTTATGATAGTGCGGTTTACATTTAAACAGAACTGAGTTGTTAAAATTTTATTTGTCATTTCTCTTTAATTTAAAACGCCAAGATATAAATTTCACAAATAAATCTAGCGATGTCAGTTTGAAAAGGCGAAAATAAAAAATAACACATCAAAAAACTAAATGAGAATTCTTTTTTATGCCCAAGTGAACAATAACACTTCATTTATATTTCCCGTCGTCTTTAAATCATAAAGCGACCGTTTCGAATTTGTATGATGGGTTCAGCATCTCGGGGTATAGGCAACAATAGACCATGGTTGGGGCTTATTTATAAGATATACGTGTGTGATTCAGTGCCGTTCGTCTCCGGGGAGCCAGACCCTTGCGCGAGCGGTATTATCTCTAGTCTGCCATCGATATAAGACCGCGCGCAACAACAGGTTTTGAGAACAGTGGTTTTGCAGCTTATAGACGATGAGGCTTACCGAGAAACTTGATATAAATATTAATTTCGGTTATTCCTGATTCCATTTTCATACCGAAGCGTAACAAATCGCTCATATTGCAAGGCTCGCGGCAATATTCCACAAGAATCTCGTTCAGAAGTTATTTATCGGTGAGTCAAGTTGTGGTCAGGTAATTTACAACACAAAAACTATTCTACACACATTTTATATAATAAAACTAATAAAAACTGAATGATCTAAAAGTGCGTTAAAGCCTAAAAACACTTACTATAATTCATCTAAAAATAATACAAGCGTTGCACTATACAAAAATACATAAACAGTGTAGAAATAATACTCAAAAATCATAGTGTACAAACGGGTGCAAAAATCAAAAACGACAAACACTGAGAAAATGAGAGAGATACTCACTTTTCCTCTTCGGCATATTTGACCCTTTAACAAAAACCACAAATACGATATTAAAATATTGTTGTGTTGATTTTTTTTTAAACTATACTAAGCATTGAACATCAAATCAAACTGCCTATATTTAGGATATATGTCGATTTATCTTGTATTGTAGATATATTTTTCTTTAGATAAGATATATAACGCATAAACTTATCCTTATTTTTGATAGAATAATCTACTTATAAGATAACATCACTATTGATAATAGTTAGTTGTATTTTTAAAGAAATGTCCTTAAAACATTATTTATGCGTTGATTTGTTAACGTATTATGTTGAGAATCTATGATTAATTAATTTTGAAAATAAAACGAATTTTATGAAATTCATTCATAATTGAATTTGAGATATATGGGAATATATTTCACACCTGAAATGTGTTTGAAATAAATACCCGTGCAGGTAGGTAACATGTGATGGTATAAAAAGTAATTTATTCATTTTAATCTACATATAGGATCACCTTTGGATCGTGGATGGTACAAGTGGCCAATGCACAATAATGTTACGGTTAAAAAGCTGACGCCTCGAGCCACATCACAATTTGCTATCTCATCCGGTACAAGAAAACACAAACTTCATCATCAGAAAAACAAAGAGCGACAGCTAAACGTCGTTTTCAAACCACAAGAATGCCCACTGCAGGACAAAAAAAAATAAATGGCTACCCATTATACGCAAGACATATTTTTTTTTTCGAGTAATAATCGAACAATTTTCAAAATTATTTCTGTTTGTCCAAATTATATTTACTAATTATAATGACATAAAGATTAGTTATTAATCTAAGGTCCTGCAACCTTTTTGGCGCCTCTCCAATGACAATAAATATTTTAATTATTTTTTTATCAATTTTGTGATTCAATTAAAAAAATCTGGAATTTCTATCACATTCGTAAAATGATTTAATTCTCGAATTTATATTAAATATATTAACAAATAGACGATTTGAAAAATATTTTCGTGTCTACATGAATCGACGTTCATTATTAATTAATTTAAAATACGAGTGAGTGGCGGCACTCATGATTAAAGATTTATAAACATCAGTATGCAGTTATATGTACATATGTATATGTCACTATATGTATGTATGTATGTATGTACTGTATATATGTACAGTATGTATGTACTGTATGTAAGTATGCGCTGTATGTATGTATATATGTATGCACTACATATATGCATGCAATGTATGTATGAATACACTGTATGATGTATGTATGCATTGTATGTATGTATGTATGGTATATATTTAAGTATGCACTGTATGTATGTATGCGCTGTGTGTATGTATAAAAAAAACTGTTCAATTGTGCAAAAAATATCAAATAATTACGTGTACCCTATTTGAACATAAAATAAATATAGCTTAATAACCAATTAAACACGTACCCCTAAGTACAGTCATGCCCTATCAAGATTTCAACTGATTACAAGCCTGGAGCCAAGGTGTTATATTAATTGCATCTCTTGACACGGCGCGGCTCCAGACAGGTACTTTTCAGTTTCATTTTTTAATTTAGTCGCTTTTTTTATTTCTTTTTCTTTAGAGGCCCCCGTCACGTTTCGTTGGGTCCGATTCGATTTGGGGCGCTGTGAATGATTACTTTTGACTTTTCATTTGGTTCCAAAAGAACGTAATTTGAAATTACGTCTCAGTTCGACGGAATTCTTTTATTTTATTTTTTTTTACAAACAATCATTTGTACAAATACCAGACATCATTTTTAAGATACGGTGCATTAAAAATGATTGTATTTAGAATTTCGTCTTCGAACCGCAGACTAAAACGCCGAATAATTGTTGAACACGTTTAGTAAAATGAAATGTGGCGTTTGGGAATAAATATAGAGTTTACGAAAAACAGAAACTATAAATTCGTCAACATATGAGAACAATTTGTACAAGAAACTGAATTCTAAATATAATTTTAGCCGCTCTGTTATTAGTATTGCATAGTAGTAAACAATTTTATTCAGTGTGAACTATTTTTCAACAATCTACTTGCGCCTACATGTTTGTTATTTTTTTCCCAAGTTTATATTTTCGTTTATAAAAATCATAATATTCGTCACGGAATTCCCTACTTTAAATACACAAATGTTTTCAATTTGAATCAAAACACAAGTATTATATTTCTCGTATTCATTTCATTCCTCATAACATAAGGGAACCTATTGTATATTTATGTTAAAACAAGTATTTATGTAATGAGAAAAATTGATAAATTTATTCAGTATGTACTTAATAGCAATAGAGATACAAATATTGTCATAAAACAGCATAAAAAAATGTGGTACGTTTATTGCATTTTAAAGTAAGCACTTATCAAAGTGGTTCTAGTACAGAACACTGAAAAATTGATATTACAATCTGGCGCCAAAGATATATAGATGCAAAGAAATATCATGGTTTGTAATACGCATGTAATCAGTATATAAAATAGATTACACAATTTTTAATTAATCCCATACGAGTAGCAACACACAGTAGTATTACAGAGCAGAACATTTGGCATTCCATTCGTTTTATCAAAGCAGCAACACTGCGTAATAGAGCATACAGTGATTTTTACAAAATGTTGCCTCTGGCGCCACAAGCAAGAATAGAACTGATAACTTGATTTTCATGAACAAAATACACGCTTATTATTTATTATATATATATATATATATATATCGCTGCTTCGCGAATGACAGCTTGTCAATTGAACACATAAATCAAGTCAACTAATATCTATTGCAGTACACATAACTCTTTATTAAATGTTTCAATGCAATATGAAATAAAATTTATGTGCCCGCATTCGTTTATTGCAAAGAAACGATACAAGTTGAGTGGGAAGGGAGTGCACAGTACACTGTACTGTGTTCCACATACGTACGGTTAATATAACATGTCAACAAATGTGAACTTGTACATTTAAATGTAAACAAAACACATGTGACACCTCTCGAATAACCCTCCCGGTGGTGTATTCGAGAGTAAATAACACATTCAGCACACGAATTTCACCCTGCCACCGATTATTAACGAGATTTATAATCTCTAGAGCACAGACGTAGTCTGTTCGAGATTGATGTTGCATACCATTCAAGATACAATAACGTCTTCGACTTCAAACACAACTCAAAGCTCGATTATGTGGTGAAATAATAGGTTGAATCACTTACAGTTTTGGACGAAACTCTGGGCAATCCCTATGTTTGGTAGAATTACACTTTTTACACCCGATTCACGAGAATCGGCCATTTTACCGCACAGGTTCACATCTACTGCTCTGAAATCTTTACAAGCGCAGACGTAGGCTAGTTCCGGGAATATGCGAGCTACAACAAGGACGCTTCTGTTCCAATTATTTTCATAGTGGGGCCATCTAGCAACCATATACCTAAGTCGCATTACCAACTGTTTCCTAATGAGTACAAAAAACCATCAGTAGAGTCTTGCACTGAACTTTCTTATACGCATTTTGTTTAGATAGGAGGAATTTTCAAACACATATTTTGAATTATTCATTATGCTGTATTTTTTTACGTTTTAAAGAAGCTAAAAAATATCAATTTATTGGAATTTGTATTGCAAAACTATATATGTTAATGATACATTGCATATTTAACCAACACCGTTTCATTAAATGTATTTCCTACAATAGATATTAAAGGCCAAATTTTAAATTATTTGAGTCTATTTTGTATTTATGTTAAACAATTGTCCGGTATAGTTGATACCATTAACGTAATACAATTTTTCTTTGCCTGCGTAACTAAGGCAATATAAACAAGATATGGAAAAGTTTTAATAGCGCGTTTTTTGTAAACAAAAAAACTGAGGAACAATTAAAGCAGTACCTATTTGTTTTTATAAATTATTTCACTGTAAGAGTAGGTGATATTTCAGAAACTACAAAAATCGATTGCAGCACTTCCTGTTGGCCAATCATATACCCACAAATCTTTCTAATTCTACTCTCAATCGCCGACTGTAGAGCGCTCACACAGTCATTTTGAAAATAGTCAGACTCGATGCAGGGAAGGTCAAAAGATATATTTCCGTTAAAATTTTGCACCAACACTTTTTCATTATTGCAACACTTATTTTGTATAAGAAACTAATGTTCTTTTAAATTAAATGATTGGTACTATAACTAAAAACAAATAAATAATACAGCTGGTTTACAAACCCGTCGTAACTCCATTGTAGATGATCACATAAATAATAAGTGTCCCGATCATGACAGACTTCAGACAAACTTATCAAAACATACACTTGTCCGATAACTAAAACAAGCCAACTAAGCGCGGAATTGAAATAAAAATATTCTACTCTATCCCAAAATGTACTTTGTCGCTCTTATTAACATTACCATCGCAAACTTATAAAAATTAAACTATAGTTTAATGACGAAACACGATACTTTATTTAAACGATATTCAGTAGGAAAAAATAATAAAAACAAATCATCAAACTACAACAGTACATAATAAAAAATATGTATTTTTCCCGTAAGTTTAATGTATTCAATTGATCTTGTGGAAAAAATGTACAACATAGGCAATTGGTAATACAGTAAAGAAACAAACAAAATTATAAATTTATATTATTTATTAACGTCATAATCTATTTTTTCGCCTTAATTGAAGCTTGTTGGGCCTTCAGTACTTTAACAACAATCTTTTGTTCTTCGATAAGGAAGGCTCGGACAATCTTCTCCTTGACGCACTTATGACACATCACACCACCGTACGCTCGCTTCACAGTCTTCTTGCGACGGCACATGCGACTCCGTTCCTGTGGTCGTGCAGGCTGGATACCCCTAAGTTTCTCTTTACACTGTCCACATTTTGGGACCTTCTTTGTTTTCTTTAAGTATTGGTATACTAACTTACCGCCAGGAGTGCGGACACTACAACATAAAAAACCCAAATCAGACACGTTCCACAACAACAAATATTACACTATTTTGATTTTAAATATCAGGAGAACGAATGTCATCAATCAAACACTTAAGTGTTTATTTTCAGGACTCTAGCCGTGCTTTTAAGTCATCATTTAAAAATTTTATATTTCAGGAAATGAATATGTAATATATGTAAAATATTAACACACATTAAACTAATATGTTTAAAGTAACCTAGTATATAAACTGCAACATGAAGTTAACCTATAAGTGATCAAAACACACATGTACCTTAAACATTTATAAGTTAAATTCAATAATAATACATTTCCCAAAATAGTATTATCTAGATATAAACTAATAGCATATTAAAAGCTTACTTACATTCGTCTCCTGTTGGATTTGGTATTGTACGACAACCGCCGTCTGTAAACCAGGCGCTGCACCATCTTTCACCTATAATAACACAATAAAAATGAATCACACTCAAAAAACTATTTGTTAAAATACATTGATGGAGGAATCTTTAAACTAATTCACGAGCTTATTTTGTAAAATGTTCTACATTTAACCGGATGATGAGAAAAATAAATAATACTACATGCTGGCACGAACCTGGGAATCAAACACGGAAAAGGATGTCTTGAAGAGAGTGAACACAGCGCTTGCGCCTAGTACAGCGCATCGCGCACTAAACTCCATCTAACATCCATCGATGGTGTTATACATTTAAAACATGAAACTACGTTTTATTATTTCACACGAAATAACAAAATAAATCTTACTATATATAAAATAATATTTCTAGCAATAACAAAATAAGAATTAATTTTAATACAATTTTCTCTGATAATAGTTAACATTTTATGGTCCGTTGTTAAAATAACGCAGCTGTATATATTTGATCAAGATGGCTACGTTATTTGAGAATTATGAACAACAATATTCAATATTGACAGCTGATATAACAGCTCAAATTGGACAATTAAACGCAGCTGAACCAGGTTATTATGAAATATATTTTAAACTTATAAGCTCTAACGTGTTTTAAATCTATTTTATAGATGATCGTAGACAGCTGATATCTGACATAGATAAACATGTTGAAGAATCACAAGAATTGGTGAGTAACTATTAGGTGATTATAGTACTGAAGTTAAAGATTATTTAAACTGTAATGTTAGTTGGAACAAATGGAACTGGAAGTTCAGGAGGTTAATCCATCACAACGACAATGGTGCCGATCGAAATTGGATTGTTTTCGGGCTGAATTAAGACGATTGACGTTAGAGTTTTCGAAAGGAAAAAATACGAAACAAATATCGAATGTGTCGGGTTACGAGTCGGTTGATGAGTATATGGACGTGCACTTATCAGAGCAGCAGAAACAACGACTATTGGATAATTCTGAGAAGATTGAGCGATCGGGGAAGAAATTGGAGGAGGGTTACAGAATTATATTGGAAACGCAAGCGATTGGTGCGAATGTTTTAGAAGATTTGGATCATCAGCGAGAGACGATACAAAAATCGAGATCTAGGGTAAGGTTTTCCTTTAAATACAATCTAATAAACACCTTAAAATGAGAAAATATCCATAGTTTCTTGCACTGAACTTATACGTTTGCTTCGATAGGAATATTAAAAATACAGATTTTTTATTTCGATTAGTATTAAAATTAATAAATTAATTTTCAGTTAAGAGATGCAAACGAGGAGCTGAGCAGATCATCACGAATTTTAAACTCGATGTTCTTTCGCTCGATTCAACAAAGAATAGTTTTATTTGCTGTTGGTGCTTGTTTAATTATTGTTATTGTTATAAGTGTTTATTTATCATTCAACAAAAGTTAGTAACATTTCTAAAAATATTTAAGTGTTTTTATTTAATAGTATTCTAAACTTTAAGCTATTTAATTACTATAGAAAATTTGGAAAACAAATTGTTTATATACGTTAATATCGATTCCGGGCCAGATTAATAATTATATATAAATGAGCCATATCACTTAGATTTGTGACAAAGTAGCTTTTAGATATTTGATACGTTGTTACAGATCTGTAGCGCATCACGACTAGAACAGATTTGCGATTTTGGAATGAATATT
The DNA here is from genome assembly GCA_944738965.1 of Nebria brevicollis. Taxonomy (NCBI): domain Eukaryota; kingdom Metazoa; phylum Arthropoda; class Insecta; order Coleoptera; family Carabidae; genus Nebria; species Nebria brevicollis. The sequence goes on from OX122903.1 coordinate 4,998,261, forward strand.
AGCATGAAGTTTAGAATACAATACATAGCTATATTTAACATTCCGATTTTGATTTAAGACTGATTATTTATTGTGTATTATAACCAGGCACTTCTTGTATAATATTGTTTTTATTTGTGAAATAAATTTTATTGCATTAACTAAAATAATACAATATAATAAATAAGTACATTATTTTATTACTACGAATATAACTTACGTAATTGGATAACTAATAAAATGTTTTGCATGTTTGAAAATGATGCATTTTATTAATTACAACAAATATAATTATATAAACTGATCGAATTCTCGAAATCTAATCAATTTAAAACGCACGCGCATCTAGTTTATATGAAAAATATAAAAAAAATCAAGAATAGTGCATAAGTGGGAGTTCTATGCGTGTCACGCACGCATGCGTCCTTGTACCTGACTAGATACAAGTTGAATTTATATATTTAGACATGTTTCGAGAATTCGATGACAATTCAATACGTAGGAACTTGATAAACAAATACAAATATACACACAATAATCCTTCACCATTTAGTTTTGTGTAGTGCTCCAAAATATAACAAGAGCAAATGTTGTTATTATTGTGTTTCTTGTTCGTGATAATTGTAAAATGACAGTAATTGAAAATAAATACAAAAAAACAGCGTTATTGAAAAACTTTAACAAGTTTGTATATATACACAATCGTTCCCGTTCAAAAACCAATCCGTTATTAAAGTATGTACAAATTCTTTTTTTTTGTTTCTCGTTTTCTGTACATACCGTTTTAATTTCACTACGCCTAAGTGTGTCTTAACATTTTTCTTTAATTTATTTTATAAATTATAATTCACAAGCCTGTAATTTTCAATAGTCGTGATTTTAAAGTATAAATTGATTTCAATGTCCTACTTAAAGTTAACCATCATCATATTAAAAATTCTAGTTATTGCAGATATTCGTCGTATCACAATTAAGTACAATTTTCAGTTACATTAAAACAAAATGACGTGATTTTATAAGAAGTTAGTTCTAATTGTCTAGTTTTGTGACGAACTCTTTTCATTTCCTTTTTATACTTTTTTTTTAAAAGTCTGCTATTAAAAAGACTAGAAATATGTCAGTTGCAGGATACGCTTAAAAAAAGTCTATTCCCTAATTTTCTAAGCCAATTTGTACAAAGAAGAAATTCCTATTTATGAACTTTAACAATAAAATTCAACCTTTCATAATATGTTCCTAATTTCTCGTGGAGATTGGAAAATTGTTTTTTTTTTTAATAAATTTATTCATTTGCAATTTATAATAGTAATTAAATAATTGGTTAAGTCTACGATAACTTGCTGTACATATCTTCGAATTGTGGTTTAAAGTACGATTTAATTTGTGGTCGTTTTGATTTTAATGTTGGAGTCAGTAATCCATTTTGAACACTGAAGGGATCTGGATGTAAATAAACATCTTTTACCTGCAAACAACATTACATGTAACACATTTAAAGTTATAAGTTAATAGTTAAGTACCTGTTCGAATGATTTTAACCCTGCTTCTTTGCCCCAAGAGATCATATCATCAAAGATCAGTTGTTTTACTTCGGGGTGATTACATAATACGCTAAAAGTACCGGATATCTTGTTTTCGGTGGCCCAACATTTTATAACATCGACATCAGGTACTACAATGCCAACAATGCACGACTAAATACAAAATGAAAATTAGTTACGTTCGTAATTCTAAATATATCGCACATTTGTTTACTTTGAGTGATTCGCCATGCACGAAAACTTGTTGGACATATTGAGATCGAATGTAAATATTTTCTATTTTCTCCGGGACGATGTATTCTCCTTGAGATAGTTTGAAAATATGTTTCTTCCTATCAATAATTTTTAATGTTCCATTCTAAAAATGTTTATTTAAATTAATAATTTATTAATAATAAAATAAATTTGAATTAGGCAAATATATTGAATATTGTGAACTTACCGGTAACCACATGCCAATATCACCCGTGTGATGCCATCCATCTTCATCAACAGTCTCTGCAGTTCGTTCTGGATCCTTATAATACCCAACAAACACATTCGTACCCTGTACACACACCTCCCCTTGACCTTTATGAGCGAAATACTCCATATTGGGCACATCGACCAATTTAACACAACAACAAGCGACCGGTGGCCCAACATGCTCAGGTATATGATCTCCCTGAACAGTTAAAGACACTGGCGCACAACATTCCGTCTGTCCGTAACCTTCAACAACCTATATAAATAAAGAAATTAGTCTTAAGTTTGCAATTAGGTGCTTAAATGTTGAATTGAATTACCAAGCATCCCATTGCGCAGCGCATAAAAGTAAGTACGTTGCCTGCTAATGGTGCAGAACCAACTAGCATAAGTCTCAAACGGCCACCCATACCTTCTTGTACCTTCCTGAAGACTAATTTGTCCCAGAAACTATTGTTCCTTATGATACCTCTATTAATAAATATATATAAATTAATAACATCTTTTGTTTGTTGTAATTAAATAAAATACCTTTTAATTTCATTTTCTTTTGCACTAATCGCCATATTGAACAACATTCGTTTCAAAAAACTACCAGACACTTCCTGTTGTACTTTGTCGTATATTCGGTTTAATAAACGAGGTACTGCTGGCGTAACAGTCGGACGTAACGCTTTCATATCATCGGATAATCGACGAATGTCGCCTGAGAAATATCCTACACAACCACCCACCATAAACATGGCGTTCTATAAAAACGAAATAAAATAACCATTACAATCTTCAATCACGGATCATAACGATAAATGACTTACTTCACAGCAACGTTCCAACATATGTGCCAGGGGTAAAAATGAGATCATACTGTCTGTTTTTGCTGGACACTGGTCACCCAATTGTAAAATAACGGAACAGACGGACGCGACTACATTTCGATGAGTTAGCATTACACCTTTCGGATTACCGGTTGTACCACTTGTATAACAAATCGTACATACGTCTGTTGGTTTTGGTGGCTGCATATAATTAATATATTAGAACAAGTCATTATTAATTCAAAAGGGCGTAAACTTACAACTTCGGGTATATCACGTTGTGTGCCTTGATCTTCCACATCAAAGAACTTAACAATCTCTACGCCCCGATTCCTAGCACGTTGATTGGTCGCAGGTCTTGTGCTCCTCACGCAGATTAACTTCTTTAAACATCTAGGCGCTTTATCCAATAACATATTGCACTTTGCATCATCGTCCACAATCACAATACTTATATCAGCTATAATAAAACATTCATTACTACTTCTTCCTTGGATGTTAATTACTTAATTTAAAATTAGGGAAGTTTAGTTTAGTTTGACCAGATTAGTGATTTCGATAATTATTTCTATTATATGTTTTATGATTATGTATTAATAATGATATATTACCTTGTTTAATAATGAAGGCACAAGCATCGGGTCCCAAGGTATCATAGAGAGGTATAATAACCATACTGTAACAATATGCTGCTTGTTCTGTGAGAATCCATTCTGGGCAATTTTGTGCGTAAATGCCGACGAATGTGTTTGGGCCGGGCGTTAGGCCTAAGCTGACGAGGCCTGCACCGAAATTCTTTGCTCTGAGCAATGTTTCGTTGAAGTTCATCCATTGGTATGGCTTTGTTGGGGTTTCACGCCAACCAATACAAGGACCATTATCTGCAACGAAAGTCACACTTAAAAAAGCGCTCGTATTGATTTCAAACATAATTAGTTTAATCAGTTCACAATCGATCGGGTGTTACTGTACTATTTTGTGGGTGCAATTTAATGTTGGAATTGATTGAGTAAGAAACCTACTTGATTCATTAGCACCTCTTCTAAATGTTTCATACAACGTTTGTGTATCTTCATGAATGTAACTGACAAATTTGGCTTCCTTGGCATCTTGGTAGAATTTGGACACTCTGACCATTTCTGGACCCTGAAAGCAAATTGAACGTTAGTTGGAATGATTTATATTTGTCATGGCACTCGGTTGAATTATAGCGTACACTTGGCCAAAAGGAAATCGACCAACTGTTATGTCAGGAGAATACAAGATACGATTTTCGTTTTGTGTTGAGTGTACAACAAACAACAACAATTTATTATATTTTGTATGTCAAAATGCTTTATGTTTTGCTTGAATTGGAATTTTGTCTATAAAGTACATCTTTTATAATCACTAATCTATAGTTTGGAATAATCGATAAAGGAAATTAAGAATCGTTTAGCTTTTACTACATTAATTCGGTGTTGAAGTTTATTAGTTGTTTATAAATATCTCGGAAGATACAAAAAGTATGACCGTTATATAGAAATAACGATACGTCACTATTTGAAATATAGACTAAATATAATGGGTAATAAACAAACGCATTTAAAACGTCAATCGTTACAGTTTTATATAGCTGATGATTGATCTACATATATTTTGAGTTGATTTACTAATTGGTTAATTGGCAATCATATTGTGTCGGTTCAAAGCAAATAAGTTAGAAGTACAACACTTAACTCATTTATTGATGAGGCTTTTAGTTGAATAAATATTACATTATATGTTCAGTACATGTATATACATCAAAACATATTTTGTTATATATCAGCTGTGGAAATATTTGATGTCGTTTTATATGTGTAATAAAAATAAATGCTTGTTTTTATTTGGCACATGTGTATTTCAGCGTAAAAACATTGATAGTAAGAAATCAAAAAAAAATGATTTGTTTTAGATATAAATTCTTTTTACGAAAAATATTTATATATATTTTTTAAAAGGTACTATTGAATATAGGGCAAATCTATTAAATTTGAATATAAATATTGACGGGAATAAATTTAAAAAAATCAATTGAGATAAGTAAAATATTTGGCACTTGTTATAGATGTTGGAGTAAAATCATTTTTAGAATAGATGACGGTCGTGTTTTGATGATGTTGCTGAAATTTGGGGCATCTGTAGTATTTACAATGACATCATTAGACAGAATGCGCTGATGTGTTTTGGAAACATATGGCACTCATAATTATCGGTGTCCAACATATATTTAATTGTATGCGCTTTATTTTATGTCGTAAATGTTTCTTAGTTGTTATTTTATGTTTGCTTGCGCTGGACGTTCTGAATACCGAAATATATATGAGCAAAATATAAATGTTATTAAATTCATATCTATTTACGTAAATTAAAAGTATTATTAATAAAATCTAATGAAATTAATAAATATTGGTATATGATTTTTCTTGTTTATGCGTATATTTAAAATATAAAAATAACATATATAAAATATATAAAATTATTTCAATAATTTCGAAATTATTTTTATAATATATAACGACAAGAAATGCCAACACCGGATATCTATAAAAAATCACAAACCGTCTGATCTTTTTGGTTAAAATATTAATAAAAATAGTATTAGTTCTTAAACCCACATTCAAATATCCGCAGTATCTTGCACAGTCTTATACGTATATATATATTATATTGTTTAGATAGGAGGAATATTAAAATATAAATTTTCAATAATTCACGAAAATATTCATTATTCTATATTTACATACTAAAATAAACTACCTAAAAAATATATATATATATATATATATTAAATATGTGTATTTAATAATATATAAAAAAAACGACTGAAGTAAACAAGCACTTCCGGTTTGAATATTCTTTTCAAAAATAGGAGATTTTCTTATCAGGCATACACAAATCTTATGTTTCATAATTTTACCTTCGACCGTTTGGACTATAAACCGCTCATAAACAAATATACACACACACACGCAAGTCCACACACATACACAGGCAAACAAACATACGGACGTCATTTTAAAAATAATCAGGCTCGATTCAGGGAAGGTTTATTATCGCTAAAATCTCATAATAAAATTTGTAGATGATTATAATACTTACTTATTACTACGTATAAGTAAAAATAAATATTTACAATGAATTATTTTAACTACAGACAGTTTCAAAGACATGACTGATGATTCAAATATATATATTCATCAAAGCGTATATAATTATTTGCAAATTAAAGAAATGTAAAATGTTCGAATCAACAACATGGAAACTCTATTTCACGCATCTGCCAACGAACAGAATAATTCTTTGAGTGATTTATGATTTTATTTCTGTCTCGTTATGAAATGCGACCGATTATTTTCGTCAGCTTTGTTTCAATGCCATACAAAAATAAGTATAATGAATGAAGATAAGAATTAGAAAAAAACAGTGTAAATGCAACCCACAACACAGTCAGTCAACGCTCAATAACTACAAACATATTTGTAAGTAGAAAATTAATTTTTTATGTTTAAAAGAAGTATTAAGATGAAAATCTAATTCCTATAATTAACTGGTAGAATTTGGATTATTTGAAGTATGTACATATGTTTATGATAATAAGTGGTGAAATATATTTTGATAATCATTTGAAATGTTTAGTGGTGTATATTTATAAATAAGTTAAACAACATTCACGCCACGATGATATAATCTTGTGGAGTGAAATGATTGCAGAGGAGGTTATTTTTGCTGGCGGCGCGTATTTCATTCTGACAAAACCATTTGAACAGCTGTATTATAGTCAGTTAGACCTCACGCATCCTTTTGGCATACAATTTGCATAACACTTATTTAACCATATTCTTTAAAACGTAAAAACCTGCTACATTTACGATTCTTACAAATTATGACTTAATTCGAACGCAACGAAATATAGTTAATTCTGTGTGTTTCGCCCTAAAACTCACCGGTAAAACATCGGTTTGATCACTGAGATCAATCGGTATTTCAATCGGCGGTTGAAATTGACAACAACAGTCACAACATGCGCAACACTTTCTTGGCGGTGATGCTTCCATTGCATCGACCAACGATCTAATCTTATTGCACTAATGAAGAGTCCACTTTATTACTTGTAATCACTAATCACTGCGTCTCGCTCAGGACGGACACTTTTTAGCCTCGACTTCAGGCCAACCCACAACGCAATCACTCATCACAGAGTCCTTAAAATATTTAACACTTATTGCACGCGAAAATTGTTATTTTGATGTGAATTTAAATTGTTTTCTGGCACTTATCCCACCCAGAATTTTTAACAATAACTATTTGGGTACTACTAATCTCGAATTACTCGCTATACTTTTATGTTTAATCATAAAAATTGTAGTAAAAAATTGCATATTTGTATATAAATGTTTTTATTGAGTAATAAAGTAATTATAATGTGGGTGTATACGAGAGCAGAGAGGAACAAATATTTATATTATGTCCGGAAGCTATATCTACTAAACTTGAAAATAATTTCAGATTTACAAAAAATGCATTACAACTAAACTATACACTTTTTAATTTGTTATAAGCTAATATATTAAATTATATTTTGTTAATTAATTATACTTTGCTATGGAAGATCTGAATCGGGACTAGTAAATAATAAATATAAATACTCATAAAAAATCTAGGATGCTTTGGATGTTGAAAACACGCAGAAATAAACAAACTAGTTTTGCAATTTGATATACGCCATTGCACATATGTATTAGTCAATTGAAAATTGTTTTTTTTTTGTGCGGTACGGTATTGACAGTTTAAATGATTTCTCAATATGTGCCACACAGACTACTAGGTTGACCTTTACTTGTGCCAATTTTTTTTTTTTTTTTGTAAACTAATCAACCATTATAACATGCTTTATCCATGAGTAAGACACGAAATTAAATTTATTTTAGACTCCGACACCTGTATTTATAAAAAAAATATTTGGCGTGCTTTTCAATCACACCATAATTAATTTTGAAAGAAACGATTGGTGCTTCGGCAAATTATGTCTTTATTTATCATTTATATAAAATAATAATTTTGAAATATTTAAACCTTCTTTGATTTAATTAATAAACTAGTTTGAATTAATATACAACCACCATATAATTAACAAGCAAATTCAAGAATTATTAAGGCGCTTTTAAATAAATAAAACCACTTTTTATTTCGGCAGAAACGATCAGTGATGCTGATTTATTTCGTAGTGCTTTAATTGAACTTTAACTAAAAGCACCTTAAATTTCGTTTATATTTAAGATTGTTAAAGTTTGAAATGTTCTCCAAAATAAATAACTAGACGATCGAGTGTTACACTAAATAAATAAAATCCACCTTTCAATAAAAAGCACAAATCACTGTGTAAATAAACTGTGAACCACATAAAACTCCCGGAAATCTCGATGAACCGTTACCGAGACAACGTTTAGCTAGAGACTGGGCGCGCTGTCACCCCACAGGACACGCACGGGAATAAGTTTTTTGGCCGACGATGCTCGGCCTTAAACGTTGACCAAAAATTCTGTTTGCATTGGGGTTTTTTTATTTTTAAACGACCTTCTCAACACTATTACAGTTAGGATCGCAAAATACTAAATTTTAATTCATTACGAACATATATATTATATATTAGTTGCATTTAAATGTAACATTATTGCAATCTATTTTGAAATGCGTCTGTGGCGAGGTCTATATTTAGATGTTATAGTGTGAGTAAGCGCATGCTTTCCAAATTGGATATTAACAGGGCTAAGTTCATTCGGATTAATGTATTTGCATAAACAAATTATGGACGCTTTCATATTTTGCTTTACAATTATTATTAGGTAGCAAAGAGATTTTAATTAGAAAAAAATCATAATCGAAGAAATAAGTAACTTATGTAATCATTAAAAAATTCGAAAATCTTTATAGTACATTTTGACCTTCCCTAAATCAAGTCTGACTATTTTTGGAATTACGTCTGTCTGTCTGTCTGGGTTTAATTTAGCCGTTTTTTTGAAATATCTGCAATATCACCGAAACGGCTGCACTTAGAGTAAAATAATTACAATTAAAACGAAATATATTTTAAATTCTAGACGAATCATTTTATATTAGCTGTAACTAAGAAATTATTTTTAAATATAAAATCAAAAGCTTTATTGCTATACTGAAATAAATTAAACAACATTTGTAAATCAGTCTCTAACTGTTATTAAATTAGAATAAATTGGTGGCAGCGCTTGTAAAAGCCATACAAAATAATAAAAGAGTACCAAAAGTATGTATATAATCCGACGAAATAACATTTAAGTTGTTCCATATTGTCTGTATTAAGCACACTTGTTAAGAGTTGTTTGGTACTTGTATACGCCTGTGTGGAATTCTGTACTTACCGGTAATAATCTGCTTTGCTGGTTGAGATCAACGAGGGGTTTTTGTGCAACGGGTCTGCTAGCTAGATAAAACGCGGAGGCGGCTGCCACCCCCGTCAACGCCAACGCACCTGCCCCACCCCCAATGTAGTGTAGGTACTGATCCATCTCCTCCACTGCAACACAAAACATCAATAATATAAGTAAACATATTTAACAATGCGCAGTTTACTTATACGCAATTTACATTATTTTATCAAATATACCACTACAGGTTTGGTTACGTTTCATTTAGATCAAACCTTGAATTTAATATATACATTAATTATAATTAGTATTAGGCTCAAATGAATATAAAAGGAGCCTAATTATGCCATCCAGTACATATCGTCAGATATTATCCAAGGATGAATGTCTTTATTTAGTAAACACGAGGGTAAATATTTTAGATATCATGATTCAATTAATTGAATCATGAAATAATTATGTACATATTGTTTAATTTAGTTATCAAGTGTTTAATCAGATTCAATAAGTAATAAAGTAGGTAAATAATAATATGGATCATAATTTAGAGCGTAATATAACTATTGTTAAATTTATTCATAAACAATTAGCATGTTTAATTTATTGTTTCTAAACTAATTTGTAAAGATATTCTACGCGATATAAAACATTATTTACTTTAAATATTTACTGATTATTGAATTTAAATTTATTTGTTAGTAATATGTTTTACGCACGAAAAAAGTTAACAGCTGTAATTCATAGTTTCAGGATAACGTTAGTGTATGTAGGTAAAGTGATGATTAGAAATTAAGGTTGACAAATTTAAAACTTAAAGTTGATGTACGTAATATAGTTAATAAAAGTTTCTAAAAATAATAATAATGATGCTTACGTACATTGCCAAATCAACAATTATGTATTATGTTGACATAAACATGTTATTTATACTCAGATATTATATTTAAAATGGACCAATCGTCATTATAAACGGAAATGAATTTACGTACACTTATTTTTAAATTACATGATTTTGTATGCAAGCTCAAGTATATGTGATTGCCAAATTGTGAATCTTTCTAAAATTTTACTCTGTGTGTGTGTGTGTGTGTGTGTGTGTGTGTGTGTGTGTGTGTGTGTGTATGCGCTCTACTGTCGGTTCAAGAAATAATTACAATAAAAATGAAAGAAAAATGTATTTGAATATCCCTCCGATCTAAGCAAAATACGTATAAGAAACTGTGGATTTTTTGCATAAAAAATTCAATAAATGAGACAATACGCGGTTATTGCGTGTGAAATTATGCATAGCGGTTGGCTAGTGGTAACAGTACAGAGTATAGTTGAAAATTATCACCGTCGTTCAGGTATCGCAGGAGCGAATCTCGCGCATAATACTAACGGGACATGCGGTAACGAATGCGCGATTTGTCGGTGTGAGTAGGCGAAACCCGGTGCCAAAAATGTCCCCGTGCTAAAGGAAGTACCACGTGCATTATATTCGAACACAACACACACGAACCAACATTGTTCTTGGCTATTAGTGGAGTGTGAACAGAAACGATTCCAGTGGCGTGTATTCATTATACTATACAACGATTGTTTATTTCTAGATATTTATGATTTTACTCATACTTTTTACTTTCTTATACGCAGTATAAGTAAGTATTGTTTAATTTCCGAACGCATTTCATTTATAATTTTACTTAGATGATATTTGAGCGTTAATTTAAAAAAATACGAACCCAAGTAACTAGTTGTGTTGTCGTATAACATTTGAACGTTTTATTAAAAGTACTTCCAAATTTGTTAGTAATCACTTGCACTGAGACACTTGTAGCACACTAAAATCTTCTATAATAATATGAACGGCTTCGAATAGGAATCGATCGTCTTCGTAAATGATATGAAAGAAGCACTCGATCAGAAACTGCGGTCACCACTACGATCAGTATGAAGAACAATGAGAATATCACCGATTCGCAGACGAACGATTGGAATATATGTGTTGACGCAATCTGATCAAGTATTGAAACAATTGATTTGAATATATACATGATCCCCCGATAATATACACTTGTTAATTTGCATTCAATACCGAATAGAAATTTGAATAACTGTGAATTTGGACACGAGAAAATTTTTTGACAGGTTACTGTGGATACGCAATAATTAACCAGTTGTATTATAGATTTATGTTTCTTAAGAAACCATAAGTAGTGTTTAAAAATATGTTTTCAAAAAAAAAAAACATTCAACCGAACGTGTTTAATTTGTTAAATGTTATACGCGCATGCGTCTATTAATTAATTAGAGTTTGTATAGTGAAATTATATATTTTAATAGTATATTGCATATTTTATAAAAAGTAACGTAATGTAAGATACAGAATCGCCGCCTTTGGTGGATGAAATTATGAGATGATAGAATTAGCATCAGTGTTGGCAATGTAGAACAGTGTTTTAATGTTTGTATCGTTGAACTTTAACATTTACGGGTTCCCAATCAATGTTTGATACGTAGACACAATGGAATAGTGATCACTTCGTATCATCAAGGATTTCTTTAAAAAGGTATTGTCAAGGATACAATTTAACGTCTTTAAATACAATTAATCGCATCTATTGTATATGTGACAGTCCTTGTTCTTGGCCAAGCCATAGCGTTTGCTTATTTTGGTATATACCATACATTTGCTAATCATAATAATAAAATAGTATTTGTAATTTATGAATTTACTTTGATTAGTTTTCAATTTTTTTTAAATTTTTATTAATCTATTTGGAGCAATTCTTCACATATATGTGGATATAGAAAGTAAGTAAACAGGAAATTAGGTAAAATATCCACAATAGCTTGCGCTGAACTTTCTTATACGTATTTTGTTTAGATAAGAAGGAACTTCAAATAAATTAGCTTAAGACAATATAATTTTAATTTAAAAAAATAAAATACATATTTTTTTCTTGTAAACGGTAAACTTTTTGAAAACAAATTTCACATAAAAGTTATACGAAATATTAATATCTTTAATTTGTATTCTTACTATTTTTGCTGTAAGTGCAACCGTTTTTGAGTTATTTCAGAAACCACAAAAATAACTAGAGTAAACATGCACTTTCGATTTGAATATTTTTCAAAAATAGAAGGTTTTCTTATCAGGCGCATATAAATTTTAAATTTAAAGTTCCATAATTTTACCTTCAACCGTTTAGGCTGTACAGTGCTCATACAGACAGACAGACAGACACACACACACATACACACGTACACACACATATATGCACACAGACAAGCGACATTCCAAAAATAGTGAGACTCAATTTAGGGAAGGTCAAATGATATATTATTTTTAAAATCTCTTGATTATAATACTTCGTATAAGAAAGGAATAGAAAAAAAAATTGAAACTTGTTCAAATATTCTATTTCGAATAGATTGTTTATCAAATGAATAACGAAAACTTAGCAAACAAAATTTAGATACGTGACACAAAAACCTAATTTAAAATCAAATAATAATTCAATCCAAACATATCAACAAAAACCTACACATTTATTTACATTTTCGGCTATACTCTAGTGAGCACACACACACTCACAAAAAAAATATATATATATTCGCAATATTCTAAAACGGTACTTTTGACGGTAGACCATTTTTCCCGTAGTAAAATGAATTTTTTCCTATGGTTGAATTACTCACACATGAAATGGAAACAAAAAAAAAGTGTAAGGTTGTTGACCCAAAATCGGGAAGTAAGTAAAAGAAATCAGGTTTTGACAATTTCGGCCTTGACTTTGTTACGACAAACTGTTAAAGAAAGATGGAAAAAAATAAACAAAAGATTTTATGATGATTAACGAAACATATTTATATATAGAACTAATGACACAATATGGAAACACACGTCGTTTTTCAACCCCAAAATAAATTCCTCACCTACATACCATGTCTGTTCTTATTCGCAAATCAATTCGTATATATGTTATCAAATTTCAATTAAAAATTCTATTTTATACTACTGTCGCAATTGTACATCATTGCAAAACATTTCAGATATATTTATAAGTTAAAAGTTAAAAACAATCGTCATAAATAGAGTACAATGGACACAATTAAAAATAGGGGCAGTGGGCATCCGTAAGCGCAAAGTCCGAAACTCCAATTTAGAGCACAAAATACAAATCAATCATACTATATTTTTAACTGTGGCTATTCCAGACTTTAATAAAGAATTCAACAATATAAAATATATTTTATATTGCCGAAAGTCTAGAATAGCCAGAGCTGAAAATAGAGTAATCCTTTTGTATAAAATGAATTAAAAACAACAAATAAACAATTAACGTTTGAAAAGATTTTATTGCAATATCTCAAAGCAACATAATTATATTCTATTTTTAGTGTCATGTTACTCTGTGGTAGCGATATGATACAAAAGTAATTAACCCATTTAGTTTTTGTTTATTAAATATATCTAACAATAAGTGCTGCCTCGCAAAAACAGTTGCAATGTTCATTAGCTTATAGAATTTTGATACCAATAAAGCAACTTCCGTATCCAATATGTTACAATTCTCGGAAAAAAAATAAACATTAAAACTTACAATTTCTCCATCTCCGCTTATATTTCTTTTTCTGGTTACGTTTGACATTACCCTCCTTCATGATCAAAAATGAAACTTCACTTCACGTGAACCACAATCAAGTAATAATAATAATAATAAAATATAGTTTTCAAATCACATGCTGTTAGCACTAGCAACACAGGGACCTAGAGACCGTCTAAGCAAACTATAGCAAGAGTACGTATCCGTTAGATTGTCGAAGAGGTTGAGGATTCTATGCTGACGATTGCCGTTCAAATGTGGTTGTGGATGGACTGTTGTGGTCCATATCACCACGGCACACACAGTTCCGTTGCCGCGTTTAGTTTCACGCCTCGGTACACCGGCTGTATAGTATACATAGTATACAAGACCCCGGCGCGACGCTTTCACGGACAATCTGGAAAGCTGGGTCAATACACTTTATAGCGTCCAACAATAAATAAAAAATTATCTACTATTTTACGTTTATATAGGATATTATTAGATTACCCCCAATATTGCTTTAGATATCGATTAGTAGTCAGAAGAAAGAGATTCATGTTATTCTTATTAGACATAAGAAATGTGGCAACTCTGCTCCGAATTATTTGGTAGATCAAAGAAAAAAAAACACTAAAACTTCCATTGGAAAAATTAACCCCTGACTCCTTAAATTTTAACTGGAATATTTTTTTATTGCTTACGAATTTGCTTAACAAAGATTGAGTATCTTTGTTAAGCAAATTCTTTATTTTTTATGTCTGTGTCCTGTATTATTACCATACAATATAAATATTGTTTTTCAAAAATAATCAGTAATTGGTTAAATTTCACCTTAATTATAAAGATATAATTGAAAAAGCAATTAAAATAATATAATATCTATAATTTACTACATTTAAATTCACATATGACTTTTGCAAGCAATATAATAAGAAAATTAAAAAACATTAATAATAAATGTATATATTTCGAAGTAATTGACTTATTAATAAATCTCATTGTTTCCATGAGTATCCTTTATTTCATCTGCGTTTATATTTGAGTTTCTCGAAATAAAATTAGTAAATATTAGATTTGTTCCAACTAATGTTTTGAAACTGTGCGACGCATGTGCATTATGAAAATAGTGTACCGTTGTAGTGAATGCGCATGCGTAGTACAATTTCAAACTGATCCTAGCATTAGTTGGAACAAACCTAGGATACAATAGGTTTGTGGTGTGATTTATAAAAATTACTGCTTAAAATGTTATTCATATTAAAATTAATTACTTTGAAGTACCTTGTTAAACGAATGCACCACTCAATTATTTTTACAGTTACGTTGATTAAAAATAATAAAATTACTCATTGCTCATACAGTGAATTTGAACAGGAAATATAAAATTTCGTATCAAATTCGGGTCGTGTATTTTTGTTGTTTTTTTTTTAAGGTTCAGTTGAAATAAAATAATATTTTAAGTATCGTGTGTACAGGGTCGTTCACCTGTACAGTACAATAAACTGGTATGATATTTTATGAACATGTGTGTACTTGAATTCTCAGGATGGTTCAAGATTTGTATGTAAATGTTGTTTTGATCTTATCGTTAAATCGGATGAATTATTTTCTAATTCTAGTCAGTTTATCCACTGTTACGTCAGTTGAACACATTCCATAAGGAACCTAAACCTTTTTACTTTCTTATACGAAATAATTGATAATTTTTGTAATCATAAGAAAATTCTATCGACAGATTTTAAAGTAAATTTTTTGACCTTCCCCGAATTAAACCTTCACTGAATCGAATGTGACTATTTTTAGAATGACGTGCCAATATGTATGTGTATATACGTATGTGTGTGTGTGTGTGTGTATGTGTGTATATACGCGTGAGAGTGTGTACACGCATGTGTGTGTGTGTTTGAGCGTTCTACAGCTTAAACGGTTTAAGTAAAATTATAGAACTTTAAACTTAAGATTTATATATGCCTGGTAAGAAAACCTTCTATTTTTAAAAAGAATATTCAAACGAAAAGTGCTTGTTTACTCTAGACGTTTTTTTCAACGATTGCCCTTATAATAAAAAGTTATAATAAAAATGAAATATATTAATATTTCGTAGTAATTATATTTTCTTGAATTATTTAAAATTTGTATTTTAATATTTCTTCTATCGAAATAAAATACGTATAAGTAAGTTCAATGCAAGACAGTGCGAATATTAAATTTTATAATTGCTCAAAAATCAACAATTTTTAAATTTGAAGTCACGGTGATTAAATATTGTTATAGTTCTTTGTTCGGTGAAAAGTCGTATATTTTTTATGTACCTAACATTTAAATCATATGAAAGAAATAAATATTGATTCTATTTAAACAATCAGTTTATTAACCCGTAACTAGTGCATAATTGGTGTGGTTGGGTTCATATTAACAAAACAAAGCAAAGAGCAATACTTTTGTGAACTGGGCAAACTGCATAGTTCACTCAGTCTAAGGTAGAGGCGTTAGCCATTATACCACGTACACCCTCAATATTTATTTGAGATTATTATGATAAAAACGAAAAGAAATAAAAGTCGAATTAATCAGAAATAATATTCTACCAATTAATGCATGAGTTTAAACGCTTTATGTAGTAACAATGGAATTAAAGCCCTATCGGTACTGTATTTACGGTTCAATTAATTAAGCATTTACGGTTGATTTGTCCTCATGAAAGCGTTCAGCTAAATATGAACGGTTTCCTACATACACGGTTAAACGCGATATAGTTAGTTAATCATGGCCATAAAATATATGGTTGCTAATGTTCATTATTTTAAATGAAGTATAACATGCAATCTTATAACAAGATTAGCTACGCTGTATACAAAAGTATCTACTATCCATAGCAAAAACATGCATATTTCTTTCTCATTACTAATTTCACTTTAAGAAATATAATTTATAAAAAATAAAAAAACTGCAATTTTTTTATCATATCATGATAATAAATAAATAATAAACTACTACGAATAGGAAAATTATCTAGTATGATAACATAAACAATGCGTTCAAAAACGCACAATCGACTCAGTTGGTGAATCATTCCCGGATTATTTTGAAAATTTGGTAAAGATGTAACTAGATTCTGGATATCAAATGTTACCAACCGTTCCAAACCAAAATAAGGGTGACTTGCATATTTGTGGTTCAAAGAGTGAGTCAGCCCTTTGCAGATTTCATTCACAGTTGTAATTCGGCAGTGGTTGTCTTTGCACGTATTTGTGTTTTGTGAATATTTTGTGTATTTATGAACTTATGTAAGTAATTGTTTATTATTGTATATATTATATGAAGATTATTGCTCTGATTTATTGTGTAGTCGTACATTGACATATGGTTTATGTCCGCACAAAGCTTGCGTGTATTTATGTGTAAAATAAATTGGAATCGTTTTATTTAATTAACAGCATACAGCCGGCATTTTTTTTCCGAATGTTATTTATCGTAGGGATAGAACACATGACAATAATTTAAATCTGTTCAGGTCTTTGTTGTATTGGATACTAATTTCAAATTTGGGGATAGCATGACCAGACAATTTTTGTGGCTGATTATAGTAAGCGGAGCGCAGAAACCGATATTGACTTACATTTTAGACGTTCATTGCTTCTTTCAACAGTAATTAGTGCATAAATGGCACCTTTTACTATTTAAACAGTTTATTTTTATAATTCATTACTCAGTTTATATATATTTTTAATCAATACTAATAAAAATTTACATTTCTTTTTTGCGAGATTTTTTATTTATATATACAGATGTCGTTTTTTTTTTTTTTATTGGTAGATTATAATTTTAATAAATTCTGAACCATCTCATTGAATAAGATACGTATATCAAGTCACTGTAAAATGAAGACATTTCAAAAGTACTTTATAATCATTGTTACAATCAAATTGCTCTTTGTATTCTAAAAACAAAGTCTTGAGACAATAAAATTGATATTACGGTACCTCCAATGTGATAAAACCCCGACCTACGTTCCAATGTTATAGCTTGTCTTTACCGTTGCATCTGACAAAGATAGTCGTATTTCTGGTATTACTTAATTACAAGGTTATACATGCCGGAAATAAAATAATATTTTGACCCAGATAACTCGCATACTGAGATATATACATACGTATAACCAGTAATAGAAAAGGGCCAGTCAAACCAGTAGAACTCAACACAATTAGTGAATGATACAAATATTTCGCTTTCTATCTCTCTTAGATACACCACAAATACGTCTCGATTTAACTTCCACAACAATTTTATGCATGGTTTACCAAATCCAACATTCATTACCATACATCAACGATGTACACAACTAGCGCACTCTTCTCTCAATCTCGCAAACATTCTTTCCATCACTAAACATCCCAAATAAACAAAGCAAAGAAAAACAATAACCTAAGACTTATGAATTATTGAAAGTAGGCGCTTTTAAAACAATTGTTCTAATCGATGTCCAGCTACAACATTACACGCGGATGAATTGTATTAAAAACGCCTACTTCCAACAATTCATAAATCTTGGGCAATTGTTTTTTTTTAACTGTCACTGTATCATTCTTGTAATTTAGTTCCAAATAAAGACAGTTCACGACAAAAATGGTTGTAACAACTACTGCAAAAAAACCAAAGATAGAAGAAGAGTCCGATGAAGATAAAGAGCTGCAGGAAGAGTTGAAAACACTAGTCGAAAAACTAGAAGGCAAAAATGAGAAACTGTATTTGCCTGCGTTGGAAATGTTGCGCTTTCTCATACGAACAGCCACAACATCCATGACATCAGTGCCAAAACCAATCAAGTATTTAGCGCCGTATTATTTGTCGATTAAAGCTTGCCATGAAAAAATCCGCGATGTGAATACGCGCAAGGTTTGTGCGGATATATTGTCGGTGTTGGCGATGAGTTCGGCCGCTTCACCAACGGCGAAAGAAGATCGTGATTGCTTGAATTATTGCTTAGTTGGTACCATGACGAATGTCGGAGATTGGGGGCATGAGTATGTCAGGTAATATAATTTATCGTGTTGATATTTATCACTTTATAAAATATGTTTGATGTAAATTTAGACAACTAGAATCGGAAATCGTTGAAGAATGGTCTTTGTATCCCGAAAACAATGATCGTTTGCTAGCCTTAGTCCAAAATGTTGTTTCGTTCGATGCGAAACACTTCGCGGAGATCCAAGCTTGCGATATGCTAATGGAAATAGATTGTTTGGACCTCCTTGCCGAACACATAACTAAAGATATTTACGAGCGAGTTTGTTTGTATCTGTCCCATTGCGCGAATTACGTAGATGAAATAGAAGCGTTGAAAATTTTACAATTCGTTATCGATCAGTATATAAAATACAACGAATTTACTCGCGCTTTACTTATTGCAATGCAATTACGAGATGATAAACAAATAAACAATTTGTTTACTTTATGCAAGGATCCATCAATACTTAGACAAATGTCCTTCATTGCTGGACGACAACAAATAAACGTGAAATTCGCAGACGATCTCCCAGACAAAGAAGATCTAGAAGGTATTACATTCAACAGCCAACTGAATTCATTCTACCATCTTATGGGAAGAGAATTAGATATTATGGAACCCAAAACTCCAGAAGAAATCTACAAAACTTGGTTGGAGCCAACTAGTTTTCGCTCAACGCTCCTAACAGACACTATAGATTCAGCTCGCCAGAACTTAGCATCATCATTCGTAAACGCTTTTATCAACGCTGGCTTTGGAAACGACAAATTGATAACTGCAGATACAGGTAACAAATGGATTCATCGAAACAAAGACCATGCAATGATGAGCGCAACAGCTTCTTTGGGTTTGATCCATTTATGGGACGTTGATGGTGGATTAACTCCAATTGATAAATATCTATACTCCAATGATGACAACATCAAAGCTGGAGCTTTACTAGCATTAGGAATCGTCAATTGTAGAGTGAGAAACGAATGCGATCCAGCACTAGCTCTATTATCCGATTACGTCACTAATCCCAGCGCTATGCTCCAAATCGGAGCTGTTTTCGGATTAGGCTTAGCTTACGCTGGCACTAATCACAAAGAAGCAATAGCGCTTCTATTACCAATCTTACTAACACCGAAAGCCCCGCCAGACTTACTAGCTGTTGTTAGTATTTCATGTGGTTTGATCGCAGTTTCTTCTTGTGAATCAGAAGTAAGCTCGACGATCTTACAAAAACTGATTGATAGTAAAGACACAGCACTTCTAAACAACACCTACACGAAATTCATGCTGCTAGGTTTAGGGTTGTGTTATTTGGGTCGAAAAGATGCGATCGAAACCCCTACAGCTGCGTTAGAGGTTTTCGATGATCCGTTCCGTTCGTTGTCCCAAACGATTTTGCAAATGTGCGCGTATGCCGGCACCGGGGATGTGTTAATTGTACAAGAGTTCTTGCACATTTGCACCGAACGTAATGATGTGCCAATTGAAGTTGAGACTAAACCACCGAGTAAGCAGTCGAGTAAAACGAATATTAAAACTGATGGACGAAAAGGGTTGCCGAGCAAAGGTAAACAACACAAAGATAAATTGTGTACGAATACGTTTTGTGAAGTGCAAGCTGTTGCCACGTTGGGTGTTGCGTTGGTGTCGATGGGAGAAGAAATTGGGAATGATATGAGTTCCAGAATTTTTGGGCATATGGCACAATATGGGGACGCATGTATGCGAAAAACTGTGCCGTTGGCGATTGCTTTGTGCTCGATATCAAACCCGCAATTGTCGACGATTGATATTTTGAATAAGTTTTCGCATGATGTCGATGATGAGGTCTCGTGTAATGCGATCTTTTCTATGGGCCTTGTTGGGGCTGGAACGAACAATGCGAGACTGGCAACTATGTTACGACAATTGGCTGGTTATCATAAGCGAAGTCCAGGACAATTATTTATGGTATGTTTATGCTAGTGTTAATTTATATTGAATTAAATATTTATTTTCTGTATAGGTACGTTTAGCGCAGGGTTTAGTTCACCTCGGAAAAGGAACCTTAACACTAAACCCGTTTCACACAGACAAACAACTATTTTGCACGACAGCAATTGGCGGACTACTTGTTACACTTATGGCTTTAGTGGATAATGGAAGTATCATATATGGGAAAGCACATTACTTAATTTATTCCCTAGTTGCGGCAATGCACCCACGATGGCTCATAACTTTGGATGAGGCAATGGAACAAGTCTCAGTGCCTGTACGAGTCGGGGTAGCTGTGGATATTGTGGCTAAAGCAGGTACTCCAAAGACTATAGCTGGAATTCATACGCATTCCACCCCTGTATTGTTAGCCGTCGGCGAAAGAGCTGAATTAGCTACGGATCAATATGAACCATTATCACCAGTTATGGAAGGGATTGTTATATTGCGGAAAAAAGAAGAATAAATAATCTTTCATCAGTATTATTCCATGTTAAAAATGTGTTATTGTTGTATTAAATTAATAAAATTATTCGAAATCAATGCAGATTTAAAACAATTTTTCTAAAGCACTTTCAGTGTAATAAAATAAAAGCTTCCTCTTATTTATTTTGCCCATTCCTTTCTCCTGTCAAACCCACACAAACTTCAACAATATTTGTTGAGGCGCGTAAAAGTGTTATTAGCAAAACGTTACTAACAGAATCTCGTGTGTTGAACATCTCGGTAGACAGTACGGTGACCAAACAAAAGAACCACGTTGTGACGTCACAGAAAGGTGACTCGATAAAAAACTTGTAAGCACAGTTTTGCAACCTATCAATTTCCATACTATGTAACATAAATAGCACTGCTTGTCAGCTTAGAATGTATAACAGTCACATGTAAATGTCATTAAAAACGTTTGAACTGCATCTTTGTTTAGTGTATGAATAGGGTGTATATACGAGGTAAGTCCATACCCTGTAAGGAGGTCGGTTACCTCGATAATCGCCTTGCGGAACCAACTAACATCGCACCTAAGGCAGCCCAGCTCAAGAGATCATTGCTCTGAAGTCAGGAAGGTGTACGCTCATAAGCGTACTTCTACACTTCATTTATCAGATATATTTGTAGTAGTTTGAAAATTACCAATTAGGACATTTTTTTGAATTAAATTGATAATTTTAAACGACTTATTGTATAGTAGTAGTAAGCTATAATGATGGAATTGTTTTCTAATAAAGTAAAGGTCTATACAACAGAACAAAAAAAAAATCTGTCTGTATGCAATATGTTGTGAAAGTTTCTCTAATGTAATTTTCTGGAAAAATCGTAAGACATGATTTGTCATGGTTCAAATGTATGAAACGAATTATGTTTATTGAACTTATGCAGCACGCCAATGTATCAGATCTGTTTTCTACAGCTGTGAACAGATCTCATGACGTTGGTGTTATAGTGACCAAGTAAGCAGGCCATTGGCCCGGTAACACTCCTCAATCAACCACTCACTAACAAATACATACAAGTACACGCTTATGCAAACAATTATCTCCACTACTAACTAAGTATGAACACTATTGCACATATTTTTACATTATTACAAAAATCCTCTCAGCATTTAATAGATTTTTATCCTTGAAGAGGTGAAATTCGATTTAAATAAAATTACGGGTGAGTGGCAGCACTCACGATTGTATTATATTGATTGGTAACGGGACAGCAACATGCGTAATACAAGTTTCAATTCACTCCCGTGTAAAACGTATTTTCGAGGCGCGCTTGTAAATTTTTATACATAAAAAAATATATTTTGTGAGTTGTATAAATTTTTGTCTGCTACTTTGGCTTTGAGTTGGTTGTCAAAAGGCATAAACCGTTATTAATGCAATGATAAATTAGCTTTAAGTTGCATAGAAATTAATTAATAAACTGTCAAAGTTGTCTAAATAAATTGTGAAATGTATGCAAGTAATTAAATGATGGAATTAATAACGTACAATATGGGCAATGGCAATATGGAAGTTCTCATAAATAATAAATGTTATAGTCGAAGAATGTATGGATGTGTGTTCCGGACACCTACGCGATTTTTATACTCAATACAACGTTGAGCAAACATGCAAATTTATGACGTGTCTGAAATTATAGATATCTGCATAGGACATTTAGTAAAAATATTCCTATCAATTATGTACATATATTGTAGTTATTTATTATTTGAGTTACTTAACTGCATTTTGAACTCAATAATCACTTTTATACTTAAGATAACAATATCATTTGTGAACAATTGAGCTCAATAGTTCAGAGTTCAACCTCTTTTTTGCTCCAAAAATTTTCGTTTATAGTCTATTTTTCGTAAGATGTACCTTGTCGCTCTCGCAAACATAGCATATGCGCTATCCTTTGTTTGAGAAAAATGGTGCAATACTTCATAAACGAAAGTAAGGTACAAATTTTTAAATCAAATTAATTTAGCTTCTTTTAATGAAATTCAAGGTCTTTGTTTGACTTTAGAATCCGGTTTATTATAGAACCAATTTGTAAATCAAGTAAAACGTTATGTAAGAATATTTTGTTCAAATCAAATAAATGTTGCTACCTTTTAAGAAATTCAAGGTCATTCCTCGACTTTAAAAACCGGTAAATCAATTAAATCAAATGCGATGAAACATGTTAAAAAATACTCAAGATATGGTTTTTGTTGATTACAGCATCACATGCTTACATGAATTAAATTTAGTTCATTGCTGATAAAATTAACTTACATATTTGTTTTATCGCCTATAGCTTAGCTGCGTTTAGTCAACATATGTTGCCGTTGCTGCATTTATAATTACCTATATAATAATCACAAATAGTATTTATAAAACCACGTACTTCCGTTTCCGAACAACAATAGTAGTTTATTTGGAAAATTATTAATTTATTGATTCATTAGAAAACTACACATACAATTTCTACTCATACATATTCAATAAAATCTACATAGCATATAAATAAATCAACGGGCTCATATTTAACGCAATTCTCAAAATGGAAAAATACAAAAAAGTGCCACATATTTTGGAATAAAACTAAAATTATTAGGTAATATTTCTTATTAATAATACAATAGACTAGTGAATGAATATTTAGTAAGTTTTTAGTCTTAGGAGCTTTACAATTTATTTAAATGAATGTTGGTTTGATATATGAAGTAGGCATGACGAATAAAATTAGCATAGAAAACGTAGAATATTAGTGAAGATAGCAGCAATAAAACGCACCGCAAATTCAAGCATTTGACAGCTAAACTTAACCCAACTTTCGCAAAGAATAAAATTCGTACTTACTCCAATATCTGACGGTGTCTGTAATTCTAGCCATTTTCAACTGTATAAGTCCATGTAACACACACTAATAAATGACTCCAGATGGTTTCGTAGCAATATTTACTTATTATCTCTATATTTGAATACGTTTCACTACACAGAACTTATCAAATATCACGTGGTGCTGTACAGTTTAAATCAGACAACTTTAAATAATCGACCAGCGAGAGACAAAAGTAATTATTCTATATATATATATATTAAAAAAATGATGGTAAAAAATAATATCTGAACGACGACGGCACAAAAAGTGAATTACCTATACATCAGCAGTATATAAAAATAACTATTTTGTATTTAGCGGTTAAGATTAGCACAGTATTTGAGCTCAGTAGTAGTCTGGGCACTGTATTTTGTTTTTATAAAAATCATTAGAATATCATCGCATATGTATTCAAAACGTTTAGTTACATAAAAGTACTGCGGGAGTTGAATTTAGATAGCATCTGTTTCCGTTTGAATATAAGCACATTTATGGCACCAACTATTACAACTAGTATGAATATAGTAAAATTTCGCACGGTTTGCAAAAAATGTGTACATCGAATGATGTTGATGACGCTCGTTTTTTTACGGGAAATATCGAGTTATTTTCGCCACGATTCCACAATTTATTGTGCACTAAATAAATATATGCGATGGTTGTTTTTTTTTAACGAATGTTTGGGATTAATTGTATTTATAATCTGGGGTTTTGAACGAAATTCTTTAGGCTACTTTTTGTTTTCGATGTTTTATAAATAGCTGATTAGTTATTTGCGTTTGTCTGGAAAGTATTTATAATTATCATCGTATTTGACTTTTGACCATAACAAATTCTGTGAGCTGCAAAGTCTACTTTTTATGGCTGTTGTTAATAATAAACACATATAATTGATTAAATATTTACTTGCGGTGTAGGAATAATTAAATATTTTATTTATTATAGGTTTGATGAGTTTCAAAATATATTTTATTTATTATAGGGTTGATGAGTTACAAAATATATTTTGATTGTGATAACGTGCAAATGATTTGAATATAGAAATATATATTAAGACCTTGTTGTTGACTGACATGATCTGTTTTAGACAAAACTAATGTAATTTTGATTTTATCCACGAAACAAACCTATACACATTTAATGTAGCGTGACTATTTTATGAAAAATAACCTTGAAATTTTAAAATAATATCAAATAATAGTAACTGACTGTACAGATAATATTCATCGTGTTATTAATGTTAGAGCGATTTTAAAACATAATTCAATTATTTAGGCCAGATATGAATTTGGTACAAAAAATAGTATCGATTATATGATATTAGTTTCATAATTATATATGTGCGGGTAAAATTCAGTATATACAATAAATAAATATCCAGTTGTTATTTTACGACAATAAAATATATTTTATATATCATAAATTTACTTTATTTTTTATGTAAACAATTTTTACTTTCTTATACGCAGTATGAGTAAGTATTGTAATCATGAAAAATTTCGATCTCGAGATTTTAACGAAAATATACGCTTTGACCTTCCCCGAATTGATTCAAAGCTGAAGTGCCTGTTTACTCTAGTCATTTTTTGCAGTTTCTGCAATTACTCAAAAATGGTTACAGTTACAGAAAAATTTTATAAACAAAAATTAAAGGTATTTATATTTAGCACAACTTTTGTTTGAATTTTTTTTCCAAAAAGAGTACTGGTTTCAAAATAAATTTCTGTTTATTATATATATTTTCACATAAATCGTATCATCTGCGCCTGTCATTTGTTTAACCAAATAGACTTAAATAATTTGAAGTTTGACATTTAATATTTATTCAAAGAAATTTATTTAGTGTAAAAGCGATCTAAAGGTTAGAACAAATATTATAAATTAGAAAAATAATGAAACTACGAAATGCGTATAAGAAAGTTCGGTGCATGACACTACAGATGTTTTTATTCATTCTATAGGACATGTAACAGATAATGCAATAATTTTAAAAGTGAAAATCCATGTTTTAAATAAAATAGTATGTAAACATAAAAACCTACGTTTTTAAATTAAAAATAAAAAACTAGCTATTTGTAATATTGTATAAAACTTATTAATCCACCCTTCGCGAATGAAGAGTAGAGATAATTCACGAAATAGCATTTTAATAACGTTATATGTATCAAAGTTCGATTTTTATCATTTAAATTAATATTAAAATCGGTAGCCAGGTCATGGTTGCTTAACCTTAACCTATATACATCTCAGGGGTGCACTTAAACTTGGTTTATAATAGCACATAGCTTCCGGTGTACCAAGCACCAACTCATGTAGAAAGTAAAGGTACATTCTAATTTCACGTGACATTAACCTTACACATAATTTTGTACTATTTGTATTATTAGACGAAATATCCAATCAAATATGTATTTAGTGCAATCTAACGCAAAATTGATGATAAACGCGAAATTTGAAAAACAAATTAAAATATAATAGCTTTTACTGTAATCAGCATTATTATGATTACAAATTTTATAATTAATATAAACTGCGTGTAGTTTCTACATAATAATAAATATCGAACGAAAATAGACATAAAATAAATCCTTACTCGGCGAACCCTTCTATTAGTCAGAAAAGTTAAGAATGCGTATTTGTCACGTGCAGTCTCGTTCGATATTTTGTATACTAATGCAGCCTTTGCGTAATTAAACTAGCATAATTAAATGACCGATTTAATAAATGTATAGCGTTAAAATTTCTAAGTATATTTTTTGGCTATACATGTGTGGCCTAACAAAATTTAAATTGCAAAACCTATCACTACTATTAGTTACATTACATTAATAGATAATTTTATATATTTAAAAATAAGAAATACAGTACTGTACTTAGGCGTGGGCTATGAATTATATAGAATTCAAACGTAATTGAGAATAATAAATGGCAAATCCACAAACAACTATAGAATAGAAATATTGATATTAAACTTAGTACTTACTGAAACTAGGAATATCCATCTTCTGTGCCATTTCCATAGTGACATTGACTAGAAACTCAATTCCAAACATCTGAGCCGGAAACCGTATTATTACCTATAATTTACACTAATCTCGTACCGACTTCCGCGTGGAGAAGTCCGATGATATGAAAAAATTACAATTCAGGAAACAAGTCTATATGAGCACATTTTATCACTCCATATTAATCACAAATAACCTCGATCACTAACTGCGTTTTTTCCATGAAACTATAATATTATAGTACAATATCAAGTTACACGTTAAACGCGTATGGAGAATTCGTTTGAAATAATTTTGTCACATCAACTGTCAGCGACTATTCGCCCCTAAGCTTTGCTTTGCTCATGTAACGTGTGGAGATGGATCGCTAAAGTACACCCGGCCGGTTCACCACCATGTTGTGACGTCACCTACCCCGCGGTTCGCCCTCATTGGCCGAGGCCAGGTGGTACGTCACGCCACTAGAGCCCCTAAGATCGATATTATGAAAATGTAGCAGTATGACGTTTTTAATTGCATAAATACATACCAACGAAGGGCCTCTCAACTTTGCACACGTGGCTTCTAAATGTTCGATTTTAAAACTATATTCTAATCTGTTTGGAAAGCTCTCAAATAAATCATACTTTAAAACAAATTCGAATTTCGTTTATAATTTGAGTTTAAATTGATTATTATACCTTATAACCTTATGTTTGGCCTTAAATAATCATCTCCCACATAAACCAGCAACTACCACCATAGATAGTCGCAGAGGTGGCAGAAAACCCTTTATATTCATTTCTATCTTAACAATCTATCGTAATTCAAACAATTTTTTTTTCTTTAAATTCACCAAGTACGCGCATTTATTCTCAATTTACCTACTTATTCCGAGGACGATCATATCATACTTTTCGCCCACATAAATATTCTACGTCAATCAATCATTCGATATAGCACAATAAATAAATATATGTTTTTAAATGATTTAAAATGCGTATTTAATAAAAACAAAATACGTATAAGAAAGTTCAGCATTGCAGATTTTTTGTGTTGTTATTTATATGAGTTGCATTTAAAAATGTATATCTAGTATGGAAAATAATGCTAAATTATTTATAGTGTCATTATAGAAGCTTGATAGTAATTTTATAGTATGTCACAGCTTTTATTAAAGTTTTATAAGTTGAAACAGAAACGTAGCATCTGTACATGTCTTAATTATTCATATTTATTGACCTATTGTAATAGTTACCGAGAAATATGATTCAGGAAATAGAATAAGTGAGTAAATAATATTTAATTTAAACGAATATTAACAAAATGTATGACAAAATAAATAAAATGAAAATTTTTATTGAGACTATTAAATTTATTTATCAAATCTGACCTAAATATTAAAATAAAATCATTATAAAGTAGGTTAAGTTAATAAAATATGATCAAAAATACAAAATTTACTAGACTAGTAAATTTCACAACTATGCGTGATGACGTAAGCAATGACGTTCATGTTCTCATTCGGCGTCGCTCATACCCTTGGTGGTATCTGGTGGTGGCACAAGGAACTAATAAACGACGCCGCACAGTATTTAGTAGCAGACGCCACACAGTATTTAGTAGTAGGCACCACACAATATTTAGTAACGCCAACAATTTCAATTCGAATGAATGAACTTATTACAATTGCAAATTTTCATTTGGAAATTTGTATTCAATAAATATTTATGATTAAAACAATTACATTATTTACCATAAGTAATGTGACAATACCTAATTCTCTTTTAATGACCGTGTGAATTATTTCTGATTGTATAAAATGCAACATTTAATAAACATTGAGGTCGTTGTAACTAAGGAAAGTCTATACTATGGATATGTAGGTTATACTTAGATACAAAATAAATGTACAAGAAATGAATCTAGAAGAAACTGCATCATGGAAAAGAAATGAACAGCTGAATACTTTTGCTTATCTGATCACTGTGTGCTATATATTTTAACATATGCTTGTGTACTACATCCGGATATCAGACTCAATCATTTTCTTACTTATTATTGATATGTAAATTTACATGCGAGCGAATCGGTAACTCACATTGCGTTATGCTTGAGTTGTCCCGTTACCAATTGGTGTACCAGCGGTTAAGGGTGTGCGTGGGTGTCGGGTACCTCCGGCTTACTACGCGCTCTCCGACGCGTACAGCACTTATGTGTGTGTGAGTAGCGACAGAACAAAAATCGTGATTGTTTACATTTTGCCAAATCAAATAAGTTATATATATATGCCACCAAAAATGTATACATGCGTATGTATTTTCGGTGGTATCCATGCAAACACTTAGTTTACACATCTTCAATCGTGACTGCCGCCACTCACCCGTACTTTTTGCACTATTACTGCGATTTACGTGTGGATCATATGTGCTGGTCTTTTGTTAATCTCTAACATTATTTATTATGCGTATACAACTAGCGATTCTTGTCAATTTTAGTTGCTCTTATGAGTAATATGTTACAACTTATATTATTAATCCATTTTTTAAGTTCAAGTAGTTTTTCTTAGTAAAATATTCAAGTGCAAAGGATGTATGTTTATTTTCAGTATATATCTGGTCGCTAGTATAACCCTCTTCCCCCTACAAGTAAACGGTACTGTTTTTTATCAATTTTGGTGCTGATTTATGAGCTCTCCAGTTTATCTTAATTCGTGCGAAATAACGAAAATTATTATAGCAATATTGAATTAAAAGCGCTAAAGATATTTATTTTTTATTTATTTTAATATTTTCGTTGTAAACATTTATCCATATATTAATTCTCAATCAATATTTTGGAGATGTAAGCAATATACGGGTATTTATTTGGCAAGTTAAAATAAAAATTATAGATGAGATAGGTTCGGTATGTTAATATGTCTATAAACCAGTCAGATACTACAGTTTCAAGTGGTTTAAATGGTTGCGTCCCGACGCTCGAGCGTCTTCTAGTTGATAGTAAACCTCCAGAGACTTCAGCTGTTTATAGCATCAAATAACATTTTATATAAGACACGTAAATAAATCTATAAAATGTAACTGATGGAAAATGTGGCCCTGTGCATTTGTGTCATTAATTTTAATTATTAGTGTATGGCTATGCACATACGGAATCATTAAAAGCAATAATTTTGTACGTAACACGGCGATTGAAGTTAATATAATACAAAAGGAGGAGAATCAAGTATTAAATGAGTCAACTGTAAATCTATTCGTTAAGGGTAAAGTCAAACAACATGTGCCCAAATTCATGTTGGATTTGTATGAAAATTCGAAAAGTGTGAAAAAGAATGAATTGAATAAATCCACGCCTGATATTGTGCGAAGTGTTGTTCCATTGCACGAAGGTATGTTTATGCAATTTATATACATATGTGTGAGCAAATCCTGCAAAAAAGTTTTATGGATCATAATTTGATGAATGTTGAAGTTACACCATTCTTAATTGACTCAATATTTAGGCTCCAAGAGATGTAAAAGAACCGTTGAACACTGCTTTGTGACAATGTATTTTCCAAGATTTTAGCTGAATATCAGTTTTTTTTCCATATATATGCGAGAATTCGATATATTTATTTCTTTATAAATATTAATTCGCACACCTATTTGCGAGTATATATTGCTCGCATATTACATATACATAGTAAAAGAGCAAAATAACAATATTCTAATCACGTCAATTTTCGCGAGTTAATAAAGCAAATTTTCCTCATAAATTGTCTCAATGTTGTTATTTTGCTCTTTCACTATGTATATGTGATTTGTTAGTTATATACAAGGTGTAACAGCGAAACGAGCTACCTCGAATAACTTCTATGTTATTAAAGATACAATAAAATAGTATAAAACAATCTTATGTAGGACCAAGGGGGACATCCAACTATAAAAGAAAATATTTTTTTAAGCCAGTGGTTCTCAAGCAACAACACAAAGTTATGTTTTTTCAAATGAGATGCTATATATTTTTTAAGCCCATTCAATAGAGTATTTTTTTCTGAATTCCGTTATGTATTCGTTTTATACCCTTACGTAAGTAAAATATTGAGAAAAATGCGATTGAAAGTTAAATAAATTTTATTTTTATAGTTATTTTTCAGTTGGCTATGAAACAAAATAGAGCTTAAATACATGAAATTATTTGATATTTACTTTATAACACTATTTATAAAGTAAATAACAAATAATTATGTATTTAATTTATGTTTCGTTGTATTTAAGCTCAATTTTGTTTCATAGCCAACTGAAAAATAACTATAAAAATAAAATTTATTTAACTTTCAATCGTATTTTTCTCAATAATTTACTTATGTAAGGGTATAAAACAAATACATGGTAGGATTTAGAAAAAAATACCCTATCCAATGAACCTAAAAAATATATAGCGTCTCATTTGAAAAAACATAACTTTGTGTTGTAGCTTGAGAACCACTGGTTTAAAAAAAAAAACTCTTTCATAGTTGGATGTCTCCCTTGGTCCTGCATAAGATTGTCTTATACTATTTTATTGTATCTTTAATAATATAGAAGTTATTCGAGGTAGCTCGTTTCGCTGTTACACCCTGTATACACATACCAGTTTTCTCATGTTCATCTGGTTTTTTACATCTCTTGGGGCCCAAATATTTATTTGAGTCGATTAGGAAAGATGTGCCTCTGACTTTAACGTGCATCAAATTCTGAACCGTATAACTCGAGATTTTTGCAAGATTTGCTCATGTATGTATATTTTAAATAACAAGAATTATACTATTTACAGATGCAATTTATCCTAACATATTTGACGAAGAACATCATGATAATCATATGCTAATTTTTAATATACCAAACACAAATATCGATGAATTATTTATCCGTGCCGAACTACGTATACTTACATTAATTGAAATTCAATCAACTTATGCTTTAGGTATACGACATCTGCATTAATAACAAATATCTGAAATGTTTTGCATTGAACTTTCTTATACGTATTTTGTTTATATGGGAGAGATATTTAAATATACATATCGAATAATTCAAGGAACTATAGTTATTTATTATGTATATTGTTTTACGTTTTAAAATTATATTTTTTCTCTAAATATATTATTTATAATAGATTAAATGTTCAATTTAAATTTATTCATTTGAGAACATACGCGCGAGCATATACACACACACACAGAGAGAGACTTCATTCTAAAAACAGTCAGATTCGATTCAGGGAAGGTCGAAAGATATTGCCATTAATTCTTGAGACTGATTTTTTTCATAATTATTTTACATTACTTCGTATAAGAAAGTAAAGATGTATAATGTTAAGAAAATATTTAAATGCCTTGATTAATTAATTTATGTTATAAAATTTAAAATATTTTAGGTATCGAACGACAAATACAAATCTCCCTATACAATGAAACAACTCAAGACCTACAAAAACTAGAAGAAAAACACATTTATCATACCGACAACACTTGGATATCATTCAACGTATCGAACGCACTGCAATTACTATTATCACATACACAAAGCAATGTTTTAAAACTTGTCATCACCGTCAAATCATTTTTACCATTCGTCGAGAGTAACATCGGTGTATTTAAATTATCATTAATGCCAGTCACCGAAAATTTTGAACACGATTATCCGATCTTATTGTTATTTTACATAAGCACAAAATCTGAAGCGACACATCAATCTAGTCCAAAGTTAAACGATAACCGTAACGAATCAAAAAAATCTGTTAGAAAACGGAGGAATTTAGATGAAGACTACGAAGAGGAAACTAATAAATTGTGGGATGACGATATAGTAAATAAAGCAGTTGCGAAAAAAATAAAACGTTTGCGAAATAGTTGTAAGCGGAAACCGCTTTATATCAATTTTGCTGAGATTGATTATGATACTTGGATAGTGCAACCGGTAGGCTATGAGGTAATTTAAAAATAAATGATAAACGTAATTTCCATTTTTATTATTTCTTGAATTAATGTGTCCAGATGTTTATGATTACAAATGTACAAATGTTTAATTTTAAGGCGTACCAGTGCACAGGAAAATGTTTCTATCCAGTTTCGGAATATTTATCACCCACGAAACACGCAATTGTGCAAGCTTTATTGCATAGTGTTGCGCCGGCAAGAGCACCTCGATCCTGTTGCGTACCAACTAAATTAGATTCAATTTCTGTCCTCTACGTAGATGCCTCAGGTGTACTTACATACAGATATGGCTACAAAGATATGGTCGTTTCTGAATGTGGCTGTCGTTGAACATCTAACAAAAAATTGTTATTTCATTGTAATTTATAAGACACAAATATAAACGATATGTTTGCAGTTTCAAACATTTTTATAAATCTATTATGTTGTTTTCAGTATGATTTCAAGTTTCTCATAATAAATATTTTATTTACTCGATTAAAAACATCTGCAGTATTATGCACCGAACTTTCTTATACGCATTTGGGTTAAACCACATCGGAATTTCATTATTTTTATAATTTATAATATTTGTTCTAAGCTTTAGATCGATTTTACCCTAAATATATTTCTTAGAATAAATATAAAATGTCAAACTTCAAATTATTTAAGTCTATTTTGTTAAACAATTGACAGGCGCAGATGATACGATTTATGTAAAAATATATATAATAGGCAAAAATTTATTTTGAAACCAGTACACTTTTTGGAAAAAAAATTCAAACAAAAGTTGTGCTTAATATGAATACCTTTAATTTTTGTTCATAAAATTTTTCTGTAACTGTAACCATTTTTGAGAAATTGCAGAAACTGCCAAAAATGACTAGAGTAAACAGGCATTTCCGGTATGAATATTTTTTTCAAAAATGGGAGATACACACCCCAAGCATATGCAAATCTTAAGTTTAATGTTTCATAATTTTAGCTTCAACCGTTTAGGCTGTAGAGAACATACGCACACGGACACACACAGGCGGACGTCATTCCAAAAATAGTCGTAATCGATTCAGGAAAGGTTAAAACGTATATTTCCGTTAAAATCTCGAGATCGAAATTTTTCATGATTACTTATACTGCGTATAAGAAAGTAATAATGATTGACAGATTATTTGACAGTTTGTTCAATTATTTTAAAAAGTATTAATAATTGAAAAAACAATAGTTGCCGTCGTCAACACAAACAGTTCGAATGAAATAAAAAATTCATGGTGTAATTTTCGGGGAGGATGTATTTTCGATCCAAACTAGTATTTTAGGTCAATAATGGATAAATTTCCAATTTCCATGGGAAAATGCATGTCAAGCTGCCCTTGCCCATGTCCAAAACCGCGGCGCAGAAGAAGTTGTAGGAGGAAAAGTAAAAGAAGGAAAAGTCGATGTCGTAGTAGTTGTAGGCGCTTTCGACCGGGGCGTCCTACCAGGAATCCATTTTTGAATTTCTTACGAGCGTACCGAAAGAGATGTTGTGGTCAAAACGTTGTGCAAATTGTAAGGAATGGCGCGAAAATTTGGAACAAAATGTCACCTTCTCAAAAAGCAAAGTACAATCGGCAAGCATGCAAGGCACCGAAGAGATATCGAAAATCTAGTTGCTGCCCAAGGAGAAAGAGAAAACGTAAAAGTCTTCCGTGTTGTCCACGTCCACGTAGAAGGAAGTCTAGATGCAGGCGTCGCACTCGTAGTCGTAGAAGACGTAGGCCAAGTTGCCGTAGGCGACGTAAGCGCTCAAGTTGTCGACGAAAACGCAAGAAGCGCAGGAGATCGTGCTGTTTCCCATGTTGTTGATTGCGAAAATTGTGAAGAACTTAGACATTTCTTCAATTTCAAACAGATATTTTATACCTTCCTTTATTGATGTGATTATTTATAAAATTATATGTTTTTAAAAATTAATATAAATCCCCTCCCCGAGTATTTGGCTAACTCTGTATTTTTACACGAAATTAAAGTTGTTTAGTTTATATTTTTGCATTTTGAAATGGATTTAATTAGACATAATTATATTTTGTGAAAAAGTCTTGTATTGTTGTGGACGACTTATTGCATATTGTCACATAATTTGAAATACACAATAAATCAGTTTGAATTATTTAACTATAAAACACACACACACACACGGCACACGCAGAAATAGTCACTGAATTCAAGTACTTGTTTTATACACTTAAAAATCATCGGTTTCTCATTAACACATTGCACATTTCATTATTTTTATGGTTCAAGTTGTACGTTCTTCCAGGTACTTCAAACTTCTTATATTTGGCTTTTCTTAATTTGTGTTTACTGCCAGGAATTCGTTCAATTTTAAAGATGTTATGTCTGAAATCAATTATTGTTTACTGCTTATTTTAAAAACAAACTACAAGCATTACTTACTTGAATAACGCATTTGGTTGCATTAATCGAAGACAAACAGCCACCCCAGAGCTGAATTCAATATCTGATTCTAAATCTAATTTTGGCTCTGTAGAAATGGTGAATTCCACTTTCGACTGCACGAACGATGTATCGACTCGTAACAAACCATTCATAATCATTGCAGCACTAAAATATATTTAATATAGTTATATGTAATGCAATACATAAATATAACATGTATACTTTTGATTGACTACAGAATGAGAATTTCGATTCCATAATGATATTTGAATTTCTCCAGCTAGATTGAATGAGACTGCAGTTTGTAAACTTAGTTCTGCAATAAACCCTGGACCTAATCGTAAATATTCTAAGTGATCATGAATTAAGGTATTTATCTAAAAAACAATAAATTTAGTTTTATGAATAAAAAGTAGTTTAAAATAGCGTAGAATATATTTGATTTGTTATACCTGGAATGCAGGTGTACTTTCAGAACCAGTGCCTGACCATACATGCCCCATGAGTTCTCCTTGTCCAGAGAAGAACACAAACGGTCTTATTTGTGTCCCAAGCATTGTCAATTCCATGCCTGCTGTTGCAGTTTCTTCTTCTGCTGGTTCTTCGTCATCGGAAGAAAGAAAACTACTCAAACCACCGGAGAAAAGGCCCAACTAAGTATAATTATTTATAAATTAGAATAAAATAATTGTTCGTGCTTTATGTGCAATGATTAGTAACTTACACTGAACATTTCACATGACCGATCATTGTTTTCAAGTACAATATCAAACACTCCTCGCTTAACCAAACCAGAGCTCATTTCCTGTGCGCTAATCATACTTCCATTAATCGCTTCATGATTCAAAAATTGTCTGGACAGTGCCGTAGACATCCCTTTCTGGGCATAAACTGAATAATTATTAATTCGTTTATCTCCTTTGACAATCTTCATCAACATTTTCTTAAACTCGGGGTCCTTTTCGGAAAACATCAATAATTTTTGCATCAGATATTTTTTTATTTCAAACACTTTATCATTAGATAACAAATACAGTAGCAACTCTCTTATAGTTGTTTCGTCTGGATTTGCACCCAAAATGATCTCTAGGGCTAGAGTGCGCGCACTCGAATCATGTTTCTTTTGCAATTGGAAGAATACTCTTTTGGACACTTTGATTACATCTTTGTTCCATGTGGATGGCGCAAATGCACGTAATGCTTTCATTGCAATCGCACTAGATTTTTCAGATCCCCGTAGTGCAATTTCGAGCAGTTTTGGAATTGTATCTTCGGATTTTAGGTTTTTCAGTGCTCGAATGAAGGAATATTGACAGGGTTTATTATCACAGTTATCAATTGCGTTATAAATAGCTTCTTTTACGTTTTGGTAAATCTAAAATATAATATGTTTATTACATACATACATATATACATAACATTATAGTAATTACCTTTTTCTTTTCGATATTGTGTGGATTCTGAATATATTTGTCAGTCATAGATGCAATAGTTAAAATAAGAGTTTCTTGTATTTTATCTCCTAAATCAGGAGCGCGCAGATATCTATTTAGAAGATCTTTGATGACGTCCAGTTTTGGATGGGATCCCATTGATAGAGTCCATAAATATCTTTCGAATCGATTTAAATGTTTTTCGTCAGTTAAACGAAGTTGTTTCATAGCTGCTTCATGAGCTTCTAGTGTTTGCGCTGAACCCAAAATGTCATATAGTGTTAATCTATAAAAATGATATACAATAAAAGATACTCAATCAAAAATATTAATTATATTTACAAGACTGGTTTATTTTGTTTTTTCTTAAGTATTTTTACAATTTCATCCTTATTTGCATCTCTAGCACCATTAATAGTCCTTAAAAATCCAATTGAAGCTTTAAGAGTACCGTAATTTTTCGCATCATAATTATGAAGATTATCCGAAACCAACTTGGTAAAAGTGGGACAAGTTGCATCTTGGCACATTTTTGGTTCACGTTCTGTGATCAATGTTTCTTGTGTGAAATACTTATCAATTTCGTTTGTAATCTCTTGTATAGCGTCTTCTATTTTCTCACTAACAACTGGAGTCATTGATGACGAATCTATATGTTGTAAAGTTTGTATGATCTTGACTTGGTTGCCAGCATCTTGTCTCATATTAACAGTCATTACATGTGATTCAGAAGTAGTTAATTTTTGAATGTAAGCATTATTGTGTGCCATTTCATACTTTGCTTCTCTTTCCGAAATAACGTTCACCGAAAACATTTCATCGGAGTGACGCAAGTATGGCGTATCTTCGGAAGATAGACATTTTGTTTTTGATTTTTGAAATGTTAGTGGACCTGTTGATGTGTATGAAATGGTACAGTGGCCTGATGAATCTGTTTCATTAGTTTGAACATCCAATAGTTGGAACTATAAAGAAAATTTATTTTTATTAGATAATTTTTGTGCGTGTGTATGTGTGAACGTTCTATAGCTTCAGCGGTTGAAAGTATAATAATTAAACTTTAAACTTAAGATTTATCTATGCCTCGCAGGAAACCTTTTATTTTTGAGAAGAATATTCATATCGGAATTGTTTGTTTAATGTAGTCATTTTTTGCGGTTTCTGTAAGAACTCAAAAACAGTTACACTTGCAGAATAAAAAATAGAAATAGTATTATTTCTCAAAAGTATTGTTGAATTTTTACTTTCTTATACGCAGTATAAGTAAGTATTGTAATCATGAAAAATTTCGAACTCGAGATTTTAACGGAAATATACGTTACTATTTTTGGAATGACGTCCGTATGTGTGTGTGTGTGTGTGTGTGTGTGTGTGAGCGCTCTGCAGCCCAAACGACGAAAGGGAAAATTATGAAATTTTAAACTGAAGATTTGTATGTGCCTGGCACGAAAACCTCCTATTTTTGAAAACAATATTCCGAGCGGAAGTGCATGTTTACTCTAGTCATTTTTTGCAGTTTCTGCAATTACTCAAAAATGGTTACAGTTACAGAAAATTTTTGTGAACAAAAATTAATGATATATATATTTAGCACAACTTTGCGCCTGTCAATTGTTTAACAAAATAGACTTAAATAATTTGAAGTTTGACATTTAATATTTATTCTAAGAAACATATTTAGTGTAAAAGCGATCTAAAGGTTAGAACAAATATTATAAATTAGAAAAATAATGTAACTACGATATGGTTTAACCCATATGCGGATAAGAAAGTTCGGTGCATGACACTGCAGATATTTTAAAAAAAGTTTCCCTATTACAAGAAAATTGTTATTGAATATTTATTTATGTTGTTATAGTTGCTTATGTATAAGAAATTTTATTACATAAATCGTATCAACTGTGGCAAATATGTATATGTATAAGATATTTATGTTTTTTTACCTGAAAGAGACTAGCGATACCCTTCTTGAGATTAACTATTGATAGTGGCTCTTTCATTGGTATATATACAGATTGAACACGTCCATGACGCCAATGGACTAAAAATGGGTTATTTGATAGTTCTTGTAATCGAGAAGAGTGCTCAACGAACCCTTCTGGAGCTGGTGCTTTTCTCGATTTTATATATAGTTGTGGAGAAGTCACCTGTTATAATAAAAGTACATTTGATATCATGCTTATAATATTAAATATGATAGCATGAGGTATTATATTTCTTCATATGAAAAATAAAATATGCAGGTTTATTTACATTTCAGATAATTACGTAGCTTAGTGTGATTATATTTATATTAAATATCAATTGTTTACTAGTGTTCGTAATAACTTATTGTTTGTATTTA
Organism: Nebria brevicollis; assembly: GCA_944738965.1. Taxonomy (NCBI): domain Eukaryota; kingdom Metazoa; phylum Arthropoda; class Insecta; order Coleoptera; family Carabidae; genus Nebria; species Nebria brevicollis. Next base: position 5,037,519 of record OX122903.1, read on the forward strand.
TCTTCAAAAAAGATTGTCTATTCTATTCTATTGATAATTTTCAATTTCATTGTATTTTATATGGAGGACATACATAGGTATTATGTATTTTTATTGTTATATAGTGCGGAAAACCGGAAATCTATTTGTATCGTGCAGGTATGTGAAATTTTATAAATATCTTGATCTCTAAACAATAATTTCACTGCTACTGTTATGTGTGGTAGAATATGAGAAATATTAATAATTATCATTGTCACAGAGGTATACAAGTTTGAACTATTTTTAAAAACATATCTTGCATGACATACATAGAAATCTAGATATATACTTGAAAAAGTTGATAAAAATACTAGTTTTCACACTTCTATACAAAAACACATTTACGTGTTGATAGTATCTATTATAGAATGTCTTTTTGGGCGAATATTGTTTGAATATTTAAATAACAAAGAAAATAATGCGGGTCACCTACCTCAAATTTAAGCAGTCTATCCGCTGTTTGGCTCGGGTTTCTCCAAACAGATTCGACCTTGACACCTGTAGAAACTTGGAATCCCACATTGTTAACAGTTGCCCCAGGTTCATTCAACAACACCGTCGTCAATAGATCGTATGTCCATGTTCCTCCTGGTGTGTAAGTGGCGTCGGAATCTGCACCGGCGCCAGCGGCTGCCGAAGAAAGTAACACAAAACCGTAACACACTGGCCATAGCCAAGCCACTAACATACACCACTGGGGTGTCATTGTTTTTTAAACTAAATCCAATCGTTTTTCTATACTTAAAACACTGTTGAGCTAAGCGTGCATCTTTGCCGAACAAGTATGATATAACGATGTGCTTTGCATAACTAAATAATTATACTTTGGTCTCCCACCAATCAGCAACCGGCACGTCAGCTTTTTCTCGATTATCATCTATAACTATATGTCACAGGCTTAATATTCTGGTCATAGGTCATGTATACAGATTATCTAAACTTCTACTGTACACTATTTAATTACAATCCTATTCATATTATTCATTTTTACTTTATAATACAAATTAATAAGTATTGTAATCATGAAAAAAATCGATTTCGAGTTTTTAACGGAATTATACATTTGACCTTCCCTGAATCGATTCAGACTATTTTTGGAATGACATCTATGTGTTTGTGTGTGTGTGTTGTGTGAGCACTCTACAGCCTAAACGGTTCAAGGTAAAATTATGAAACTTTAAACTTAAGATTTGTATATGCCTAGCAAATTAACCTTCTATTTTTGAAAACAAATATTGAAACCGGAAGTGCAGGCTTACTATTGCTATTTTTTGCGGTTTCTGCAATTACTCAAAAACGGTTGCAGTTACAGAAATATTGTTTGGATAAAAAAAAAAAAAGGTATTAATATTTTGCATAACTTTTGTTTGTTTCAAAAGGAAATTACTTCTTATTATATTTAATTTTACATAAATCATATCATCTGCGCTTGTCAATTGTTTAAAAATATAATAAAATAGGCTCAAATAATTTGGGATTTGACATTTAATAATTATTGTAAGCATTAATTAGAAAAATAATAAAAATGTGATATGATCTTACCAAAATGCGTATAAGAAAGTTCAGTGCAAACCACTGCAGATCTTTTTCGAAAAAGGTACCGGCTATTGAAATTTGTTCATATTTTATTTATTTTTACATAAATCGTATCAACTATGCCTGTCAATTGATTAACAAAATAGAATCAAATAATTTGGAATTTGACATTTAATATCTATTGCAAGAAATATATTTAGTGAAAAAGTGTTTCAAAGGTTAGTCAAATATTATAAATTACTAAACTAATAAACATATATATGTATATATTTCTTATATGTATTATGTATATATATAATATGCAAACAATTGCGAATATTATTCTGTTACCATGAAAAAGATAGAGCAAAATCATAAAATACCGGCATATAAGGTATGTGAAGGCTTATGTCAGGATTAGTTAGGCTTCATGGTGTAGGGTAGCGTTTCATAAATCAATTAGAAGGTATTTTATGATATGGTTAGCATCTTCATGATATTCTGGTTTGCAAGATTCTATACGGTATAAGCTATTGTATACATTGTGCGAAACAATTTTTGTTTAGTAATATTTCATTTGCCATATAGTGAAATATAATTTAAATTTTAATTATGCAAAATAATCTTATAGATATATATATATATACCTATTTGTTTTGTCTTTATTTATGTAAATTTGTTGTTTTTTACTTTCATATGCGAGGTAATAAGTAGAAAAAATCGATCTAGAGATTTTAACGGCATATACCTTTTGACCTTCCCTGTGTGAGCGCTTTATAGCTATAGATTTCTCTCACAATAAATCCTCATATTTTTTAGAATATTAAAACCGGAAGTTTATGTTTACTCTTGACATTATATAATAATAAAGTTTAACATTTTTATATATATGTGTGTGTATGTATGTAGTTACTATTCAAAATTTGTGTTTAAATATATCTCTTATCTAAACGTATAAGAAAGTTCAGTGCGAACTATTGCGGATATTTTTTAAATAAAGATAATATTTACGTATTATTAAAAATACAAATTGTAGCACCTATGATTTTTAATGCGGTTGCACGCATTAAAAATCATAATTACACATAAATATTAAACACAGAAAGTGGAATTGACTCGTTTTAATTTGATTTAATATTGTATTTAAAATGATGACAGAAGTGTCCACAAGTTTATTTACACATTTGCAGTATCATGTATAGAAAATACACAAATTCCACTAAACTATTTCCGATAAAATACGCACTATTATAGTTGAAAAATGTTTGCAGATTTTGATTGTTCTGTTGTTTTTAAGCAATGAACATCTGACGGAACGTGTCAAGCAACACTGACCGGTAAAAACTTCCACTGAAAGTAGGAACAACGGCGGGAATACCTTGCTTTAAAAAGATATACCGTTAGTGAAGTCGATCCTCCACGAAGTAACGTTACTACTCATGTAGGTATGTATAAAGATTGTGTTTTTAAATTCTAAAGAAATTACTCATCATCATATCACATGTGTGTGTACACTAGCACACTTTAATTTCTATTTTGGCAATGATTTGTTCTAAGAAGAATCGGTAAGCGGTAGTGTTTTTTTTATTAAACAACTTTTAAAGTTAGATGAATGAGATAATTGTAAATCTGATTTTTTTAAGAATTTAGGGTCGGTCACCTGGTCTGCCCTGCCCCAAATCCGGAATTTAATAACAAAATAAACAATATAGACTATGTGCGTGTTGCTGTTCATACATTATTGTTTTTTTAATTTCAATTCGTTTTCTTTTTATTTGCTATCAAACATGTGAAGCAGATTTATTTTGTATAACGGGTTTATGTCTTCCTATTTTGATATTTAATAACATAATATTCGGTTTGATGCCTTCCTAGCTACTTTGCATAGTGCATTCATGAATTAAATTATTTTTCGTTAGAAGTATGCAGTTATGCATTTTTGAGAGAATTTTGCATAAATAATAACCACAATGTCTAGCACTAAACTTTCTTATACGTATTTTGCTTAGATAGCAAGGTTATTCAAATACAAATTTATATAATTTTTACGTTTTAAAATATCATATTTTTAATATATTACTAACCTTTGAAACACATTTTTGCTAAATATATTTCTTACAATAGCTATTAAATGGCAAATTATTTGAGTCTATTTTATAGTCTGTTAAATAATTGACAAATATAGTTGATAAGGTTTATGCAATAATATTTCATATATCTACGTTATTATGGCAACTTAAGTACGACGAAATAATTTCAATAGCGATAACGAATTACCAATACCTTTTTGGAAAATAATATTAATGTCTTTCACTTTTATCATAATTATTTTAGTGTAAGTGCAGTTGTTTCAACGATATTGTAGAAAAAGCAACAAAAATTATGTAAATAAGCATTTACGGTTTAAATATTATTTTCAAAAATAGGATGAGTTTTCTTCTTAGGCAATTAAAAATCTTAAGAAAGAAAAGTCGTAACTAAACGGAATATAAGAGAGTGTATGAAGTACTTGATGAAATCGAATGAACCGCAAGAAGTGTGTACGGATTAAATTGAATGACGAAGGATTGTCAAGATATGAAGGGGTTTCTTCCACCTCATTAATGGGAATATATATGTATGTATGTCGTATGTAAGTTTAATATTTTATAATTTTACTTTTAACTGTTTAGGCTATAGAGTGCACACACACACACACACATACATACACATACATACACAGACCCATACAGACACATACACACAGACACATACTCACAGACACATACACTCACATATACACACACACATCCATATACACACATACACACACACACATTCACATACTTACATACACTAATGCATACATAAACATATATACACATACGTTCATACATACATATATACATACACATACACACACACACTCATTCACACATTCACACACTCACACATTCACACACTCACACATACACACAAACACGCACATGCATACATATAAACACACACTTACATACACACATATAAACACACCGACACACACATAGACAGACGGCTCAATTCAGGGAAATTCAAAAGGTATATTTATATCCAATAAAATCTCATAATTTACATTTTTCATAATTACAATACTTACATATTATTTAGTATAAGAAAGTAAAAACCAACTTTAATTTCTTTAAAACAGCAGGAAAGTAATAACTACATGAATACCCCAGTTGTACACCAATGTTTTCTAACTTAATATTACACTTTCAATATTTGTAGCTAAGTATACCGTTTGGTATTGCAACACACTAAGCACTAATTTTCTCAAGCTCCTTACTAATACTTGTGCTAATATGAGATACGAATATACAATTAGCAACTATTGTGCTATAAGTTTACGTATGTTTATAAATACTGTATATTATCATTAAATACTGTACAACAATAGACCAACGAAGAATGAATAGGCTTCAGAGATGTGTAAATAACGACAATATTTAACTGGTCATTCACGTTCTTGTCGTTGCTGACCGAAGGCCAAGGTTTACTTTTAACTATGACGACGTGAACTTGAGACAATTTTAAATACCACTTTTAATTTTTAACTTCAACCTATTTGTTGATAATTGCAGTGATTTCAAAAACGTTCAAATATCTCCTATATTTAATTATTTTAATTAGTTCTAAATTTAACGAAAGAAAGTTTTGCTGTTTAAGAATTAACGAGCGTAAAACTAATTATGTTTAATTCTAGTAGAAAAATAATTTTGTAATTGAGATAATTTTCTTGGCCAAACAATGAAAGTAAATCGAAAATTTTAAATTGAGCATTTTTAAACCAACTTACCAGGTGCCATTTGACAATGTGAACCTATAAACATATTAATAATTAAACATTAAAAAATAACAACAAATAATTATGTTTTATTAAAGTGTTATGCTCGGTTTGTGAGAGTATGTTTTTTTGTTATGTAAATATGTTTAGAGTAATGTCATTCTATGTCGATTATTTCTAGTTAATATTTTTGTTTATTTCACTTCTACACAAAATTAATATACATGAAATATTTTGTGGTTTTTTGTATAGTATACAAATTTAACTGTTTCCATAAATATGAAAAGCAACCTATGATTATACAAAACGATAATCTTCGACCTTAAAAATAAGCTGAATTGATACACATGCCGAGGTCAATATATATATGCATGTATATATGACACGATATTAGGAAAAAATAAACGATTTATCTGTTGATTTATTTGCGATGTATATAAAAATATAATAAATTGTGAAGTTCTATTGATAAATGTTGTAATTTTTAAAACAATCTTTATACAATTACACGCGTCTGATACATATGAAGAAATAGAACAATTTAGACCTTTTATAACATCACGGACAGGAAATTATTTAATTAAGTCAATTTAGCCCCTTTCCCTTGGTCCAGAAGTACTCAAAATTTCATCCAATACTCTCATAATAACGCAATAATAACTATAGATATTTATAATACTATCAATAACCAAATATTTAAAGCTAAGATTATATTGTTAAAATAATGATGCGTCACTTTTGAAAACAATATACTATTGCATATTAGTCATAGTTGATAATTAGTTTGCTCAGATGAATTAGAAAAATTGACACATGCAATAAAATAAAAATAAAACAAAAATGTCCTAACTCATCTCAAATATATTTTTTATATTAGTGGTAAATATTCGCCAGTTATGGGATACATTTATATAAAATTGTCGAAATATAAAAATATTTAATTTGTGTATGTTTGCACATACGAATTATAAAAAATAAAAAATATTAATTAAATATGTATATGATGTATTCGCGTTATAAGTGCAGTATTATATAAGAAAAATGTACATTTTAATTTAGTTGTTCAACAAATTATCGCCAGGTTAACTAAAGAATTTGGTAATAAATTAAAAATAAGTTTGGATTAAACTTACCAAAAAGCGCCAATAAGAAGAACAAACTAATCAACTGATTGTGGCTATCCATTGTTGGATTACATTGATATTTCGGCACTATATATATAGAAAATACTACACACTACGTTAGTGTATGAGGTTTTAAACACTACTACATAAGTGGACGTCAGCTCCTGAATGAGAGCTCCACAATAAATGCTGCCATCCCATCCAGCTCTTCCCTCAATTATATTTCGTTCAAAATGATAACCACTGACTTTTCCCTCGAATATCACATTCAAATGTATAACTTAAATTAAAATATGTTCGTTATTATATTTATTTCTTTCGCGTTTAAATGACAGGGTCATTAATAATAATTTACAAAATAACCGCAGTCTCTTGCACTGAACTTTATTATACGTATATTACTTGTATAGAAAAAAATTATTAATTATGCTCCATTTTTTATGCACACACAACCATACACACTCACTAGCGCGCATTAACACACACACACACACACAATCAGAGAATATTTAGATTTCAGTCAGGGAAGGTCAAAACGTAAATTATAAGTAAATGGAAACATTTTCACGATTACTATACTTCCTTATATAAATTAGTATAATCAATGAGTACTCATTGGTATAATCAATCGTGCAATCATTAATATAAGAAAATATAATATAAAAAAATGTATGTAAATATATCAACATTTGACCACTTTCAACGCAATTACACTACAGAAACAAACACGAACCAGATAATAATTCATTTGTGGTTTGTAATTTATATTAGTCTTATCAATGGTTTAATATTTAGAGGAAAAAGGAGATGCATCCCTTGTGGGGATCGAACCCACGACCTTTGGATTAGAAGTCCAACGCGCTATCCTCTGCGCCAAAGGGACTGTTATAAGAACTAATCGATTCAACATTCCAGAGATTAAAATAAAATAATTGTATTCAAAATCACTTAACCGCATTTTTAATTAGGTGATTTTAATTAAACCCACTTAAAATAACAACGAGAAAAAGGTATGCATATATGTTTCATATCAAATAAATTGAGATAAATATATATTTGTATAGAAACCAAAAGATTTTAATGCTCGAATTTTAAAAATCATATGGTTTAATATGGTAATTCCGAACAAAACCATGTGATTTCTTATATGTAAATGTCAAAACTCGATAAGTGTTTTTTATTTATACTAATAAACATAATTACAAATATTGTACAACTATTTTATTTGCGACTGTTAGATACATCTCTTGGAACTTTTACGAACTGATATACATGTTGCCAGATACTCGTAATTTTAAATTATTAATTTCTAGTGCAATAAAGCTATTAAAATATAATTTGATTGTGAAATACTTTTAGTAGTAGTATAACTAAAAATGATGTAGCACTTGTCTCTATATTTGTTTTAAGCAAATATCCGGTTTCGCAAAAACGTAATCGGCAACATCAAGTTCAAATACCGTATGACAGTAATATTGGCGGCAAATTATATTGCTGTAATGTGAAGTATTTTGTTATTATTTATAATTTTCATGTTACAATGGGTGATTATCCAAATTCAGACGAAGAATTTGATTTGATGTATGGCGATGAACTCGAATTATTGAAAGAACGTGATGGTAAACAATTAATAAGTAAGTTTGGGGTTAATTTTGTCTAATAAATAATTGTTTGCAGATGAAGAGCTGGATATTGCGACTGGCCCTAAGTCCAGGAAGAGTTTAGATTTTAGTACACCGAAAACGAAAGTAAAATCATCAGTCGTAGCCGTGCCAAGCACTTCAAAAGTTCCAGATAGATCTGAACCAGGTTCATCTCATGCTGTTTTAGAAAACTCTTTCGACAGAGATTTCATAGCATTAGATCAAGATACGAATTCAAAGAAACGTGGTATAGATGATTTATTTGGTGATATAAACGATATTTTATCTGAGGAGCAGTATATGAATCAACCGAAAAAAATTAAGAATGATACCGAATTGGTTGCGGAAAAACTAGAACTTATTGATCGGATATTAGAACGGAGAAAATTGGCGCGAGAGCGTGAAAACCCAAATATTTATATAGGCTCTGGTGTGAAATCTATTTCGAATATTGAGCATATTAAAAGTAATTTATCGTATCGAGTACCTAAGTATCCGTTTATCGGTGTTACTAGACATGATGGCGAACGAATTTATGTTCGGATGCATTCGGAAGAATATGAGGAAGAAGATATACGTAGAATTACTTCTAGTAATAGTTTGAGTGGGCAGATAGGAATACAGTTCAAAGACTTATGGAAAAAAGCGAATACTATTGTAAGTGTAATATAGAACAGGAATACAGGGTGTAACAGCGAAACGAGCTACCTCGAATAACTTCTATGTTATTAAAGATACAATAAAATAGTATAAGACAATCTTATGCAGGACCAAGGGGGACATCCAACTATAAAAGAAAATATTTTTTTAAACCAGTGGTTCTCAAGCAACAACACAAAGTTATGTTTTTTCAAATGAGATGCTATATATTTTTTAAGCCCATTCGATAGAGTATTTTTTTCTGAATTCCATTATGTATTCGTTTTATACCCTTACATAAGTAAAATATTGAGAAAAATGCGATTGAAAGTTAAATAAATTTTATTTTTATAGTTACTTTTCGGTAGGCTATGAAACAAAATTGAGCTTAAATACAACGAAACATAAATTAAATACATTGTTATTTGTTATTTACTTTATAAATAGTGTTATAAAGTAAATAACAAATAATTTAATGTATTTAAGCTCAATTTTGTTTCATAGCCTACTGAAAAGTAACTATAAAAATAAAATTTATTTAACTTTCAATCGCATTTTTCTCAATATTTTACTTATGTAAGGGTATAAAACGAATACATAACGGAATTCAGAAAAAAATACTCTATCAAATTGGCTTAAAAAATATATAGCAGCTCATTTGAAAAAACATAACTTTGTGTTGTTGCTTGAGAACCACTGGTTTAAAAAAATATTTTCTTTTATAGTTGGATGTCCCCCTTGGTCCTGTATAAGATTGTTTCATTCTATTTTATTGTATCTTTAATAACTTAGAAGTTATTCGAGGTAGCTCGTTTCGCTGTTACACCCTGTATATTTTTTATTTTCTTATACGAAGTAATCTTAACGAAAATATATTTTTTTACCTTCCTTGAATCGAGTTTGCTTATTTTTGGATTGACGTCTGTCTGTTTGTGTGTATGTTTAATAATTTTAATTTCAACCGTTTAAGCTGTAGAGTACTTGCACACACACACAGAGACGTCATTCTAAAAATAGTCGGTTTCGATTCAGGGAAGGTCAATAGATATATTTCCGTTAAAATTTCAAGATCGAATTGTTCTATGATTACAATACTTACTTATAGCTTCGTATAAGAATGCAATAGACACAAATATATGATTGTATTTATTGTATTGATATTTGAAATTCATTATTGAATTTTGTTGTAGTTAAATGCGAAATTGAACGAAATTAACGTGCAGAATAGTGCACAAAATCAAGTTGAGGAGACGAACGATACTAAACTTTGGGTCGAAATGTACAAACCACATAAATATATAGAACTTTTAAGCGATGAAGGTATAAACAGAACTTTATTGCGGTGGATTAAACTTTGGGATAAAGTTGTTTTCAATCGAAATATTAAAGCAAAACCTGTGAAACCAGTTGATCCAAACGCAAATCCATGGTTCCAGAAAAAGGAACTTGATGAGACTTTAGATGAGCACGGCAGACCAAAAAATAAAGTTGTTCTTTTGTGTGGTCCTCCAGGTCTTGGAAAAACGACTCTTGCCCATATGGTAGCGCGCCATGCGGGGTATAACGTAGTCGAAGTGAACGCATCTGATGATAGAAATATAGATTCCTTCAAAAGAGCTCTAGAAAATTCTACTCAAATGCAATCAGTACTTGATACAGAAAATAAACCAAATTGCTTAGTTTTCGATGAGATAGATGGTGCTCCAACGTCTGCAGTCGATTTCTTGGTTAAGTTTATAAATAGTACAATCCCAATAAAAACCAAAAAAGGAAAAAAACAACAAGCATCTCTTCTAAAACGTCCAATAATATGTGTCTGCAATGACGTTTACGTTCCAGCGCTTCGACCTTTACGCCAAATCGCATTTATTTTAAATTTCCCGCCTACATCAAGCATTCGACTCGCAGATCGTTTAAAAGAAATTGCCCGCTACCAAAATATCAAAACCGATACATACGCCATGATTTCACTAAGTGAGAAAACGCACAACGATATCCGGTCGTGTTTATCCGTGTTGCACTATTTTAAAACGAAAAATAAACCGGTTACGTTTTCGGAAATCGCAAAAGCGAATATCGCACAAAAAGATATGCAAAAAGGTTTGTTTACTGTTTGGCAGGAGATATTTGAGATAAAGAAGCCTACGCAGGGTATGAATGAGATGAGTTTGAATTCTCGGATGAAAAATGTGCTGAGTAATGTGATAACGTTTGGTGATTATGAGCGGTTGGCGCAGGGTGTTTTTGAGAATTATCCGATGCAAAAAGGCGAAGAAATGCCGTTGTCGCCTATTTGCACGGCTCTTGAGTGGTTTAGTTACACGGATTGTTTGAGCAAGCGTATTCAAGAAACTCAAAATTATAGTCTTACACCTTATATGCCTTATGGGTTCGTTATTTGGCATTACGCGTTTGCTAGTTACAGTCGGAAGAAATTGGTTTATCCAACTGCTGACTATGAGGTTTGTAAATATATTTATAGTTATTTAAATATTCGTTAAGACGTATTATATAAGTCGTAATTGCGTAGCTTTTAGATGTTTCTAAAGGTGGTATATATTTTTACTTTCTTATACGCAGTATAAGTAAAAAAAAAAAAAAAAATTACAAAGCAGAAGTGCCTGTTTACTCTAGTCATTTTTTGCAGTTTCTGCAATTACTCAAAAACGGTAACAGTCACAGAAAAATTTTATGAACAAAAATTAAAGGTATTTATATTTAGCACAACTTTTGTTTGAATTCTTTTTCAAAAAGAGTACACATTTCAAAATAAATTTCTGCTTATTATATATATTTTTACATAAATCGTATCATCTGCGCCTGTCAATTGTTTAACAAAATAGACTTTAATAATTTGAAGTTTGACATTTTATATTTATTCTAAGAAAGATATTTATTGTAAAAGCGATCTAAAGGTTAGAAATAATATTATAAATTAGAAAAATAATGTAACTACGATATATTTTAACCCATATGCGTATAAGAAAGTTCGGTGCATGACACTGCAGATGTTTAAATTTGTCATCATTTAATTTGCTTATACAGCTAGTCTTTTGTTGATGTCGCGGTAAAAATGATGAAATAAATAGCAGTACGCCACTTAGTTAGATAAAATAAAGTAGATAACAAATAATAGCACTAACAATGGTATACATACATGCATACATACATAATTTATACATACATACATATATTCCCATTTAAATATAGGAAGCTTTCTTGCTAAGCATATATAAATTTTAAATTTAATTTTTGCTTCAACCGTTTAAGCTGTAGAGCGCGCGCGCTCTCTCTCTCTCTCTCTCTCTCTCTCTCACACACACACACACAGATTCCAAAATTTTTTATTATGATTATAATAATTATTTATTTAGTAAAAGAAAGTAATAAGACAGTTAGTGTAGAAAATGAAAACTTAAACGATTTTGATTTCGAACAAATATGAAAACAGTGATTATGACTTTAGTAAAACTAGAGCGCAAAAAAAACAAATATAAAGACAAATTTAGTTACCGTCGTACAACGAATATATTTTCGTTTTATGAAATATGTGCCACTTTAGCCAGAATCTAAACGGAATTTCATCAGTTGACAAAGTGTAATTTCGTGTTTTTTTTTTTGTGGTAGAAAATGGCAATTTGACAGTTTTAAATTTTATATTGTACGCGTTACAATTTTCTTTCTCCTGCTATGGCGCGCGGTGCATTATTCTGGTTTAGGAAATGATGTATCTTTGAGGTGGTGAGCGGGTCGCGCGGATCTTTTATAAAACAAAAGCAAACCGGCAAATAATTGATGCGCGTTTATTGTGTGGCGTAATTACACTCAGGCTGTAGCAAAAACCTTTTAAAGAAATGAAAACGTATTAAAAAAGTGCACGCTTTTCAAAAAAGAACACAGATTTATGTTTTAACGACTACGTTTACATGAATCATTATTACTTTCTTATACGAATGTATATAAAGAAGTATAGTAATCATGAACGTTTTCAATCTCGTAATATTTACAGAAATACACATTTTGACCTTCTCTGTTTGTCTATCTGTCTGTTTTTAAACTTCAGATTTTTATATAATTTAGGTGTGTACCTTTTCATTTTTGAAACTAATATTCAATCCGTAAGTGTATGTTTACTCCAGTAATGTTTCGCTGTTTTCTGCAGTAACTCAGAAACAATTGCATTTACTGCAAAAATAGTTACTATACAAATAAAAGAGATTAAATTTTTTTTCTTAAAGTGCCAGTTACAAAAATCACTATAGATTTTTTTCATCTTATTTATGTTGCCATAGTTACGTTGGTAGAGAAGCAACACTGTCAGGAATTTAATATTAGTTTCATATAAAAATGAATGTTCTGACTAAAAATACATATGCTAATTCAATCTATTGCTGTAAATAAATCGTTGCTGTGCCTTGATATAAACGTAGCATTCATCATTGGGGCTGTTTTTAAGCGTTTATATTTTTGTCTCGCTAATGAGTTGGTAAATTATGCAAACTCCTACAAACTTGTTACTCTTAAAAAGATATCGCTGTGTACGTTGTCCGTTAGTAATTAACGTGCTAGTATTGGCCTCTTTGTTTTGCTGAGATTAGAATTTGTCAAACGCTTTTGCTATCCATATCATAAAGGGATGTTACCACCACCGCTCACACATTCACTTTTCGAGAAAACTCGTTGGAAATTACTTTCTACGATGCTAACATCAGACAATAACGAGGCTAAACTTTATAGAATGATGCACAAATAAGAGATATACACAACTCATGTATAATATAAATGATTTCATTACAGGCGACTACCAAATTCAACAAACGATCCGCCATTACGACAGAACTACTCCGCGGCCTTCCATCTCATCTACGTTCGTATGTCAGCGCCGATTCGCTACGATTAGACATTTTACCAAGCCTATCCGAAATTTTAGTACCAGTAATACGGGCGGTTAACTCAAATTTTTTCGCGGCTCGAGAGAAACTTTTAATCAATCAAGTAGTGAACGCTATGATAGACTATAACTTGACTTACATACAAGAACGAAACGCATTAGGCATTTATGATTTTCATTTAGAACCAAATATAGATGAAATCGTTAATTTTCAAGGGTTAATTAGTCAAAAAACAAATATGTCGTACGCTAATAAACAAATGATTGGGCGGGAAATTGATGTAGAAAAAATTAGGCGACGAAATCAAGTGCAGAATGAAGTCACTGCAAGTAAGGATAGTAAGATTGTTGAAGAGAAGAAGAAGAAGGAGGAGGAGGAGAGTAAGATAGAGATGGTGGTGCCTAATCATCTTCAGAGGTTGAAGGTCAAAGCAAAGGTGAAACCTAAAGAAGTGGTGAGTTTTGATTTGATTTTGAAATAATATATGTAACCAATATTTGGCTCAATATGTTATCGAAATATGTTTCGAAAGCACTTTTGCCTGTACCATTAATCATCGAAATACGTTGTTATTCCTTTTTCCATTCGGCAATACTATTAAGAACGTCAACAGTTCTTTTCAATCTGATCCCATTAGGAATAAATACATCATCGGCGACAGTAGCAAATGTATTTTGCGGTATAGAATATTTCGTTTGGTTCGGTTGAATATGGGTTCCATTAGTGACTGTTATTCTTTGGGTAATTAAACGCATGTGATGTGCCAGTGCAGTAGTCTTTTTTTGCCATGATATTCTTTTCATATTGTAATCAGTTCAGATTGAACTTAGTGGCATTTTGGTGCGCGCCTCCACCATTATGCCGAACAAAAGAATTTGATGTTTCACTTAAAATGAACACGTGTCATCTTATGCCCTTTATTTAATATATATTATATAATATTTCCTTCTAAAATTACTCTTCATGACTTAATACTTTCTTAAGTACATACAATATATTTGGAAATCGAGTAATCATGAAAATGTTCGATCTCAAAACTTACAGAAATACATCTTTTGACCTTCCCTGAATTAAGTATGACTATTTTCGGCATGACGTCTATCTGAGTGCGTATGTGTTTGTCTGCCAATGAACGCTCTATTCTGTATAGCCAAAACTATAAGAAGTAAAATTATGAAACTTAAAACTTGTATATTATTAGCAGTTTCAAAATTATCCAAAAACGGTTGCACTTACAGCAAACAGAATTACATTACAAATGAAAAATATTCATATTTCGCACTACTCTTGTATGAATTTTTTTTTCAAAAAGGGTACTAATTACTTGAAAATTGCTATAGGATTGTTTTTACATCTTATTTATGTTACCATTGTTACGTAGATATAGGAAATTTTATTATAGAAATCGTACCAACCTTTTAATTAACAGAAAAACAAAATAAACTCAATTCATTTGCAATTTTTAATATAACGTTTAATTATAATCGTCTTGAATTATTCAATATTTGTTTCTTCTATCTAAATAAAATACGTATAAGAAGGTTCAGTGCAAGACCCTACGAATTTTATATTTATACATGAATTACTATGCTATGGTCTATACGTAATCATATAGGTATGTCGTAATAATGAATATTTTCACAATTAAACAAAAAATAACAAAACATGTAAATATATTATTTATATATAAAGCGATCTAATTTATTGCGCCAATTCGTAATTATTGTAGTTCATTTAATTTGAATAGCAATATTAAAAAGTATCTAATAATTAAATGATTGTTATATAATATGGGATCATTAGACGTGAAAAGCAAAAAAGAAAAAAAAATCGTTTGAAATACAGTCCTGTAGTGGGTAAAACTGCTAATGCAACTGAGGGTAATCGCACGCCGTTTGCGAAGATATAAAACTAATAGAGCGAATCTCTTTGGCCGTGAGTGTTTATTCCTTTACGCCCGATTCACGAGCATCCATCACTGTACGGCACGGGCACCAGCAAGCGTTAGTTGGCTTGTACACCGCTAGATGGGAGGGGCGGCTCCCTTTCGCACGATTAATGACTACGTGTTCTATGCGATTCGCCATTCATAAATAAGGAAGTTTCATTATTTATCGTTCTTCTTGTTTTCTACGGCTGTAACCACCCACTCACCCCTTTCCCTTCAGGCCCGTTTTCGCAAACGCGATTCTTTGTGAACCGGATGAAAAGCCGTGAATATATCAGAACCGGATTTTGTTCCAACGTCCGAAAGTGGTATATTAGACGCGATCGTTCGCTCTTTGTTTTTTTTTTCTTGGTGCTGTTTTTGTTCCAAGAGATAATTTATTGTTCGAAAGAATTATTTTCTGTATTTGCTTTACTTTAAGAGTTTTGTTCGCTCTATAAGATTGATTGTTCATTATGGTTAAAGAAATGTGTTGGGGGAGAAAACAATCTTGTATAAAAGTTTTAATTTATGGCAATGATTATTTCTTCTTTTCCATTATAGAAAATGTGTATGCTATTTTTCTTTAAAGTTATATCTATTGTCATATAAATATTTTTTTAAATAATTAGAGATTTTAAATTTCATATCGAAATCTGTACATACATAACTTCATGTCTATTCCTATCAAATATTTATCCACTTATTCCGTGAACGACATCCGTATGTTGACACCATTCATTTCTGTATGAGCAGTATTTAGTAATCATCAATAAATCCAAATGAAAAACACAATAAGTGATTTGCAAATCAATCAGTAACAATTCAATATACCATTATTATGACACATTAAGGACAATTTGTATGGTGATGAGTAAATATACGATTTTCTGTATATATATATACATTAAATATACCAAAATAAAAGCAATGAATGAATGAAATTGCCCTCAAACGGTGCATCCTATTCGTTTTATGTGAATTGAAATGAGATGGACGTTGGTGTGTTTGTATAAGGAAGCATTTCACTCCCCTATGTACACGGGACAATGGACTCGACACGCGACATACAAACACATGGTCGCCCTGGTATTTATTGTTGGTTCATTTAACAAAAGTGTTCAAGTACTTTTGGCTACTTACTACATGATGCCATGATTCCACAATGCACCTATCACCCTTCATATACACTCTTGTACCCAGAATCATAGGCGTACCAGTGATGTTTAGGGATTAATTTTAAACATCATCAACCTGTATTTAAATATCTGCAATGTCCTGCACTTACAAAATATTGATATATTTCATTTTTATTGTAATTATTTTACTGTAAGTGCTGCCGTTTTTCCAAAAAAAGACTAAAGTAAACGAGCACTTCTGGTTTTAATAATCTTCTCTAAAATAGGAGATTTTTTTTGCCAGGCTTACAAAAATCTTAAGTTTTATAATTTTATCTTCTCTCATTAGGCTGTAGAGAGCTTTCTCTCTTTCTCTATCTTTTACACACACACACACCACACTCATAGATACAGAAAGAGAGAAAGAGGTTCAGGCAGACGAAATTCTAAAAATAGTCATTCAATTTAAGGAAGATCTCGAGATAGATTTTTTTTATGATTATAACATACTTATTACATCGAATTAGAAAGTAAAAAGTTAAGAACTCAGACTCGATTCAGGGAAGGTCATAAGATATATGTCCTTTAAAATTTCGACTTAAAATACTTACTTATTATTTCGTATAAGAAAGTAAAGAGGCTTTAAAATTAATGTTTTTGTGAGTTTATAATAAGAACATATTTATACTATGTAACATAAAAGTGATGATTGTTGTCAGATTTCGAAATGACGACATCACTGGTAGTGTTTGATGCACTTGGTAAGGGGTGTGTATCAATGAGGTTAAAATGGGGTGTTGCAAAACATGCGAAACGAAATTTTCTGTTTGGTCATTAATTATTCAACGCGATACTTACGGCGATAATTGAACTGATTTTTAATTGCTTTATAAGAACACTCGGCTCAAGAACCATAATCAAAGTGTCCTCTTCATATTCGATTAGCATTGCTTGCTTTTACATAGATGGATTGAAAATGATTACCGAACATAATATTTCTAACGGACTTTATATGCTTTGTATTATAATGATCTTAAATTGAACTCTAAAATAAGGGTTACGTTCTAGAGCTTAATTTATTTAGGGGCAATAGATTCCGAAGATAAATTACCATAGTTTTCATTAAAATAAATAGTTTTGTTAGTAAACATAAAAATGAATTATAGTTTGAGTGAAAGAAGGTTTTACAAAATAAATTAGAAAATGAATTGTGTTAGAAAAGTTGAAAAATCGTAATATGCGAGAAAAAGGAGAAATTGGTAGCAGTGGCAATAGAGAAGTAGATATAGCAGTATATGTCGTTTCCGTTCGGCATGTCTGAAACGGAACCGGTAGAGACTCGCTAAGTGAACCCGGAAGCGGGAAAGTTAAAGGATTGGGCTGCCGCGCGCGAATCTTGAAACCGTTTCCGGCTATACAGCGAGATTCTTTTAAGAGGTCCGCTTATGTGTTAACTCACAACGAAATTGCTTCCTATCAGGGAACTGTACACTCGTCTATCTCCCTCTCTATTCTTTAGTTTTTTGTATACTACTTTGCCATCTTTTCCCTTTTTTCATCAGATTTTTGCCGTAATTTTATCAGTTGAATAAAAAACTGACATTTTTCGTTTATAATCAGAAGTTTATCTATTCTTCATTTAAATATACATAACAATCTATAATCAATTTTTGTTTACCCTAAATAGCATATTGAAATATTCTTTAGTCACTGTTTACGCTGTAATAAATTCTGTAGACACGCGCGGCGAATCGCGTTACGGCCCTACAGACACGGCTCTCAAGGAACAATATAGTCATATTGTTATGCATATGTGTGACATATAAGAGCGCATGAATTGCAATATGTCATCGTACGGAATCGTGTTACACGCGGAAATTTATTATTCTAATATTTAAATCACCAAAGACATGTTTTCGTGACGAGTGAAAACGTTTGTTCCACTTAATAGATTTTTATAAAAACGATTTTAAAATTTAGAATCTTTTGAGGATTCTATTAAAGAATTGTGGATGAAATGTATCACTGTTCTCGTTTAGAATGAAGATAATTTGGAATTGTCGTGCACTAGATGTAGAGTGCATTTGTGCATTTGTTGAGTGATTGGGCGGCGACTAGTCACTGGTTGCAGAGATTTGCGGAAATACAGACTTGGGGGACAATAAAAGGTGGTATTTCTCTAAATGCCCCGGTCTCGGGCCGTCGTTATTTTGTCTGTTGTATCTACAAGATAAATGGTCGGACAGAGAGAGGCATTAGGTCTTCATTTCATCATGTCATTGTGGATTGTAAGGGAACTCTATTTGTAAAAGAAATGCAGACTCAAATGTTTAAAAATGTCTATTTTTTAATAACAATAAATAAACTAATAAAATCTTCCATATTAAAATATGTAAATTAAAAATATTCGCGGTGTCTCACTGAATTTTCTTATACGTATTTTGTTTAGATATAAAGGATATTTAAATACACATTTTGAATAATTCAATTAAATATAATTATACTACATCTTTTTACGTGTCAAAATATTTATTATTATAATAATACTGTTTCCTATAATTTATAATTCATTATTCAAATCAGTGATTTAAGTGTTTTGAGTTGTTATAATTACGTAAATAATGAAATTTGGACCGAATTTGAAATATAAAATACATATAAAGCAAAATAGTGCCGTGAAGATTGTAACTGTCGATAAAAATCATCAGACCATTAAACAAACGCGGCACTAAATAAAATCACTTCACTAAGCTATAACTAAGCAGTTAAACAGGGTTGAAAATCGCTGGAACAGTAGCATTGCGAAACACTACATATGTAACATCTAGCGAGAAGCAGTTTTATAGAAATTTGTAATTCATAGAGGATGTTGTTACAATATTTTATTGGGGTTATTATTCTTGAAATATGATATCTGCTTTCCTGTTCAAGCAAATAAAAAAATATATGTGTGTATAATCTTAAACTACATCGTTCCCAATAGCTCCCTATATACGGGCATATTCGTTTTCCGACTTGAAAAATAGAACGCGAAATATTCGGGTGAACGCGAGCGTAAGGAATAGCTAGAATATTGCGAACGAAGTGATGTGTTTATCTTACATAAAAATGAAAATGGGTCTTTAATAAATTTTATCATACGTCGCCTGGTTCATAACGTATTACGTCTTTTATATATATGTAGATTTATTTGTTTTTAATAATCAGTATTGCTAGTAAAACCGAATACAAATGTGCGAATATTCTATGTACTATATTCATATATATATATATATATATATATATATGCTAAATTTAACATAATGCTAAAAGCGTTAGTGACTATAAACAATAATGTATAAAAACAACTAGACTAATATGGGAAGGAAAAGAATAGAATGACTTGCTTGCGAGAAAGAAAACCGATAATAGAGCGTATAAATGAAGAAAAGAGATAGCGCGTGTGTAAATGTGGGGAATAAGTCGAATAAGAGGAAAAACGCAATACAGACTATCAGCTTAACGACGTAAATAAAAGAGTTTCGTACGGCTAAATGGAATCTGGTCTATCCACGTTTTCTTTCTTATATCCATCTGCAGCAGTCTTTATTTTCCATTTCTCCGCCCATCCACTCACTTGGCTTGCTACTTCCGGCAAAGACGTCATTCCAAAGCTGCGATTACACTCGATCTCATTTTCCACTGCTACCAACATAACTGCCACAGGCTTCCAGAAATCAGCACTAGCAATCATACACGAATTGCTACATAACATAAAAAAACGTATTTCAATGAGAACCTATTAGAAGTAATGATTTGTCAACACTTTAGATACCAGTTACAAATAAATAAAAAGAAATTTGTGTACACGTTTTAACAAATAAAACTTGCATATATATATATATTCTTTTATACCGTTAAAAAGAACACCTACGTATCTGTGATGAGAGGGCGGTATATGATCATCCCATTAACCTTCCAAGCGGATATTGCAAAGTGCACAAATCACTAGCGCAAGATGTTAACGGGTTTTTACACGTTTAGATTCTCCTGGCACGGTGAGATGCTGGTAACCGGAAACCTATCATGCCGGACACCGGGAGAGCTATGGCCGTTTCCTTCCGTCGGCCATGATAGCAAGGACCACTGGTAATTCTTCTACGGGAGAGGCGTACCTACGGTGACGCTCTCTACTTCAAGAATCTATATAAATCTACTTCAATGAGACATATGTATACTGATAGCGAAATTCACTTGGTTTTATTATTTTATCGGTGTTTTGGAACTGATTCAAGAAATTGCACGTCTTCTGCGAGGCCTTTGTTTATTAAATTTCTTTTAAAACAAATCATCTTCAAAGAATATCTCATTCTTCAAATTAAGTTTATATCAATTTGTTTAGTTGTAACATATGAAACTCGTTTGTGATATATGTAACTCGTAAAGTTAACTGGAGAAACATTCGATAATTTTTCGGTTTGGTAGAAACTCACCACTCGATTACTATTTTAAAATCCCTAAAATCAACTTCCATGATTTGCGAACAATATATTTTCGTTATACGACAACAAACTTATATATACCAGTCCGTTAATGTTATCCACTGGAATCGGTTCTAGTAATGAGAAATGACTCGATCTCTGATTGAGGATTACCGGTTACATCTACACTGAAATAAAGAACTTCTCATAGCGTCTTATTCCCACATTTATTCCAATATAACAGTATGATAAAATGTAAAAATATCGTTAATAATAGTAAAACGATAAATGAGTTTTATAGTTAAAATTGGTTTCGGTATTGAGTAATTATTTATGAGAATTTGAGGGTGGTAAACGTAAAATGTTCACCCATATGTGGCTAGTCTATTTTCTCACAGTTCGTCGGCTTATTTCGCTCCCATTGGCTCAGATGGCTCGGGTTTTGCACAAGCCGGGCACATTTATCACTGTTATCGCTTCGAAAATCCTAGTTTTCTACTTTATTTCCCCACGACGAAAAATTTGATATTGTTTCTTCATGATGATGATAATGGTGGGGCAAATTGAACGGGATTGGAATCTGATAGGCTATTGTATTTGTTTTATTCGCTTTCTGTTTTTCCCATTATTATTTTCATTCGTTCTGTTTTCTGTTACAGGAAGCCAAGGATTTCTTTGGACGTCCCATTACCGTTATTGTCAAACCGAAATTTGGGGGTAAGTGGTATTTTTCATTTATTACAACACAATGATTTTTAAAAATACAAATTGTTATAATTGCCCACATTTACGGTTATTATGTTATTTAAATATATATATTTGTCACCAAAATACATTTATAATTAATTTTCATCGCCAAGGTAAAATAGACTCATAGTTTTATAGAAGCTTAATATAATTTTGGAATCGATAAAGCTTATTTAAATTTATGTAAATTTCCTTCGTTTTTTTACAGTTAACTATAAACAATATTTTTTTAAAATGTGGGTACTTATTAGGTTTTTAATTTAGAATCCTAATTTAGTTTTTAATTTGAATATAAAGTAATAACACCTGCATATGTAAATGTAATAATACTAATTTCCTTGGTGTGTGTGTGAATGGTGTCGTCGTAAATCCAAATTGCAAACCGTATCTTACTCATAGACTTAATATAAACAATATTAAATAAAAGTTAGTATACTATAATGAAAATCAACATTTCCATATTATATTAATATCAACAGCGAGCACGAGCGCATGCACAAACATTATTCCACCATGCTAACTTTGAAATACAATCTAGTCCCTTATTTAACAGTATTACGTCGGAAAATAATTACAGTTTCTACGCCAGACAATTCGCCATAACGACATTCCTCAGTTCAGCGCGCTAATTTATATATCTGTAAAGCCCGTTTGACACCACACAATATTCCATTTTATTTAAACAATTGTACTAAATTTTGAAAATAAATCGATATTAAATTAAAATATTTTAATACATTTAAAAGCCAATTTTAATTATAATAATCGAACATATTATTTCCGTGTATGTATATTGTGCATGCGTTCAATTTTTATTGTAAATTTAAATATATATACATATAGTCATTTTTGTTTATAAAATGTAATGATTTATTAAAATTACGAATTGTTGGATAGTGTCAACCAGACTTAACAACGAATGGAAATGCCCTACAGTGTTTCTAAATGCTGATGATGGTATGAATGGCATGAATTGAAACTCTTGTCGTACTCGGTTACGGTTGCAGTGTAATGCAAACATTGTTAATAATCACAATCGGTTAAAACAAACAGTGCGCTTAATAGATATGGTGGTTGCTTGATGTAGCCGTTGGCAGAATTGTTCGCAAAGGTAGAGACAATTATAATACCGATTAAGCGTGGCGGGTTATTAACAATCAAGGAGATTGGTTATCAGACGCGATTTAAACGGTGTATAATTTATTAATAGACATTGACGCAGATTGAGTTTGGATCATTTAAAACTTTGTTAGTTTGTCGTTTTTATTTTTAGGATTTGCTACTTATCGTTTCATCATGGTTTTTAGTTGTTTGTGTTTTATTTCAGATATAACAGCTACTGGCAGTGATATCTGGTTTCAATATAAAGAGGGGTACAATAATGCAGTGAGAAGAAAAATTAAATATAAATCTTTATTATAATTTCTGATATCTTATGTGTTTTAGAATTAAACTTTGGTTTTACTGTATATTTATTATAAGCCTAAAACTATAAATATTAATCGATGATTATTTTGTTATTGAGTTTGTTTAAATAATTTATTTCAATATCCTGGTATTATTTCCTGTAATTAATTCTAGTATTCATTTTCTTTTGCGAAGTAATAAGTAAGTATTGTAATCATGAAAAATATCGAAAATATACGTTTTGACCTTCCCTGAATCGAGTCTGACTATTTTTGGAATGACGCCTGTCGGCCTTCGTGTAGGTTCGTGTGAGTTTGCGTGTGTTTGTGTATGTTTGTGTGTATTTGTGTATGTTTGTGTGTGTGTGTATGTTAGAGTATCAGCGCTCGACAGCTTAAACGGTAGAAGTTAGAGTTATGAAACTTTAAACTTAAGATTTGTATATATCTGACAAGAAAACCTTCTATTTTTAATCAATATATAATAATCAAACCGAAAGTCTATGTTCACTTTAGTCATGTTTTGCGGTTTCTGTAATGTCTCCGAAACGGCTGCACTTTCAGTAAAAATAGTTATAATAAAAATGATCGATATTAATATTTCAAAAAAGTTTTGTTTGAAAACTTTCTTCAAAACGTGTACCAGTTACAAGAGAATAGCTATTGAAATTATTTCTTTATATTGCTTTAGTTATGTAAGAATGGAGGATTATATTCTATAAACCATATCAACTATGCACGTCAACAACAACACGATAGAGTCAAATAATTATGCATTTAACAACTGAGTTTTATTGAAAATACGTTTCAAAAATAGAACATCTGCAGTGTCATGCACCGAACTTTCTTATACGCATATGGGTTAAACTTCGTAGTTTCATTATTTTTCTAATTTATAATGTTTGTTCTAACCCTTAGATCGCTCTTACACTAAATATATTTCTTAGAATATATATTAAATGTCAAACTTCAAATTATTTAAGTCTATTTTGTTAAACAATTGACAGGCGCAGATGATACGATTTATGTAAAAATATATATTAGGCAGAAATATATTTTGAAACCAGTACACTTTTTGGAAAAAAAAATTCAAACAAAAGTTGTGCTTAATATGAATACCTTTAATTTTTGTTCATAAAATTTTTCTGTAACTGTAACCATTTTTGAGTAATTGCAGAAACTGCCAAAAATGACTAAAGTAAGCAGACACTTCCGCTTTGAATATTTTTTTCAAAAATAGGAGGTGCACACCCCAGGCATATGCAAATCTTAAGTTTAAATTTTCATAATTTTAGCTTCAACCGTTTAGCCTTTAGAGAACATACACACACACACACGCACACACAGACAGACGTCATTCCAAAAATAGTTGGAATCGATTCAGGGAAGGTCAAAACGTATATTTCCGTTGAAATCTCGAGATCGAAAATTTTCATGATTGCTGCGTATAAGAAAGTAATAAGATATTATATTTTAATATTTTGCTAGGTTAATTTGAAAATAAAAAATCGGCTAGATATAATAATTTCTAATATTATACATTCTGAAATGATTTGGCAAAAAAACATTTCAAAGGTAAGTATATCATTTATTATTTAAATATTTTGATAGGTTTTAAGTTTATTTGAAAACTAAAATTCGCCCGGACATAATAATTTCTATTATATTATTGTGAATAATTGTAATTCATGAAATGTTTTAATATTGTATTTTAAAAGCTTTCCTATCTAAACAAAATAAGTAGAAGAAAGTTCAACGCAAGACAGTGCAGATATTCAAAGTCCATTTTGAAATTCCACTTGACTCCCAGAAGTGAACGATCTCAATTTCTCTTCGAAATGTTTTCTAATAATTAAAGCCTTTTAAAATAATAACTCACACCAGTCAGGAAGTCTTGTCAAGACAGTAAAAGTTTGTGTTTTATGTTGTTAGAAAATTAATGGTAGTTTACAATTTCTTAACACTTTATTGCATATGATTTATATTTCATTGTATTCTTGTAAACAAAGTTTCACACCACCTGCGCCAGACCATTCTCATTGGCTTTTCCGTGTTTGTTTCTACATTTTCCCAGCTTTCCGTTCTCTTATCCTTTCTCAACTAATTAATGCAGTCCTTAAATCGTAGCCCAGGTGTTTTACAGAGATACTTATTATTCTGTATTATTGTTCACAATTATTATCTTATACTTATAACAACTTCCACCAGTTCTTTACTGTTTATCCGTATTATTATCCGTGATAATTCTTAACTCATTTATTTATATTCCGATCTTACACAAATTATCCTAAAACCAATAGGCGAGAATAGAGCATTTTATTATTTACAAACAAACATCAAATCCAGAATTTACAAAAATAATTATTCTAATGCCATCTATAATTTATTTTGTTGTTATGAATTAATTTTGTGTTAGTTTCCAAAAAATCCGCTGACGATGAGTCACGTCTGTCGTTGTTTGATTGTTGACTCTTGTAATGTAAGAACGCTCCTTGTCTTTTGTTGAGGGTAATTAGTTATGCAACGCAAAATGTTGTCCAGAGTGTCTGTATTGACAGGTAAATACACATTTCTCATGATAATATAAGTATATTTGCGTTTATATATCAATTCAAATATATATGCAATTATTTCATAATAAATTACAATGCTCATCCGACATTTTTTGTTACTCAAAGCGAATATATTAATTATTCTCATTTACTCAAATTTATAGTGCAAATCTATTTGTCAATTTTAAAATATAAGATATACGAATAACATATTCATCTAACTACTTCAAAAGTAGGTGTAGCTTATTTAGAGCCTGAGATTAAAACGTCTATCTCATATGTTATCCACTAAATATTTACTTTATACTTAACTAGTCATGAGCTAGGCTTAAGCCTGGGTTTAATGAAATAGTATTTATTATTACTCATAAGGGTTATAAGGGTCAAATTGTAGGTTATGTTTATTTTTATATACCGGGAAATGAATATTTTTCCTATTAAAAAAATATTTATTACCGTAACGATTTTAAAATTTTTTCAATGAAAATGTTATTTGTATTATTAACTTTGAGCTGTGATTTTAGTTACATTTTAAATATTACTGTTAGAGTTTATTGTGAAATCAGCTTATGATTTGGATTGAGTAATAAAAATTAGGGTTTTATTGAATATGAAAGGAAATTTTGTGAAACAGGACAACAGTCTAAAATGATAAAAGCAATGTTGGTTCGTGCAACTAGAACATCTGCACCAGTTTCCGCTGTAGCTGCTGGATCTAGTGAGCGAGATTTGACCAATTTCCCAAGAGTTGTACGTGCTCAACAAAATTAGTATTTGGTTGGTTGTGCGACGATGATTGACGTTTTGAAATATATTGGTAGGTGAGACTGGCAACGCCAGGCAAAGTCCGAATGGGTTTTATACCAGAGGAGTGGTTCCAAGCATTCTACAATAAGACTGGAGTAACCGGCCCATATGTCTTGTGTGTTGGTTTTGCGACATATGTGATCAGTAAAGAATATTACGTTTGTGAACACGAATATTACACAGGATTGGCTCTTTTGGTTATGTCGTATATGGCCGTAACGAAATTGGGCCCTACTGTTGCAGATTACGCAGATAAAGAAGTTGATGTATGTATAACAGGATACATAAATATTCGCAATGGCTTGCACTGAACTTTCTTATACACATAAGAAATATATATATATATATATATATATATATATATATATATATATATATATATAATTTTTTTATTTTACTAATATTTGATATCTTGAAATCTTTCTTATAACCGATAACTTTTTTGAAAAAAAATTCAAACAAAAATTGTATTGAAATAATTATCATTTCCGAAATGTTTAAATTTTTGTATTTTAATATCCTTCTTATCTAAACAACATGAACATAAGAAAGTTCAGTACAAGACGCAGTTGTTTTACAATTTAATTTCTTACGAGTGTGGCTCTCACGAATTATGTTACTAGTACTATTCATACATTTATGTTTTACGCTTTTTGTCCACAAATTCCCTTTTAAAATGTGATTTCTATAAGAGTCACACGCTTTTTATGCTTGGTTTACCAAACCCAATATTTACTCCTATAGGGAGTGTTCCCTTTTCAGCGTGTTGTGCGATATCAGTGTACGTGCCCAATATTCTCCATAAATGATCAAGCACGCGTACAGATACCATTGTACACATTGCATACCCTCGCATCCATAGAAATGTTTAATTTTCTCAAAAAAATTCCTAAATCTCCGCCAGCAATCATATTTTTTTTCTATTGCTAAATTATAAACGATCTAAATAAACCAACTGTTTAACTTGCTCTGGTCGATGTTCATCGCCCCACAAGGCGCATACTCAAATTGCCCGGCGGTTGAGTTTGTACCTTTTTTGACCTTTCATTTTGCCCGAACCATCGGTATAAAAAAAAAGGTTCACTAACCCTCTTAAATTGCCTAGTTTTACGAGAAGTACGTATTAAACAGGAAGATTAGAAATTGGTACATTTCTGCGAAATTATTATTACAGGTAACAATGTATCAATAGGGAAAATACAGTTTAGTTTAAAGTTGATTATCATGGTCCAATAATAATAAATAAAATAATTTTATATTTATTATACATTTAAATAAAATATCTAAGAATTTTTTATTCTTCTTATTTTTTGCCTTTGTGAATCTACCTTCTAAAATGCGAATTTCTTAAAATTTGAATTCGGGCAGGATGACTATACGATTTGACAGTCCAATGATTTGTGACACCAACTGCCGGGCAGTTAGAGTATGCGCCGACCACAATATTACACTCTCCTACATTCATATCCTCTCCAATTGCACTTATATTCAGCATCATTCTGATTCACCAAACTTCAGCTAAATCAGGATCATCCATACCATACACCGTACACTATCACCCCACATAATTAATGAATGATTCAAAAAGAAATAAATGCGAAAAATACAAAGCAAATTTATAATTGTAATTATATTACATTTAGTGAGTAATAACCAATTCTGATTTGTATTTTAAAATGTTAGAAAGTCGAAAAAGAATGGTCAAATGGCCGTAAAATGGAAATAAAAAATATAGAAGAGGCTTTAAAATATGAGGAGCGTTCACAATGGCAGGCTGAGGGTCAAATGGAGTATATGAAGGCAAAACGAGAAAATGTGGCCTTCCAATACGAGGCGGAGTATCGTAAGCGTTTGATGACGGTGTACAAGGAGGTAAAAAATCGTTTAGACTTTCAAGTCGCTGTCGGTACCATTGAACAACGTTTCGCGCAGAGAAACTTGGTCGAATGGGTCGTCAAAAATGTGCTGAGTTCAATTAAAACTGAACAAGAAGCAGAAAACATTAACTTGTGCATTAAACATCTAGACGGATTAGTCACAAAGGCTAAACCGTCTTAAATCAATGTTTGTTATGTATTTAAAGGAACTTATTTGTTATTTCCTAACTAAGTAAGAATTAAAATACTTCTAATCCACAAATGTGTTTCGATTTCTGATGTATAAAGATTTATTCGCGCACATGCAAAACAAAATTTGCATGGGTGTGAATTGGAAACTTGCATCGCGTTATGCCTGAGTTGTCCCGTTACCAAACGGAACATACATATACATACATACATGCATATATACAAACATACATACTGATGTTTATACATATTCAATTGTGAGTGCCGCCACTCACGCGTATTTTTAAATAATGTTAGACGCAATTGGCAAAATAATTCGTGTGAACATGTCTCAGTAATCGCGTACTTAAACGACCCTTGTAAACGTATAGGACTAAACCCATTTGTCCAAAATATAATTAACCAAAACGTAACGACGACACGATAACTATATCCTAATATTAATTACAAATGTTTCACAACTGGGTATGCGGTATAAGTATGATGGTGTTGCATGGAGTTGCTGGTATAATTCATACATTGGATTTCGTACAATTTGCTAGCGATCATAACTCATCTGTGCACGGGATAATGGTTGTATTCGGGTGAGATATAACACGTTAATTACCGGGGAAGTGATATAATTTATCGGCTTGGGATGTGACAGGTACGTTGTAAGTGATACTGATAGCCCATGTGGACCCATTTGCCTCGGAACCACCTCACCCACCCCTTTTGCGTGCGCCAACCAACCCTTTAACAGTTGAATCACAATCCAGTGTGCATTTGGGTATTGCTCTTGTTAATATTGTTCACTATATGTGTTTCACCGACATTTATATACTTGTTGACACGTATATGAACAGTGGCGTACCTATACACTTCTTTTCACTAAAGTTTTTAACAAACCAACTAACAACTTTTAATTTACATTAGAAACAATTGCTCACCATTATACATGTAACGCAAATGTATTATTCTTTTAAACTAATAGATAGTAAATACATTTTGTGGACTTGTTCCACTTTCACTTATACGAAATAATAAATATTGTAATTATAGAAAAATACGATTTTGAGTTTATAACAGAAATATAACTTTAGACATTTTGACTATTTATCGAATAACGTCTGTCTGTGTGTGTGCGCGTCCAAAACGGCTGCACTTAAAGTAAAATAATTAAAATGAAAATCATTAATATTATAGTAAAACTTCTAAATTACGTTCATTAAAAATAGTTTTCGTTATGAAATTATAAAAATGAATAAAATATATCACTAATCTACCCTATAAAGACTTGAAAAAAATCTAATAGTGAATTTAATTACTATTTTAATAATAGAATAATGTATGAAAATATAAGTAAGGCACATTTTAAAGTAATTAAAATGAGTAATTACAACATCGTAACTAGTTCTATTATACCAGCTATTTCTCAAAAATGTTATTAGTATTAATGGGTGCAAATTAATTTCAGTTTGCATTTTGTTAATTTGCACATTTAAAATCATGCTATGTTGGTGTTTTCATGGGAGGTTGAGGGGGGTGATACCATTTAGTCGCATACAATTTACGGTAAAAATGAATTATTTTTTTCACTCATTAGGCACCGCACATGTGGTACCAGTTCTAAACGGTTTACGGGTTGAATTAAAATTTTCGGACCGTATTAAATATTGGGAACAATTGGAAAACATTATTACCACCGTGCATCCATTTACTGTAATTACTTTCACCACGCTATTAAACGCAATGTGCACATTTGGTTTAGACATAAGGGATATTGAAATACAATTTTTTAATTATTCACGAAAATATAATTGTTCATTATGTTATAATTTTTTACATTTTACAATAGATTTTATATGTCAAATTCTAAATTATTTAAATCTATGTATGTTTGTCTGTACGTATGTATGTTTGTCTGTACGTATGTATGTGTGTATGAATATAAGTATTTTGTTATTCTATTAAATAATTAAAAGGCATAGTTAATATGAGTTATGTATTAATATTTTATATTCCTACCTAACTATGGCAACATAAATAAGATGAGAAAAAAAATTCAAAAGAGATTTCCCTTGCAACCTTTAAAAAAAAAACTGCGAAATATTAATACCTTTCATTTTTATTGTAACTACATACACATTCATATATACATACGTACACACACACAAAAATAATCTGACTCAATTCAAGGAAGGTCAAAAGGTATAAACTCGAAGTCAATTTTTTTCATGATTACAATACTTACTTATTACTTCATATAAGAAAATTAAAAAGCGTTAACCAGGCTTGGGGTTCGTAATTCGTAGCGTCTATTATAGGTATTTTTTAAGCTTTATATAATGTTTGAGCTAGCTACATTTGTAGTTATATTTGATTAATTATTGATGAGGTATTGGTTGAAGGGTTTATGTGTAGGAAATTGTAATTTATCTGATGTGTGTCTGTGTGTGCAGTATGCTGGTATGATACAAGAATTGGTATAGAGACTAAGTGCTGCACTACATGTAATGGAATGGTTACCCTTATGTAATCACATACTCGTGTACATTTAGTGTATGTCATATGATCACGCACGTTTCCTATATGTATATACATACTGTTCGACTCATTACAAATAATAGTTTCAAACAGTTGAATTAGAGCTTGTTATATAGGTATGTCTAATGTAGTCTTATCAGAAATGCATATATATATGATGTGTTAGTTGCAAGTTTTGATTTAAAACAGTTGAATTCTCGAAAATTGATTATAAAATCACATATGAAATACCGTAACGAATGTTTTCTGAAGTATACACTGAAATAATAATTGACTGGTTTTGCTGTTATTTGATTTAAGTTTCATTTTCCACGAATGTTACTTGATTTAGAATAGAATATAACTTCATAAATAATACAGAAACGCATACACAGAAAAAAAAGATTTGAAAAATCACCTAATATTCTAGATAATTTATCTAATGTTCGTCATTGATTTTCAGCCTTCTAATTACAATAGTTGATTTATCTAATTAGGAATAGTCAACTCATCTAATATATACATATACCATATTATCTACTTAACTAGTCAAATTATATAATAGAAATAGTTAGTTTATCGAATGATGATTTGTTATTTTAGCAAAAACAGTACGTAAATTAACTATTTAGTTTAGATGAATAAACTAAAAATAACAGAAAATTTATCTATTTAAAATAGATACAAAATCCTTTTATATATTTAAATTGTCTAATGTTATTAGATACTTTAAATAATTGGAATATATTAATCAACTAATAATGTTAGATGTTTTCAATATAAATAAATATATGAATTATCTAATTATATTGGTTTATAAAATAATCTAAAACATATAAATTTAGTAAAAAAATTTATTTAAATAATAAAAAATTACATAATAGTTACATATA
Organism: Nebria brevicollis; assembly: GCA_944738965.1. Lineage (NCBI taxonomy): Eukaryota > Metazoa > Arthropoda > Insecta > Coleoptera > Carabidae > Nebria > Nebria brevicollis. The sequence goes on from OX122903.1 coordinate 5,069,636, forward strand.
CTGTTACAAAAATGGTGGTTTAACTTAATTATATGTGCACAATAATTAATTTTTTTACAACATCTGGAACGAAACCTTACAAATGCATCTGACGAGGTTCGTTCGGATTTCTAATAGAAATTGGAAGGGACTCAACCCAGCTTTGAACTGCATTTACTTCTCTTGTGGCTAATGTGTTTCAAAACCCTAAAATGGATTAGTTTCATTAATTATATACATAAATATATAGTACATAAATATATAAAAACGTGTCAGAATCCTTTATTTTGACAAACATTCTTAGGTTATATTTTATCACAAAATCAACTTTAACTTACCTTTGAAATCAGGTATCAGGGCATCTAACATCCAAAGAATAAGAAGTCGTTCCCACTCACTAATGCCTTGACCCTCACTCATTATGTTCAAAATATGTTTGGTGCACAGACAACGCGAATATGATATATATGTTGCACAATATTATTACATTGTAGTTTACTAAACTACACAGTTAAATATGCAACGTATTCAAATTGATCTAATTCTTTAGATATATTATCTATTTGCATTAGGTAAAACCACCAATAATATTCTTCAACTCATTCTTTATCAGTTCCATATATTTTAAATAGCCGAATCATCAACAACTATAGACGAATCATCAAATTTTCAGTATTTGAAACAACTATATATATTAGCTGAAAGACCATTTTAATTTGTTCTCAGAAACATATATTTTAAGTAGATAAAACATCTATATTTTTAGTTGCACAGCAAAAACGAACATTAGATAATTGATCTATTTTGTAGAATAGCCAACTAAAGTTTTAAATGCTCTAATTTTTTAGGGAAAACAGCTAATGTATTAGGTCAAATAACTATTGTTTTATTTGAACGACCTATATTTTTAACTAAAAATATCATATATTCTTCATTAGATAATTCATCTATTCAACTTTAGTTGTTCTAACTAATATTATAGATATTTTAGCTAATGTAAAAACAACTAATTGCAATTAGTTAAATTCTCTAAAGTTTTTCTTTCTGTGTACGTAGGATGTTGGACTCGAAATAAGAAAATAGTATATACGCTATATCATTTTTATGCAATATGGAAACCTAACGTAAGGACATACATACAATTTTCTTCTATGTGATGTTTATTTATTTATACATATTACTCATATCTCCGGATGCTGAAGTCATTTTTCCCTTTGCATCTCGAGAAAAAGGCTTCATACATATAGAGAAGAAAAGCATACAAAAAAAGGTGGAAATATTCACGAACAGGACAGAGTAAAACCCACCCCTTCCTTCTCTTTCCCACTCTCCTGTTACCGTTTCACTCATATCTTTAATACATAACAAGTAGCAGACATAGAATAAGAGGGTACTTTGTAAAACGCTCATTCCATGTAATTCCATTTGATACAAATGGGTTTATATATCACGAAATAAGCGTCTGGAAAGAGTGTATTTCTCCCCCTTCTGCGCTCGTGCCAGGGGTGTGTGGTGGTGGGGGTCTGTTTGAGGGTTGACCACGCCCAGCGACGCCTGTTCCACCAATCGCCGCCGGGTATTTGGGGGGCATCGATCCGAGGCGTCTTGAACGCCCCACCTATACAGACACCCCATTGTGGGTGTGTGTGTGTGTGTGCCAGTCCGCAATCTGCTTTACTTTGTTTGTGACAAGAATTAAAAGTTGCTTGGTCGGGTAATTGTTTTTCCCCCTCTACTCGATGATGTTGTGACGAGATTTACACTGGTTTATTTTGGATATTTTGTGGTTCTTTAATAGCTTCTTCTGCTTCTCTGGCCGCCCATTGCAGTCATTCAATCTAGTTTATAGATTTTTATATTACCAATTATAAACATTTCGCTTCTTCTGTTTTAATTGTTTTACAAAATGTTGTAATTGAGGTTCGGTTTATTGGGGATAACTTAATAAATACGTATTGAAAAAAACGTTTAATTACATTTATTAGTATGTATATATCGTACATGTATAGTAAGCAGTAATTTAGCATCTAGGTTAGAAAGGTAATTAGTTAAATAACAAAATAACTCTATTTCGCGATTATATATGTATATTGTTTTATTGTAGCTAATATCATACAGTTTGCAAGTAGGTACATATACATAATGAACACTATAATATAATTCCCTTAAATTATTCTGTACATGACAATATTCATGAATAATTATTAGTTTACAACTAAAATCACATCACGGTTATAATACTATTTTATTTTTATAATCGGAATGTCTTGGCGACGTTTTTAAGTAGAATCAAATACTAATAATTAAACTTATGTTTCTATTTTTGCTGACAAATGAAAACTTCAAAATATAAAGCTAGCGTTACACTAGACAAACAATATATACATAGATAGTGTAATACCAGCTTTATACATGTTTAATACTTTTATTTATTGTTTTTGGTGTTTTATTGCTTACTTATTAAATCTATTGCACTAGTTAGTTTCTATTCTATTACGTCTTTAGTACATATAATAATTATTTATTTTGGTTAGATATTTTGAGCTACGAATATTTACAATTTTGAATTTTCGCAACGGATTATTAATTGTGTTTTTAATTTAAATAAATTGTTTTTTTTTAAATAAGCAGACATTAAAATGTTTACTTTTGGATTAAAATCCAGCATATATTTGAGATATTATTAAGAAGTCTATTGCATAACTTGTCTCATATGGGAGCTTATTTAAAATTGACAACTCAAAATAATATCGTTAAGTCATAAATTGTAAAAGCATTATAATTTTATTACAGTTGTGTATTGTGCTATCTTTATTTATTATAGTTTTCGAAACAACGTATCACAAAATTAAATTAATAATAATTAAAACAAAAAAAAAACATGAGACACTATTTATCACCTATACATTCGCTATAAATTACACTTTTTCGTTACTACTGGTGGCTGTTTCTGCCGGGTCGTGTTTCCTCTGCAGTGCTGCATGTAGCGTTAGTGGCGGCAGCAGGGGGAAATTCAGGCCTCCGGCTAGACCGGCAGCTTGTTGGAAACTAGCTACATGATGTAAGCTCTGCAGCAGAGCTGCAGAATGTTCTTGTGCTTTGCGACGCAACTCAGCAACGCTTGACGACCGCTGGTCACTGCCTCCGGGCGATGTGGCTGATGGTTCTGATAGTGGTAACAAAGACGTACCCAAACTTGACATCGGCTTGATTGGACAGCATGAGCACAAACCAGGAAATGCTAGAAATAGAATAACATTTATTATTTACTGAAATATATCGGGAGTTAATTTAATATTAATTTATTTCTATTTGGTATTTGTATCAAATAAAATATGTTTTGCTAGTTTTCTTAACATATATTATTGTTAAATGATATAAATGTCTCCAATTGACATTATCGTTTACTTTCTTCTGCAAAGTAATAAGTAAGTATTGTAATCATGAAAAAATTCGATCTCAAGATTTTAACGGAAATACACCTTTTAACCTTCCCTGAATCGAGTCTGACTATTTTTGCAACTGTCTGTCTGTATTTGAGTATGTGTTAGAGCGTGTGTTTGAGTGCCTGAGTGGGTAGGCGCATGCGCGCGTTTGTTTGTGAGAAAGAGAGGGAGTACAGCCGATATGTTTGAAGGTAAAATTACGATACATTAAACTTAAGGCAATGTTCCAATTTAAAAAAAAAATCGACTTTTTTTTTATCAATAATTTTATTCAAAAATATGTAAAAAAATTTTAAGATTAATTTCCAAACCGTTTCCAAGATATTTACATTACCATAAGTAGTAACCGGGTAATGAATACACTAAAATTAAACTTTAAACACGTTTTTCTCGAAACTACATTTTTAAAAACGGTGTGCACTCTAGCTCAAAAAATAATTAAACTATTGACTCAAATCTTTTTTAATTTTATTAATTAACTTATAATGCAGAACGCAAACCGACATTTTGACAAAAATATACATTTGTTCCATTTTTATTCAATACCAAAGGTGCAATTTTGTGTACAAAACTTAGGACTTTTCTTAAACTAACTCTATTTTCTAGGTTTTTTTTTAAATTTTTAACATTTTATTGGTTTACGGGGAAGGTAATTTTGTTCTTAATAAAACCCCGTTAGATTTTTTAGTTTTAGACATCCTGGACTGGCGTTATCGTGCACACCGCAAAACACTTCATCTCCGCGGCCTCTACTTTGTCACCTCCTATATAAGTAATTATGCATAAAAATAAAAAATTAAAATTTTTTTTTGTATACTGCATGAGTTATTTAATATTGTAAACAAAAATTTAATTTTCTATCTAATAAAATAAGAGAGAAAATTTTTTTTAAAAATAGTCATTTATTTGACCAAAAAATTGGAACATCGCCTAAAGATTTCGATTTGCATGCCAAGAAAAACTCCTATGATTGAAATTAAAATACAAATCGAATGTGCTTGTTTACTTCAGTCATTTTTTTGCAATTTCTTCAATTACAGTAAAGTAGTACAATAAAAATGGAAGATCCTAATATTTGGAACAACTTTTGTTTGAATTTTTATTTGAAAAAGGGCATTGGTAACAAGAAAATCACTATTGAAAATTATTTCTCATCCTAGTCATAGTTACTTAAGTATATAAAATATCATTACATAAATCGTATCAATTGTGTCAATAACAAAATAGACTCAAATAAGGTGGAATTTAATATTTAATAACTTTTGTAAAAATTTAGTGAACAAGTGTTTTAAAGGTTAGTAAAATATTTATTTTAAAATATAAATAATTATATTTTCTTTAATGAATTAAAATTTGTGTATGAATATCATATTCTATATAAACAAAATACGTATAAGAAAGTTCAGTGCTTTTGCACAGCAGCAACTTTTTTTGTGTCGTAACCAAAGCAATAAATTACATGATGCAAGTAGTAAGTAGTGTAGTTGAGTTTGTAAATGTTATTAATTTATAAAATCGTATAATTATCGCCATAACGAAACGCTAATAGTTGTTCAGAACGTACACGTGATCAATTACAACCACTTACGACAATGTCAAGTTATTTAGTATAATACTACAGTTGTTAATGCGTTTTAAACAACACTTCTCTCTCTATTTGCTTGATTACAATCAAGAGCGTTGTGATCTGACCAAATGATAAATGGAATATTATTGTTCTTAAAACACTACTTAGTAATTTCATCTACCCAAAACTCTAGTTGTTATTTATGAAGAAACAAGTAAAGTAGTCTAAAATTTAGAAATATTTCAATTTGTTTGAAACATTTGTACTACAATATACCAAATAATAATTTAATAAAAACTCATTTCACGCCTATTCCCCATTCAACAAATTTATTTTGCTTTACACGGATTCATCAAGATCTTCTATTTCGCTTGCTCACATAAGTAATCGTTCCCTGGCATCTTTAGCCCTAATAAACCCTCTTCGTCAATCTTTCATTCGACATTCAACACAACCATACCATGTCCTCTATATGCGAATTATATCAATGTATAAAATCATTATATATAAAAGAAGTCATCTCTGAAAAGCGCGTCTAATATAATATCTCTTTTGCCTCAAACACTCAGAAAACATAATACACACGTATCTAAAGAAATACAGAATATAAAAAATCGCACTCAAGTATTAAATTGACCATTTCGTGGTGTCATTTGTTATTCTGTACATAAACAGCGTCGGTGGCGACAAAAGTCGTTGAAGGTAAACATAAAGAAAACCCACGTCGACAACACACGGTAAAAACAATAACTGTGTGTAGAAAGATGAGACAAAACTGAGACAGACAGACACGTGATGTGTTTAAAACGCGAGAGATATCACCCCCAGCGTCAACGGTACACCAGACATGACAGCCGCGACACGCGCACCATCTACTGACGGTGACATGCAACTAGAGCTGCGCTAGGCGCAACCTTAAATTATTATTCAAATCTAATTCCCCTGTCGTGATAGTGATGCTCCTTGTGAAATTCGATACTAGTCAAAACGTATCTTTAATATACTTTTCTTTCACAGGAAATTTATTCTAAATGTTTAAAAAAGATTTGAATATTGTATTTTGCGATTTAATCCCCCCTCCATTCTTAAAGTAAAGCGTAGTAGAAATATGTGTGAAAATAATCAATTTTAAATTAAATACGATTTGTTAATAGACTGAATAAAATTTTGTGCTAACACCTGGTGGCATAACTGAGTTTAGATGTAACGCCGAGATAAAAATTGAGTTCGTTTACGACCATCAATATCCATATAAAGCGTGGGGGAAATTTCGTAAAATTTAAGAACATTCGCGGTCGACGAAATCCGTTTAAGAAGTTTGGATCGCGCTAACGCCACCAACACAAGCACGATCTCAGGTGCAAAGTGCTGTTAAATTGGTAATGTTCACTGTGTATAAGTAGATTGGAGATGCCATCAGTAGCTAACCTAACTCGTGTTTCATGTGGAACCACATTATCACACAGTGACGTACACAAAACTAACGAATATTAATTATTGTCTTTAAACAAAATATCCACCGTGTCTTGCACTAAACTTTCTTATACGTATTTTGTTTGGATAGGAGAGATATTAAAATACAAATTTTGAATCATTAAAAAAAAAACTAAATGTTTATACGTTTTAAGAAAAACTAAACATCTACCTACAATATATATCTTATTATAAATACACACACACAGACAGACGTCATTCTAAAAATAGTCAGACTTGATTCAAGAGAAGGTAAAAAAATATATTTCCGTTAAAATCTCGAGAATTTAATTAATTAATTTAATGTTACATAATCAAACAATTTAATGATCTGGGAATGGTAATTGTATATTAAATGAATTTTTAACATATTCCTGTTTTTAAAATAGAGACTAGTCGTCGAAATTAATTTAATCTAAATATGTTGATGATTGATAAATATCTCTCTTCCTTGCTGGAACAAGGGAATTTGTATGCAAGATTGTATGATAAATGATTTAAAGTAATTGTAAAATGAGTTATTAACTAAATATGTATCCACTCGTTGGTGGTTGAAGCTGTTCGTTGAGTGTGTTTAATTTTATGTCATTTATCTTGGGATGTTAAGGTTTACTCAGACAGTTTAGATCAAAATGTGTCGCTCTTTATTCTCTATAGCTACTGAATGGATTGACACCAAATTTGTTTTCGCAATTTAAAACCATTAGAGCCCCCCCCCCACAAAAAAAAACGACGTCTTCAAATAGTGACTTTCGAACATTTTTAAAATTACTAAATAAATTTACAAGAAAATCAAATATATTTTTGGTCATAACATTTCTAAAAATAAAATTTCGAGGCCGAATTTTTTCATGTTTACAATACTTACGTATTACTTAGTATACAAAAATAAAATGTATCATATTGACTGTCGAAATGAAAATAAGTATGTTACCTTTAAGTCCCGGGAAAAGAGGTGGTGAAAACTGCGATGATAGATGCGACGCTAGATGTGGCGGAAAAAACAATGGTGGAGTATTTCTTGGAGCATTTCCTTCCCCAAGAACTGGTCTGAATCCTCCTGCACTGCAATCAGAAATCAAGTAAATCGAAATTAGAATTATAAATTATGTTCCCAATACATGTATCTATCATATTTTGTTGGTTAAGCTAATAATTCATAGTATTCCCCATCAAAAATCTTATCAACATAAAACCCTGTAATATCTTGCGTTTTAATAAATCTTTAAAACCAAAGACAAAAATAGGCAATGGACGCAATAACAACAAACTACCCATGTCTACATTTATAAAGTTATAGCCACCCAAGCACAACCATCATCCAATCTTGTTCTTAGTGGCATGACGAAGATTTGCGTTGGACGATTGTAAAATTGCTCCCATCCTGACGTGATTTGTAAATATAAGCCAAAGCCGGTGTCCCAGGCGAGTTTAAAGTAAATTGAAGTCTAAACATTTTAACTGTGTATATGTGTGTGTGTGTGTGTGTGTTTTGTATGTGTTTGTGTGTGTAAGTAACTGGAAGGGATGATTTTAAAAACAGAACGCGCAGAAAACATGTCAGCAAACATTATTACATACGTCAAACATAAGAAATGCTTTATATCTATCGCGTCCTCCTTATTCCTCTCCTTTTTAGTTGAACCAAACCTCTGACATTATACATTTTACTGGGTGGCTGGGTGAACTAAGGGGGTTTAAAATAAGACAGATGGAAAGAAATGTAATATAAGAAATAGATATGACATCTTGATTTATTTATTTCTTTTGAAATCCTTCTTTTGATAACTGGAAAGAAATATGTATTCACTTCTCCTATAGTCGCTTAAAGAGGTTGTAAAACATTTTTTTTTATCTCGTGCGCCAATCGTATAATATAATTTCTTAACGTAAAACGCGATTTTCTGTTTTGGAAACATTAATGCAATCAAGGATATTGTGTGCGCGTTTACCGGAGCTTTTAATTATCATATTTGCGCACTCTTGCTATACACACTCAACGATCCGATTTGACTGTCTCGCTCCAACGGCAGTGGATGCGCGTTGGTTTGTCTTTGTTTACGTGAAGCTCTTTAATCTTTCGTGTACACTTGGCCGTAGAGGTAAAATTAAAATAATGAGTTCGCTGCTTTATCTGGTTAGTTAATTTGTCAAAGCTTTCGAGAAGCTTATTTTAATGTTTTTACTCGCTATGTATGTGTGTGTTTTTACGTTGGAATTATTTTTAATGAAATGCTAATATTTGAGTGAATTATTTGCATAATTTTAATGAAGCTAATTCTCGTTATACCTTACCAAGAATTTTTAGGTTTGTATTTTTTAAATGTGGGCGTAAATTAAAACATTTCAAACGTACTGGTAATTTGTTGTATTGTATTATTTTTCTTAAGCTCTACTTATGCAATAGTATGAAATTATTGTAATTTTACTTTCGTATACGAGGTATTAAGTAAGTATTGCAGTAAAAAAAATAATCGATCTGAAGATTTTAACGGAAATACACGTTTTCATCTTCCCTGAATCTATTTTTGTCATAACGTCTGCCTTTCTCTGTGTGTGACTGTGAGCGCTTTACAATTTAAACGGTTGAAGGTAAAATTATGAAACTTTAAACTTAAGATTTGTATATGCCTGGCAGTTACTGCAATTACTCAAAAACCATTGCACTTACAGTAAAAACTGTAAGAATAAAACTTACAGATATTTCAAAATAATTTTTTTGACTTTTTTTTTATAAAAAGTGTACCGCTTATTAGAAAATCGGTATTGAAAATTTATATTGCATAATATAAGCAAAATAAGAAAGTTCAGTGCAACCCATGGCGGATATTTTTTTATGGTTGTTTCAAGCAACCATGCGATTGACCTAGTTTAATTCGCATGGCTGGTAAAGTGTAGTAATATATGATAAGTACGTAGATGCGAGTGTGTATATCTAAATGTAATCAGTGTGCCGAACGTTTGATAGCACCAACGGTACCGGTCCGTGATGGATATTCGCGTAGTGACGAAATAACGATATACACACCCATACATACGAGTAGAGTACCTACATACATTTATACTGCAACCAGGCACCAATTAATGCAAACTATATTAAATTTAATTTGGGCACACGGTGGCAGTCCATGCCTTTGCTTTGACCGGCCACTGAATGCATTGCAAATCTGTTGATTACCTCTGCTCAGACCTATCACAATGACTACTAAGCGGAACACTCACACAAAGAGCTTTTAGTTACTTTTCTATTATCTAATTTTTAAAAAATTTATTTGTATTGCAAAAAAAAATTCAAACAAATCAATTGTTAACTAGTGTTGTCACAAATTTAAAATATAATATTTTAAATTCGTTTTTAAAGCAATTTAGATATTAGAAGTGTTTTGAATTATTAATAACAAAAGAGAAATATTTAAGCGCAAATTGATAGTTATTTCTAAATGGCCTACATAATTGATGGCATGCTTGTTATGGTATAATATCTCGTGAAATGTGATGATAAGATTGCAAAGGTTTAGTTAGTGTTTTTGCCGCTTGCGCGTAATAGTAACACGTACGACGGCCGCTAAGTAAAGCTATACATAGCCGAATCCAATTAGTATGTTAGTGTAGCAAATTAAGCTGTCTGAAGCGTTTACCTAACTATATCAGCGGATAGAGCTGTGTATTTCGTCGGAGCCAGCAGCCACTTAGACTCTGTATGTGTGTGTGTGTGTCTAATAAATGCGCATGCTCCACTCTACACTACGCCATTACGTCGCCGCTATCGCCATCTTCTTACACCGACGGGGATTACATTTACAAAACGAACACGTTAATTATTAACACCTTTTGATACGGGATCGCTTGTGGTTGTTCCCTCACAATCTTTGTTGTATCTCTCACCCACAACACACACACATGCACAGATTTTATTAAATTATGTAATTATTTATGTGCATATTTGTATAAAAATTATAGATAAAATGAGAACAATACAAAATAATAAATTGAGTTAACTAAAGGAACAATCGATGCTGGTAATTCGGTAATGATAATAATGAAATATCTTGTAATATCTATGCGAGAAGAGAATTAACTTATAATATCATGGCACGGCTTGTAATTACATCAATCAACCGGCAAGGGGTTCAAATTAAACGACGTTCGGTTGCTCTTCAGTGTCGCACGTCAAATGGGTGGATGGTGGAGGAACGTCGTTCAAAGACCGGCATGCGTTCATAGCTAATAATAATTAGTTAATACGGCATTTCGGGCATTTCATTAATAAATGACGATCGAATCTTATCGCGTGCGCGTTTTAGCTAATTAACTAATTAGGCAGGTGGTTTATGGTGTCAAAGGTAACTTGCAAATACACAGCATTAGGGTTACGCATATCTTATAGATGATCTTATCTGGGTTCGCATTTTGGTGGAGGTGCTAATGTGTAGGCAAACATATTTGAAAATATATTATTAAATTTTGTTGCAAAAAGTGTAACATAATTACGTAATTTTTAAATTGTTGTGTGTGTGTGTGTGTTTGTTTGTGTGTGTGTGTGTGTGTGTGTGTGTGTTTAAGTGTGTTTGAGGATGTGTGTGAGTGTGTATGTTTGTGTGTATGACACGTAACATAAAAATTCTATTTATCAACTATACCGTTCCCATCGTTATCACCTATCGTGTATATAGAAATGAATAGAATAATGCTCATTGGTAGTGACAATAAAAATCCGTATAATTAGGGGCGCGTAAACGAGATAATCAGAATCGTTCGTGCTGTGTGCGCGTGTGCCCCGTAAGACACCCGTAGCGCGGGCACGCGTGCGCACAATGGCCCGTAACGTATGCAAATCAACATGCCACCCCTCGGCCGGAGGGAACCGGCGCGACAACGGCTATTGTCCAGCCCTGAAATCAACTGTGTTTTCTGTTTTTCTTCTATACGTATTGTTCAATTGTTCTATAAGTTGCTGGGAGGTTATTCGGTAATTGTCTGTGTAGTGTGTGTGTGTGTGTTGAATCAATTTTGAACACCAAACATCTAGATGATGAGCGAATAATAGAGTTGGGAAATTGATTTAGATTTAATGCTGATATTAGTGTTAATTATAAGTAATGGTTATTCTTAAATTTGGCTTTGGGTTCTGCTATAAAGTAATTAAAACTATAGGGGTAATTACGAATATGTATCATACTATGTATTAAATAACCTACTGCCCATAATTATCTATAACTTATTGTACATGAACAATAAAAATAATAAAATGTAAACTATGATAGATGGTTGGGAATCGATTCCGAGACCGAATACATAAACTGGTTCATCTTAATACATATAAAATAATATCCCCAGTGTCTGAACTTTCCTATATGTATTTAGTTTAGATAGGATATTCAAATACACATTTTGAATTATTCAAGAAAATATAACTATTCATCATGTTCTATTTTTTTTAAGTTTTGTAAGAAACAAAAATTATATTAGTTAATTTTGTTTTTCTATTAAACAGTTCTCAAAAGTACGAGATATTAATATTTTTCATTTGTATTTTTACTATTTGTACTGTAAGTGCAACTTTATTTGAGTTATTGCAGAAACAGCAATACATGACTAGAGTAAACATACATTTCCGGTTTGAATATTCTTTTCAAAAATAGGAGGTGAACGTCTAAATCATATACAAATCTTAAATTTAAGGTTTCATCATTTTATTTTCAACAGTTTTGGCTATAAAACCCACATACACACACACACATACACTCAGTCAGACAGACACCTTGCCAAAAAGAATCAGATACGACTCAGGGAAGGTCAAAAGGTGTATTTCTGTTAAAATTACGAGATCGAAATTTTGCATGTTCTTATATACGAAAGTAATAATAATGAAAGCAAACAGACATGATGTTACTTTGAGTAGTTTAACGTCGAATGTGTTTCCGCCAGTGGTTATATGAGAGTTAAAAATGTCGAATTAGATATGATGTGATTATGAAAATCCCGGAAAAAATAACAATGATCGCCAACCACGCAAATTCTTTAAGTCTAGCCGCACGAGTACGTGGCGTACATTCGAAAGAGTTGCAAAGCGGCAACAATGTATAATTAGTATTAGTTTGAAGCACGGCCCGATGACAGACGCACATAATTTCAAGTAAACGCGATTTTCCAGCCAGCTGTACATTCTTAATTAGTTTAAATTGAACCTCAAGTGGTCTTGCTTCTTGATGTATTTATTCATTTTATAAGCATTCACGCAACACACATTTGTCGCGGTGTAATTACATCAACTATGTTTATAATACTTTACACAAGATTTATCCCCTGTCTACCATTCTAATCACATCAATATACTGCTGCCATCTCCAAAACAACACAGTAACAAAAAAACAAGTCTCTTTTCATATGACAATATAATAATTAGTTATAATATCCGCAATGCCTTGCACTGAACTCTCTTATACGTATTTTGTTTAAAAATACATATATTTATTCACTTATAAGAATTTTTACACCATTCATACCACAAATAACAATTATTATTTCTGTAAGAAAAGTAATATATTACGCACGCAATTGTTAAATTAACTATAACTAGTAATGATCGTTAATTACTGCCGTTAACAACCCCCTAGCGATTAAAACTTACTAGATCGTACGCGAAATAACATTAGTCACCATGTAGACAAAACAATTTACTTGCATTTAAACATTCTGCAAATCGTGCGTTTTCCCGTTTACATTACTGGCCAGCACCGGAAACGATTCCTCCGGACTTCGAGAGACATTCTCAGCTTCCTGTTTCCGGTAACTTTCGTTGAACGCGTGCGCACCGCTTCCTGCGACCATTGACTTAACTATAATCGTCGCTGCATTGTCGAAATATATTTTATTTCACCCTAACGTACTCTGACTGTCAAAAGAGTTGCGCTTCAACAATCTTTCATATCTATACACATTTGTGATCTACCAAAGAAATAGCATTTTTCAGCAGCCACAAATCAAATTACTAGTAAAATATTGGTGGATTTCAGCAGTTAATTCATTAAATTATTTGATGGTAAGTATTGGTTAGGTAATATTTTTAATGGTTAAAGTATAAACGGGATTATGTTACCCTTGTCTGTATATGTAAGCTTTTTGTTGGATAAAAATGGAGGGTTGTTTTTTTTTTTGGTTTGGTGTCGTGTGAAGTGATTTTTTTGTTAATGGTGGTTTTGGAGTGTTTAATTTTGGTGTTATTGACAGATGGTTGGTTGGGGAAAAACTCCTTTTGTTATTTAGCAACAATAGAATGTGTTGATCTTTTAAATATTGAATCTAAATGTATTTTATATGTTTTTGTGAACTATTTTTTGGGAATTTTACACAGTTAAGTAACTTTAGTGGTAGTAAATAATAAATCGCAATTTTAAACTGATGTAGATTAGTAGTGCAGTTTCTAAAAATAACGAATTTCATCAATATTTATAGTAATCTATAATGAGAGTTTTCTTTAAAACTATAAGCAGATTTAAAACCGCACATGATGCCCATGCAGCACAAGTGAGACAAAGCGCTCGTCAACGTATGTTGATTCTTTTCGAGACAAATTTTAAAATTCCCCCTCGTCACGTGGCAATGTTAAACAGCCATTACTGGTTGTACCCCTCGCGATTTAAATAAATAATAACCATATTTAGGATGTGGAGAGGGTTGTTAATAAATAAACAGAGGCATATGGTAATACGATGTAATATACATCTTACGTTTTGTAGTCAGCCAGCGCCACACACGCAAATGATAGAACATCGGCGACGATTTCCATTCGACTTGCACGACTGTATTTTAATTTTCAAAGTATCCCTCGCGCAAGGACCTTGCTCACGACGGCATATGCCTGCGTTTTTTTATCATGTTTATGATTCTATTAAGTAGCACATAAGCACACCTTAATAGGGAATTATCGTAATTTATGTTTCACGTTGGTAATGAAGTTAGCTTTCCTACGAAGTTTTTATGACTGTCGAGTGTTCGTTTATTCGCGTCAGCCACGATTTTTCTACACATGTTTAGATGCATTTTAAAATATTAGTATTTAAAAAAAAACCTGGTAGCAATTATGATGACAAAATCCTACACATCAATCAGATACAATTTAACATCATTAAATATCTGCAGTGCCTTGTACTGTACTTTCTTATACGTGTTTTATTTAGATAAGAGAAATATTCAAATACACATTTTGAATTATTTAATTTATTTATTATATATTCTTTTACGTTTTAAAATAAATTAAAACCCTACCTACAATATAAGTAACCTTTGAAACAGGTTTTCACTAAATGTATTTCCTACAATATATATTAAATGTCGAATTCCAAATTATTTCAGTCTATTTTGTTTTTCTGTTAAGCAACTGATGTATGTAGTAAAAATTTTTATTTACATAATTATGGCAACTTTTTCTGAAAAAAAATGTTCCAAAAAAACTTGTGTGAAATATTAATTTATTATGCTTTTATTATAACTGTTTTTACTGAAAATGCAGTCATTGCAGAGATATTGAAGAAACCGCAAAAATGGCTAGAGTAAACATGCACTTCCGGTTGGAATATTCTTTTCAAAAATATAAGAGTTTTTTATAAGGCATATGCACACATTAATTTTATAATTTTACATTGAACCAGCTGTAGAACATTCACACACACACACACAGCACAGACATCATTCCAAAAAACATCTGCAGTGTCAAGCGCCGAACTTTCTTATACGCATTTGGGTTAAATCATATCGTAGTTTCATTATTTTTCTAATTTATAATATTTGTTCTAACCTTTAGATTGCTTTTGCACTAAATATAATTCTTAGAATATATATTGAATGTCAAATTTCAAATTATTTAAGTCTATTTTGTTAAACAATTGACAGGCGCAGATGATACGATTTATGTAAATATATATATATTAAGCAGAAATTTATTTTGAAACCAGTACTCTTTTTGGAAAAAAAATTCAAGCAAAAGTTGAGCTAAATATGAATATCTTTAATTGTTGTTCATAAAAATTTTCTATAACTGTAACCATTTTTGAGTAATTGCTGAAACTGCTAAAATTGACTAGAGTAACCTGGCACTTCCGATTTGAATATTTTTTTCAAAAATAAGAGGTGCATACCCCAGGCATATGCAAATCTTAAGTTTAAAGTTTCATAATTTTAGTTTCAACCGTTTAGGCTGTAGAGAACATACACACAGACACACACACATACACACACACAGACGGACGCCATTCCAAAAATAGTCGGAATCGCTTCAGGGAAGGTCAAAACGTATATTTCCGTTAAAATCGCGAGTTCGAAATTTTTCATGATTACAATACTTTCTTATATGTATAAGAAAGTAATAGTTAAGGTCGATTCAGGGTAGGTTTATTTAGATTTTTTCATCTTTGTTATACTTACTTGTTACTTCGTATATAAGAAAGTAAAAACTGAAAAACCTCACAGATATGTATATATCATCTTTATTAAATTGAACTGATTATTACTACGATTTCTAAGAATAGACAACGATTGTTTGAGCATCTTTAAAATCAAACAGAAGTATTATTTCGAAACGCATATATTTTGTGCATATATATTTTTTGAAATCTATCCACGAGTTGTTGAGTTAAAAGCCTAGTCATAATGTTCTAGTTGTGACTTTTATAACACATTGTAAATTGACCTCTTGACATGGTAAATTTATCGTCAGGAATTCGCGATTTATAAATTCGGTGCACACACTTGTTCACTCGGTACTTATGCACCTTGGTTTGATTTTATTAAGCGTGATAATTGCACTTAACCATCGCCAGCAACATTGTTTATTTTTAGATTTCGTACAAGTAGCTTCGATTTAATTATCCTTGTAGTACAATGCATACACATGACTTATTCCTGATCTCAAAAGTGTGACATCATAACATATTTAAATATATCAAAACTCAGATGTCTATTATTGTTTTTTTAAGTCGAATCATTCATAAATGACACAAATAAAACTTTAACGTAAATACAATCGGGAATTGGCAATAAAAACAAACTTGTTAAATGTCATGATGCGAATATGATTTGCAATTTTTTTATAAGATGCAATCGCATCCATCATTTGATTAAAGAGTCCGACTTGTGGTCAATGTGTGTCCGCGTAGATAGATAGATATTATATAACAAAACTCGACAATCAATTCAATTGAATTCGATTTATGCGGACGGTCAATTTATTACTATCATTTGATTAACCCGATTTCATGCGGACAAGCCAATAACTAGCACCGACAACCATAAAGCTCGTATCACAATAGGAAAATTTAATGTGCATATATGTAATTGTATCTGTATGTAACAATCGTTTGTATGTACATATGTATGAAACTCGTTCTAGTACATACAACGCGTGTACGGCTTGGACAAATTGAATTTGCAATATGTAGCACATATTGCAAATTGCAATTGTAAAAACGATTAATATTTTATACGGAATTCCCTAATTCAACTATAAATACATTTGCTGATATATGGTGCGATTTTAAGCAAGTTTATGGATCTGTAACGAGAATCTGTAAAATTTTGAAAATTTTATTTATTATTAAATAAATGTATCTTTCCGATAGACTTATTACTTTCTTATATATAAGAAATTATTTTTACATAAATCGTATCTACTGCACCTGTCAATTTTTACTTTCTTATACGCAGTATAGGTAAGTATTGTAATCATGAACAATTTTGAACTCAAGATTTTAACGGAAATATACGTTTTGACCTTCCCTTTAGCGATTCCGACTATTTTTGGAATGACGTCCATCTGTGTGTGTGAGCGTTCTACAGCCTAAACGGCTGAAGGTAAAATTATGAAATTGTGTCTGGCAAGAAAACCTCTTATTTTTAAAGAAAATATACAAATCGGAAGTTCTTGTTTACTCTAGTCATTTTTTGCGGTTTCTGCAATTACTCAAAAATGGTTGAAGTTACAGAGAAATTGTTTGAATTAAAATTAAAGGTATTAATATCTCGAAAAACTTTTGTTTGAAAATTTTTTCAAAAATGGCACCGGAAACAAGAAAATGGCCATTAAAATTTGTTCTTATTATAATTATTTTCTCATAAATCGTATCAACTGTGCCTATCAATTGTTTAATAGAAAAATACAAAACTTAAATAATTTGGAGTTTGACAATTAATATTTATTCTAAGAAATAATTTAGTGAAAAGGGGTTCCAAAGGTTAGTAAAATATTATAAATTAGAAAAATAGTCTAAATATGATCTAACAGAAATGCGTATAAGAAAGTTCAGTGCATGACACTGCAGATGCTTTTATATAAGCTTTCGTTGATAAATGTTTCAAATGTCGTAGCGTCACCCGAACATATAATATTGCGTTTTTTAGCGATTGTAGTAGACTTTTGTACCTAGATGATTGATAATTGTTACTAACCTTTCACACGATTTTTTCTCAAGATCTAGATGGCTGAACCATCTTAGGTGATAATTTCTAGACAAACAAAAATATAAACGGTAATATAATTCACAAAATAACATACGGACACGGTTATTCATGCATTTTTGGAAATGTTTTGTTATGTTACTGTTGTTTCCATTTATGTGAGTGAGCATTTCATTCAATTTAAAGCATTTTAGTAAATGTATGAATTAAATTTACTAAGAAATGATAAACGACATTTCCAAGTATGAATAACCCGTTTGAAATGAATGAAAATTAAGGAAGCGCGGATGTCATTCATCTAAAGTGTTCAATGCTTAACTGTAACCACAAAACGCGAAACACTCAATTTGCATATAGTTTGTTATATGACTAAGTACCTACGAGACGAAATTGCAACAATCGTGTCACTCTATTTATATATGTATGTACATACATATATAAATTCTAGGAACTATTACGTAGCCCTCTTTAGTGTTGTAATTGTGACTTTTCACTAAAATGACCTTGCACATTGTGTCATATAATATTTTATACACTTAACTCCAGTTAAAATAAATCATTACATTAAGTTATACATTCGATATATTTGTATTATTAAATCGCTAATTTATTTCAATAACAAAATAAATTAAAACTCCAACTATTTAAGGCTTTAGAGCACAATGGTAACAGTAATTCTCTTAGAATGATTATGCGCTGTAAATGTATATAGATTTTTAATAAAACTGCTAAAACGAATTTTAATATTCTTGGATGAATTTAAAGAAATAAATTCTGAAAAGAAATGCGAGTAATAACGAACGGGAATGAAAAATATAATAACGAACGTAATTTCCATTAGGCTCTCCGGGAAAATAAAAAATGACAGTGATATTTTCATTACTGTAATTTCTATACGTAAATAAATTAGACGTCTTAAAAACGTCTCTGTGCGAATTATGAAAAGTTACCACCACCACCGTCTTCCTACAAATTATAATTCTTTTTATTTCTGAATCCGAAATGAATGGATTCGAATTTAGACCGAATAAAAATTCATTGAAACATAAATTACAATTCTAAATTGTTATTGCCTTGAAATTGAAAATACGACGCGTAATGGTCTAGAAGAACACCACCAATCATGTTTTGGGAAAATGTAACTTTTTTGTTATCTTGTCTTGAAAATTAAATAAAGTGTTCTTTAATTTGTTTAAAACTCATTTTTGATTAATGGCTATAGCAAACGTGCATATAAACATTTATTCATATATGTTTATAGCAGCTATATGTACGCTCGAAACTAGATTCCGGCGAGTACTTGATATACAGAAATTATATTGCAGCATCAAAAGAAATTACAGCACTCATTCCTCTTTGGCGCTGTTGTAGAAATTAAATCAAATTTTCGCCAATAAAGTTTCCCGGATACAAGTCGGCTCTGCTGTACAGTCGACCAATTCATTATTCTGCACAATAAGTCTATGTAGTTTAGAGAGATATTTTTTCATATCTCAATATAGCAATTTGTTAAAATTGCGTGAGTTAAATCGAGATTTTTTAATTGGCATGGTCTGTATTATGTATCTTGTCGCTCTCACTAATTTGGCATAAGCACTAACTTTTGTTTAAGAAATGATGGTGCAATAATTACGCTGTATATTCTTATGAAAATATCCGTAATGGCTTGCACTGAACTTTCTTATACGTATTTTGTTTAGATATTCAAATACAAATTTTGAATTGTTCAATAAAATATAATTTTTTAAAATAAATTAGAAACCTATTAAAATTCAAATTATTTGAGAATATTTTATTTCTTTATTTTTGACATAATTGATAAGTTTTATGCAAAAATAAATAAAATAAGAAAAAAAATGAATAGCCATATTCTTGTAATAAGTACTCTTTTTGAAAAAATTACCGAACAAAAGTTATACAAAATGTTAATGTCTTTCACTTTTATTATAACTATCTATTAACTATATATACTATCGGTGATATGGCAGAAACAGCAACTGCAAAAAGTAAACAAGCACTTTCGGATTTAATATTGTATTCAAAAAGAGATGGTTTTCATGTCAGGCATATACAAATCTTAACTCTAAAGTTTTATAATTTTACCTTAAAACATTTAGGCTGTAGAGCGCTCTGTCTCTCTCTTTCACTCTCTCTTTTTTTTTTCTCTCTCACACACACACACGCATATAAACGAACACACACGCAGACATTAGGCTAAGAATAATCAGACTCGATTCAGGGAAGGTCAAAAGGTATATTTTCGTTAAAAGTTCGAGATCGTATGTTTTTATGATTACAATACTTATTATTTCTTATAAGAAAGTAAAAGCAGACCATTTGATGTATTGAATATTTGACTGGACAACTAGGAGCGAAAACAGGATAGGCTCATCAGAAATTCACCATGGTTCTACTAAAAGTATGAAAGTCTGAATATTTTTACCGGGTTTACCGGTGAAAAAATAAAAACGAACAAGATCACTCGGCTACGATAACTCATTTATTCACCCCACCCCCCTCTCCCTCTATCCCTGACACATACACACACACCGACACACACACACACACACACACAACAAACATTCGCGTATGTGGTTTCAATGCGTGCATATAATACATATAGGATGCATTTGTATGGCGTAGACTTGTGACGTGTATGAATTTATATTAGGGAATTTTTGCCGCTGGTTCACTTATAAAACAATTGGTGTAATGGATGTAATATTTCCCTACATCTAGACACAAATTCTGTCATAATTTATATATCTACCTATGGTTGTAGCATGTTACGCAAAAACAAAAAATATATAGAAAATTACGCGTATTATAAAGAATATGCAATTCATATGCAGCGCAACCAACAACAAAAAATGAGAATATATTTTACATTCTAGTTGCATAAAATTGAATTTTTTCTACGTAACATTTCATAAATTAAATGTTCTACTAATGCAATAAACATTTTTTAAATATGTAAATCCATACGAATCATTCATCAAATATGGATTATCAAAACTTTAAACACGCTTTACAACCATCATTATCTATATGTTATTTTTTATATATGTATATATATATATATATATATATATATATATATATATATATATATATATATATATATATATATATATATATATATATATATATATATATATATATATATACAATTTATATTATAGTTAGAGTGTAGCTAAATAGTTAATGAAATGCAGGGTTATTTAAAAAATAAATAATCCCGCACAGATGCCACCGTGATATTAGTGAGATCAAAAGCGCTGTGTTTTTAAGTAAGGGTTCGCGTGTTTACAAATGTCTGTACTGGGGAAGTAAATATTAACTTGTTTTAATAAATTCAGCATATACATACGTCTTTATGTATAGTAATTTAGATTTGCGTCCACTCACAATTTCTAACCGTTCGCGTTTGTGATGAAATGTAACTGCATCGCACGACCTTATCCATACATATCTATATAGCGAGCATTTGCTACATACGAGTATGTAATATATAAATGCAAAATGTTAATATTTGTGAAGCTAAAAATTATACACTTTAAATTGAACTGTCCAATACATCGCAGTCTATATCTGTCCGTATTCTATCTATATTTGCTTTTGATATAAAAATCATATTAAATTGTCAAAGGAACTTTTCATATTTGCTTTTAATGGAATATTAAAAATTGTTTATCCATTTTTTATCACAGCGAATAGGTCCGTCGTTCCGATTATTAATTTAGTTATTCTATTTTGAATATGTCCGTTGATTTTTTAATGTTTTTTTTTATTTTCCTGTAATACAGGACATTTTTAATTACGAGAGTGCACGATGAAAAGTAATTGAATTTACATTGAACATGTGTATATGATATACATATATAGTTTACGTGATAAATATATCACCCAAGTCTTTGTGCATTTTAAATTATTATATACATACATATTTAGAATAGAAGGACCATACTAGTTTGTTGTATTTATTCAATTATACAATTACTTTCTTATATGTAATATAAGTAAGTATTAAAATCAAGAAATGACGCGATCTCGATATTTTAACGGAAATATCCCCAAATCGAGTTTTTTTTGGAATGGTATATGTCTGGCTGTTTGTCTGGCTCTGTCTGTATATGTGTGTGTGTGTGTGTTTGTATGCGTGTGTGTGTGTCTATATGTATGTGCATGTGTCTGTATTTATGTATGTGTGTGTGTGTGTGTGTGTGTGTGTGTGTGTGTGTGTGTGTGTGTGTGTGTGTGTGTGTGTGTGTGTGTGTGTGTGTGTGTGTGTGTGTGTGTGTGTGTGTGTGTGTGTGTGTGTGTGTGTGTGTGTGTGTGTGTGTGTGTGTGTGTGTGTGTGTGTGTGTGTGTGTGTGTGTGTGTGTGTGTGTGTGTGTGTGTGTGTGTGTGTGTGTGTGTGTGTGTGTGTGTGTGTGTGTGTGTGTGTGTGTGTGTGTGTGTGTGTGTGTGTGTGTGTGTGTGTGTGTGTGTGTGTGTGTGTGTGTGTGTGTGTGTGTGTGTGTGTGTGTGTGTGTGTGTGTGTGTGTGTGTGTGTGTGTGTGTGTGTGTGTGTGTGTGTGTGTGTGTGTGTGTGTGTGTGTGTGTGTGTGTGTGTGTGTGTGTGTGTGTGTGTGTGTGTGTGTGTGTGTGTGTGTGTGTGTGTGTGTGTGTGTGTGTGTGTGTGTGTGTGTGTGTGTGTGTGTGTGTGTGTGTGTGTGTGTGTGTGTGTGTGTGTGTGTGTGTGTGTGTGTGTGTGTGTGTGTGTGTGTGTGTGTGTGTGTGTGTGTGTGTGTGTGTGTGTGTGTGTGTGTGTGTGTGTGTGTGTGTGTGTGTTTGTGTATGTGTTCTACAGTCCAAACGGTTGAAGGTAAAATAATGAAACTTTAAACTTAAGTAAACTATTTATTTTTGAAAAGAAGATTCAACTCCGAGGTTTACTCTAGTCATTTTTTTTTTTTGCGATTTCTGCAATAACTCAAAAATGGTTACAATTGAAGCAAAAACTGTAAGAATAAAATTTTCAGATATAAATATTTCAAACAATTTTTGTTTTTTTTTTCAAAAAGTGCACCGGTAACAAGGAAATTGCAATTAAAAATTTGTATTAAATATCTCTTTTATCTAAACAAAATTCGTATAAGAAAGTTCAGTGCAAGCCTTTACAGATATTTTTTGATTAGAAATACGAAAATAACGAGTTGTGATATAGCTAGATGTTCTGTTGTCATCTTGTTTGCATTATTAATTTAACTTCATATTTCATAGCAATCCATCTTGAGCATAGCCGACAATGTTATTAGCAGTAAAGTCTAATAATAGTGACATCATTCTTTATTTAGATTAAAGATTTCCAACGACTCTATATATGCTCAGATAAATATTAAATAAAATTAAAGAAAAAAACCTCTAGTCATGCCCATGTTATGAGCAGAATGTACATCTGTTAATTTTATGTGCGTGATATAGCCAATTAAGTCGGTGTTTAAATTAATTACGCACTTAATTGTTCACAATGATGTTCTAGCTATTCTACTATTATTAATGTATTTATTTATGTAGTGTTTCATCACCCCGTCGCCCTTTAATTCCATATAGAAGTTTCTTTGTTTGTGCACAGAATTTATGTATGTACGTTCGGACCATCATATTATATGTGATGTCATATTTTTTCTTTTATTAAAATTGATGATAATAGAAATAATAATAAGTTCAGCTAATCAAGATGATATGTTTTGTTGACCACAGAAATGCAATTATGACATTTTTCATTCGAGGAATATGAAATTCCTCTCCAAGATTTTTATTTGTGCTTGTGTTCAAACAAGCTAATTATAACATCGGATAATTGGCCCAAATTAAGAATGATCCTATTTTTAGACACGCATTAGTGTATTTCATCACAAATATCGTGTTTTATACGCGAATAATTATTTTGCTTGTACGTTTTATCGAACGCATACTACACAAAAACGAAAAGCGTCATTTTGTACTTTGTCCATATAACACACGGCTATACTCCTGTGATGTCATCAATTAATTAACGAACAAGTGAGATACAGCCATTACTTGGATTACGTGTCCATGTATGTGTGTGTGTATGTATGTGTGTATTTATGTGTGTCCATGTATGTATGTGTGTATGTGTGTGTATGTGTATGTACGTATGTGTGCATGTATGTCTGCATGTATGTGTGTGTGTGTTCGTGTGTGTGTGTGTGTGTGTGTGTGTGTGTGTGTGTGTGTGTGTGTGTGTGTGTGTGTGTGTGTGTGTGTGTGTGTGTGTGTGTGTGTGTGTGTGTGTGTGTGTGTGTGTGTGTGTGTGTGTGTGTGTGTGTGTGTGTGTGTGTGTGTGTGTGTGTGTGTGTGTGTGTGTGTGTGTGTGTGTGTGTGTGTGTGTGTGTGTGTGTGTGTGTGTGTGTGTGTGTGTGTGTGTGTGTGTGTGTGTGTGTGTGTGTGTGTGTGTGTGTGTGTGTGTGTGTGTGTGTGTGTGTGTGTGTGTGTGTGTGTGTGTGTGTGTGTGTGTGTGTGTGTGTGTGTGTGTGTGTGTGTGTGTGTGTGTGTGTGTGTGTGTGTGTGTGTGTGTGTGTGTGTGTGTGTGTGTGTGTGTGTGTGTGTGTGTGTGTGTGTGTGTGTGTGTGTGTGTGTGTGTGTGTGTGTGTGTGTGTGTGTGTGTGTGTGTGTGTGTGTGTGTGTGTGTGTGTGTGTGTGTGTGTGTGTGTGTGTGTGTGTGTGTGTGTGTGTGTGTGTGTGTGTGTGTGTGTGTGTGTGTGTGTGTGTGTGTGTGTGTGTGTGTGTGTGTGTGTGTGTGTGTGTGTGTGTGTGTGTGTGTGTGTGTGTGTGTGTGTGTGTGTGTGTGTGTGTGTGTGTGTGTGTGTGTGTGTGTGTGTGTGTGTGTGTGTGTGTGTGTGTGTGTGTGTGTGTGTGTGTGTGTGTGTGTGTGTGTGTGTGTGTGTGTGTGTGTGTGTGTGTGTGTGTGTGTGTGTGTGTGTGTGTGTGTGTGTGTGTGTGTGTGTGTGTGTGTGTGTGTGTGTGTGTGTGTGTGTGTGTGTGTGTGTGTGTGTGTGTGTGTGTGTGTGTGTGTGTGTGTGTGTGTGTGTGTGTGTGTGTGTGTGTGTGTGTGTGTGTGTGTGTGTGTGTGTGTGTGTGTGTGTGTGTGTGTGTGTGTGTGTGTGTGTGTGTGTGTGTGTGTGTGTGTGTGTGTGTGTGTGTGTGTGTGTGTGTGTGTGTGTGTGTGTGTGTGTGTGTGTGTGTGTGTGTGTGTGTGTGTGTGTGTGTGTGTGTGTGTGTGTGTGTGTGTGTGTGTGTGTGTGTGTGTGTGTGTGTGTGTGTGTGTGTGTGTGTGTGTGTGTGTGTGTGTGTGTGTGTGTGTGTGTGTGTGTGTGTGTGTGTGTGTGTGTGTGTGTGTGTGTGTGTGTGTGTGTGTGTGTGTGTGTGTGTGTGTGTGTGTGTGTGTGTGTGTGTGTGTGTGTGTGTGTGTGTGTGTGTGTGTGTGTGTGTGTGTGTGTGTGTGTGTGTGTGTGTGTGTGTGTGTGTGTGTGTGTGTGTGTGTGTGTGTGTGTGTGTGTGTGTGTGTGTGTGTGTGTGTGTGTGTGTGTGTGTGTGTGTGTGTGTGTGTGTGTGTGTGTGTGTGTGTGTGTGTGTGTGTGTGTGTGTGTGTGTGTGTGTGTGTGTGTGTGTGTGTGTGTGTGTGTGTGTGTGTGTGTGTGTGTGTGTGTGTGTGTGTGTGTGTGTGTGTGTGTGTGTGTGTGTGTGTGTGTGTGTGTGTGTGTGTGTGTGTGTGTGTGTGTGTGTGTGTGTGTGTGTGTGTGTGTGTGTGTGTGTGTGTGTGTGTGTGTGTGTGTGTGTGTGTGTGTGTGTGTGTGTGTGTGTGTGTGTGTGTGTGTGTGTGTGTGTGTGTGTGTGTGTGTGTGTGTGTGTGTGTGTGTGTGTGTGTGTGTGTGTGTGTGTGTGTGTGTGTGTGTGTGTGTGTGTGTGTGTGTGTGTGTGTGTGTGTGTGTGTGTGTGTGTGTGTGTGTGTGTGTGTGTGTGTGTGTGTGTGTGTGTGTGTGTGTGTGTGTGTGTGTGTGTGTGTGTGTGTGTGTGTGTGTGTGTGTGTGTGTGTGTGTGTGTGTGTGTGTGTGTGTGTGTGTGTGTGTGTGTGTGTGTGTGTGTGTGTGTGTGTGTGTGTGTGTGTGTGTGTGTGTGTGTGTGTGTGTGTGTGTGTGTGTGTGTGTGTGTGTGTGTGTGTGTGTGTGTGTGTGTGTGTGTGTGTGTGTGTGTGTGTGTGTGTGTGTGTGTGTGTGTAAGAGCACAGTATCTGCGGTAATTACATTAACAATGTAATTGATCGTAATTAGTAACGCGAGTGTATATATGTACGTACATACATATGACCATTTGCGTTACGAAAGCCTCTCTCACTACTCACTGGCTACTATGATCCTCTTATAATCCATCAGTATTTGTTAAACTGATTAACGCAATAAGTTTTAAGGTTTTTTATACATCTAACTCGATTTTGTGTCAAGAAAAAGATTCAAGACCACTTTAAACCGAATTACTTGGCGTCTGGTTTAATTGCGGTTGATCTCGGATTAAATTTATAAATGCGTATACTGTTTGAGTAAACTATGAACTAACCTGTCACCGAAGGGAAATACGTTTTGTGAGAACGGCGGTGGTGGTCTCAGAGTGTTCTCAGCAGCCCCAACACTTCCAGCGGGACTTGGTGATTGGCGATGCGAAGGTGGCGATACACTAGGTGTGGGTATGGTTACTGTGTCGCCGCTGACACTCATAGGCGTCGGGGTTTGTGCATTTGAACCCGCTGACGGCGACGGTTGCGCCATCGGCTCCGGACTTTCGCGTAAACTTAACGGAGGACTTGTGGAACATTCACGAGGAGGTCGATCCTCAATACCAGTCACTTCTGGTGATGAGCTGTTCTGCCCTATATCATCAGACTGTAAACAAAAAAAAATTGCGGGTGAGTGGCGGCACTCACGATTGAAGATGTGTAAACACCATTTTCGGTGGCATATATATATATATATATATATATATATATATAACTTATAAAATTTGGCGAAATGTAGACGACGATGGATATCAGTTTTTGTCCGTATGGAAATTGGCACTCAGCGGTGCATATATCTCCTGCGATTGCATTTTATATAAATTTTATACATATAAATAAAACTACCGTTTTATATGATACGATGGTAGATGATTCTTTTGAACATAAAAAAACATTCATGAATGCTCGCGTACGCATACTTCAATCGATCAACTGATCTATGCTGTTCTGTCGCATATACGCGGGACAGCTCAAGCATAACGCGAATTACCGATTCACATAAAAAAATAAATATATTCAGGTGTTAAAACCGAAATAGACTCTGCAATATTTTTGCTAAATAATATAAATATCATATTTATGGTTTTATAGCAGTTATTTTATTTTTATATTAAATTTTACATTGTATATAGAACGCGTTAGGTTGTGATATCTCTTGGGAGATACATTGACTAGACGGTAACGATTATGGATGAAGAGTCTATGTTAGACGTTAAAAGATTACACTACGTCACCATCGCGCCTGATTTATAGTTGGGGAAAATGGTTTCGATATACCTTATTATCAAACTATATGTATATACTTGAACGTTTACTAGATAAATATTAATATAATTTGTTATTTTACTTTTTCCTCTTTTGCATCTGGATCACGTTTCGTTATGTCTGGTCCTCCTTCACGTTTTCGTTGCTCTTCCTTTAGTCTTTCGGCCTTGCGCCATTTCGCTCGTCTGTTCTGAAACCACACCTAGAACAAAAATATATATTATTAAAATAATATATTTACTATGAGAGTACTTAATAATACAGGATACACTAATCTAAGGAGTTAATAAACAAAGTTATCTCTGATTTTATGAGAGAGAGAAAAAAAAACTGTCGAGAGTTAAAGGTGCTTGTGTGGTACATATGTACATACATAACTAGATTTGTTTGCGAATGGGAGTAATTAGTGTACCCTAATGAGATCTTCACATGCACAATTACACTCGTCACCTGCCCGCTTGATGTTCGCACACCCTTCAACAACACTGCGACCTACTACTACAAATGTAATTTACACATACAATTGTGTTGAAGTTTAATTATTTTTAGATATAGTATCCTTTGGCTGATATAATTTGTTTTGTTCTTTTGTTTTGAGGTTGATATAACAATAATAATAAATAGAAAAATTATCAATTTTTTTGTACATGTCTGTCAATAAAATAATTCTTTTGTAAACTAAATACAATAAAATACTAATAGTCTAGAGTTTCTTTTATTCTCATCAATATCATCGAAACATCAAAGTCCAACAGGTTATGGGCCCAGGATCGCTGAAGTGTTTGATGTTCCGAGTATTGTGATGGAGAAATTTATTCAAAAAGAATTATCGTCTGCCCACCTTTTAAGAAAGTAATAAAAAAAAATATAAGCACTACGCAATTCTGCAAGTAATGGATTCGATTAAATCGCAATTAGAAATGTTGTCAGAAGACGCAGAAGGAAACGTAAACCATGTTTCTTGGCGATTTAAATTGGATCTAACTTTAAAATCGAAAAATCTGTATACAGTCGCGACAGGCACATCAGTTAAGCCTAATGGTGAAGAAAATGATGTTAATGTTAAAGAATGGATGAAAAGGGACTTAGAAGCGCAAATATATATCGGTTTGAATGTAAGTAGCAATATAGCCAAGAAAATCGCAAATTGTATGTCGGCAAAACAAATGTTAGATAAGTTGAATGTTTTATATGGTACTAAATCCGAACTCTCTGTGGAGAATTTGCAAAGACTTTTTTTTAGCTATAGATATGATAGCAATAAAACTGTAGTTGAAAACTGTATGATTATACAGCAATATGCTGAAGATTTAGCAACTGTAGGTGAACAAGTCAAGGATAGCTGGGTGATGACAAGGATTCTGGGAATGCTGCCATCTAAATTGTATCACTTTCGAACAGCATGGGATAACATTAGCGGAGTGGAGAAAAATCTGAACAAGTTAATTGAACGCTTGAGATTGGAAGAGGATCGTTTAAATGAAAATGAGCCATCAATTGAATCTACGTCGAGAAATGCCCTTTTTTCAAAAATAGAGAAGAAGGTAGGGAAGCCAAATTCAAATGTTTCAGGAAATTCGACAGTCGATTGTTTCAAATGCGGCATGAAGGGTCATGTGAAGAAATATTGCAGAAATAAGCCGTGTGCGAAATATCTGAATTACTGCAAGAACAATTACTCATGCAATATCTGCAACCAGAAGGGGCATTTCGCTAGGGAATGTCAAAAGGGAAATTCGGAAAAGTACTCTTATCCAAAATTCAGCAACGATGATTCCAGAAACCGTCGAGCATTTATTACCACCAGCCTGTCAACTACCGAATTGAATAACATTAATCTGAAAGTAGATAGCAAGGATTCCTGGTACCAAGATTGTGGAGCAACACAACATATGACTTTTCGAAAAGAATGGTTGACAAACTTTGTTGAATTGAACGGATATACTACCGTTATCATTGGTGATGCAACAAAATTGCAAGGAACTGGAGTGGGTGATGTAAAATTGGAGGCTTTTGACGGAACTGACTGGCACAAGGCCGTACTCAAAAATGTTTTATACGTGCCAAAACTTACCTTTAATCTTTTCTCAGTTTCACAGATGCTAGACAAAGGTTACATTCAAACAGCTGATAAAAATCGATCAATTTTTAAAACCTGTTACCAAAAGGAGAATATTGCCATAGCTCAACGTAATGGAAAACTCTACAAAATGATGTTTCGCCAAGAAAAGTCAGACACTTGTCTGTTGACCTTGTCTATCAGGACATGGCATGAAAGATTGGCACACCAAAACGTCAAGTACGTCAAGGATATTCTGAAAAAGAACACTATCTCTTACATAGATGACTGGGAAAACTACGTCTGCAAAGGATGCACTTATGGCAAGCAACATCGAATATCTCATCCAATGAACCCGAAGGTTGCGGAAAATTCTTTGGACTTAATTCACGTTGACTTAGGCGAAATGAATGTTTCATCTTTAGGAGGAGCAAAATATTTTTTACTTTTTAAAGATGATTTTTCACATTTCAGAACAGTTTATTTTTTAAAATCAAAGGACGAAGCCGCTAACAAGTTGGAAAATTTTGTCAAGATGGTGGAAAATCAATTTGGAAGAAAAATAAAATGTTTAAGGTCAGACAATGGCACTGAAATAAAAAATGCCAAAACTAAGAAATTTTTGGAGGAACTTGGAATTTTTCACAGCAAGTCAAGTGCCTACTCGCCTCAGCAAAATGGACGTATCGAACGAGAGATGAGAACAGTAGTAGAATCTGCTCGATCTGCCATTCATATGCTCGATTTAAAGGAAAACTTATGGGCTGAAGCCATAAATTACGCAGTGTTTACACAAAACCAAACTGGAACAAGTTCGTTAAAAAACAAAAGCCCGGCAGAACTTTGGTTTGGACGTCAGATAGATATCAACAAACTGCGAAGTTTTGGTTGCGAATGTTACGTCTTGCTTCCAGACCACAAACGATCGAAAACATCCAAAAAGGGAAGGAAAGGAATATTCGTCGGTTATGATTTGGACTCTCCGTGTTATAGGATTTATTTACCGGACCAACGTGACGTTGTCAGCGCAGATAGCGTGATTTTTGATGAAAAAGTCGGAATCGAGAAAAGCTACACCAGAATTGAAGAAAATGATGAACCGGAGGAGCCTGAAACACTTCGAGAATTGGAAACAGAAAACAATGCCGAACGCCAATCATCGGAGAGTAAGTGCAATGATAAGTCTAATATTTTAGATGACCCAACTGAAGATCAGCCACGATGTCGACGTTTACGCGATCGCCGAAACCTCAGAATGCCGAACAGATATGCTGATTATCTATTGGATCGCCCTCGAAGAGAAGACAACAAGAATATCGTCATGATTGCGGATGTAGAAGACATTTCCATAGCGGACGCTCTGAAAGACAGAAATTGGTCATTGGCGATGATGAAAGAATATGAATCGCTGATCAAGATGCGAACATGGGATCTAGTGCAACTGCCAGAATACGCAAAGCCCCTAACATGTCGCTGGGTATTGCGTGAAAAGCCAGATGGTCGGCTGAAGGCTAGGTTAGTTATCAGAGGCTTTGAACAGAGAGAAGGAATCGACTACACTGAGACATTTAGCCCAGTGGCTCGATACGACTCTATTCGTTTGATTCTCAGTATTGCAGCCTCGAAGAAAATGAAAGTAACGACCTTTGACGTGTGTACAGCTTTCCTCTACGGGGATTTAAAAGAAGAAATATATATGTATCAGCCGGAAGGTTTTGATGATAAAACGAACCACGTCTGCAAATTGAATAAGAGCCTTTATGGCTTAAAACAGGCTCCTAAAAACTGGAATAAAAAAATATCGACATTTTTAAACTCATTGAAATTTGTTAGTACGGATGATGATCCATGTATATATTACAATCAAGATAGGAGCATTCTAATTGTACTATTTGTTGATGATGGACTTGTAGCAGCCACGCAGGAGGATGATCTATATAAAACCTTAATTAAGATAAATCAGGAATTCGAAATTACCTTCAAAAAGACGCTCCAAGAAAAATTGTCATATCTTGGAATGCAGATCGTAATACAGTCGAATAGTATCTTTGTAAATCAGTCAAGGTATACAGAGAAAATTTTAGAACGTTTCAATTTTGAAAAATGTAATCCGGCATCAACTCCAATGGAGCGAGGTATGGTTACTGGTCAAAGCGATTATGTAAACGACGAGCCTCTGCCAAAATCCGTTCCATATCGCGAAGCAATAGGAAGCCTGCTGTACCTGTGCACAATATCTCGTCCGGATATCAGCTTTGCGGTGAATTACCTAAGCAGATTCAACAACAGGCCGATGGTTAGCCACTGGAAAATGATCAAACGCATTTTCCAGTATTTGAAGGGAACATACACTTCCGGAATATTTTTCGAAGGGAATGATCCATTGACAGCGTACACTGACTCAGATTACGGAGGTGACTCTATCTCAGGACACTCAACCAGTGGAGTACTAATTATAAGTGGAGGACCGATAATCTGGAGCACTCAAAAACAGCGTCTCGTAGCTACTTCAACTGCAGAAGCAGAGTACAGAGCAGCTGTCTCTGCCATAGACGACATCTGCTGGATTCGTCGTATCGGCAAAGAATTGAAGATGGAAAACTTGGACCTGCCCACTACCTTGTATATAGACAACCAGTCAGCTATTCACATGTTGAGAAACACCAGCGAAGGTCGAGTGACAAAAGGTAAGAAACATATCGACATATCAAGGAAGTTCATAAAGGAACACATTGGAAAGACAATACAACTGCAACACGTGAAGAGTTCGGATCAATTCGCAGATATATTAACAAAACCCCTTAACCGGAAGATTTTTCAATACCTGAAAGGAAAAATAATAAAGGAGGAGTGTTGAAGTTTAATTATTTTTAGATATAGTATCCTTTGGCTGATATAATTTGTTTTGTTCTTTTGTTTTGAGGTTGATATAACAATAATAATAAATAGAAAAATTATCAATTTTTTTGTACATGTCTGTCAATAAAATAATTCTTTTGTAAACTAAATACAATAAAATACTAATAGTCTAGAGTTTCTTTTATTCTCATCAATATCATCGAAACATCAAAGAATAACTATTGTGTGTTCAAGTGTATGTGTGTGTGTGTGTGTGTGTCAATCAATAGATTTATGAGATATTTATTATTTTAGTTAGTAAAATTGTTATAAATGGTAAAATAAAAATTCTTTTTTTATTTTTTTGAAGGCAGATTGAAGTGATTTGCATATTAAAAAACATCGCCTTAAACAATGGCGTGTCTCATCTTTCGATTAAAAATTCGAAAAGAATGTAAACATAAGCTCGTTTAAAAGCAGCGCAATAATAATTATCTCGTAACTCGCAAGCGGCGCGGCGCATAAAACAAGCAACCGCGCTCATATTTGCACGTTGATTGCCCACGATGTTGCCCTGTTATAGCACAAGCAAGGGTTAGGGTGAAATGAAAACGTTACATTGTTACCACCCCAGTCCAGACCGATAGTGTGGCTGCGGCTACCTATATTAGTCGGCTTACCGCATCTGTTTGTATTAGCCGCGCATCTGTCATAACGAACAAGGGGCTGCAGGCTCTAAACATATGATCTACTACTACTACTACTACACCCTTTAAAATCATGTCTACACTTGTTACACACTAGCTAATCACCCGACAGGGGATAAACACATTCGTGCTGATACCATTGTTTACACGATTATTCATATATATTGTAGCGGTTGATTTGATTTTCTTTTCATTCTTAATATATAATTTATGCAGTACCTATAATTTAAAACACTAAAATTAATCTTAATCTATTCGTACAATATTTGCAGTGTCTTATACGCATATTACTTAGATAGAAGGGATATTAAAAACAAAATTTTGAGTCATTCATGAAAATCTTATTATTCATTATGCTATATTTTTTTATAACTTATTTTTGTTTGTTTGTTGTTGATTTTCTGTGAAAGACATAATTGATATAATTTATGTAAAAATATTTCCTATAGCGAAGAAAATATTA
Organism: Nebria brevicollis; assembly: GCA_944738965.1. Lineage (NCBI taxonomy): Eukaryota > Metazoa > Arthropoda > Insecta > Coleoptera > Carabidae > Nebria > Nebria brevicollis. Next base: position 5,103,220 of record OX122903.1, read on the forward strand.
CATAATTCTTATTACACTAAAGAACTAAAGAATTGAAAAACTAAAATAAATGAATAAACATGAGAATCTAATTCCTATTACTTGGTAATACCAACAATAGTATCAAATATAGAGTCCAGTTAACTAGAGTAAATATATGTGCAAATCCAATAGCCAATGTCGAGTAGGTACGTCGCGTCGCGTCAGTGCGTTGTGGTTTGTGTTTGTGGCTGGTAAATGTTAACATAGAATTACACGCATTATGAGTTTAAATTGATACAGAAACCATCCATGCTGTCTCTAGTAAATTACACAATGTGTGCAAATAATATATTCATATCTTCCGGCTACTCGAGCCCTGGCGATACATAATATGATGAGGGACAAACCTCAAATATATACATACATGTGTACATACCTATCTATACGTTATAATCATATGGATTTGTGTATCGGAAAATGAACAAAACTACTATATTACATTTATCTATCTCGACGTTCGCACACAATTTCATTTGAGCCACTTGCGCACAAGTGTTGCTAAAAATACGGCTGGAAATATCTCCAAAGTTGACAAGGACCCTTACGTGCAAAGGGTCCTTTCAAAATTCATAAATTTTAATTGGACTGCCACAATAATTGTACAACAAAAAATTACTTTTATGAAACTTAAATCTTATTTTTTATAAAATGAAATTCATTTTGTTTATACACACATAACTTCATCGTGACAATAAATTTCACCATTCAAACAAACTTCATTTGCTGTTACATCAAGTTCTAGTCGAATTCTCATCATAATTTCTTTGGCGTTATTCATTCTCTATCATATCTATCCACTTATAGTAATCAAAAAGTATTAGTGCCAGATTATTTTTATTTTGAATCTGAATCAATGATAAAAAGAAAAGTACTTTATAAACTAAAAATTGTTTAATGGTGTAGGATCTTGAATATAGTAAGAACAGTTATTTGTTTATGGAAACATGATAGGTAAGTTTAGTAGGAAAGAAAATAAATAAACTCTCATTCCCCTTTTGCTTGCTTTCTTGTAGTATGTCTGTATGTATGCATATACTTTGGCTGGTGTCTATTGTTTCTCTAATTGGAGCACTGTAAGTGGTGTCGCTTGTGTTGCTTTGTTTTATTATTTTAGCTAAATATTGTTCCTTTGTTCTAATGAAACAACAATGTACATTCACTCGACATACCCGCGTCCGCCTTTGCAGCCGACAGCAGGCTGCATCATATTGGACTAATTGCATTTCTCATTTTGTTTTGTCGACGCGAATGCATTCTGATTTTCTTCTTTATTATATTTATTATACTAATAAAGACTTTGAAATATGTATATATGATGCACGTGTATGTATGTATATAACATTATAAATTTGAATTAGAACCTGAGGCAAAGTTTTCAAAATAATAAATTCAGACTATATACTTATAAATACAAAGACTTTTCAAATCTCATAATTTTACCTTCAACAGTTTAGGTTGTAGAGCACACACACCCCCAACACACACAACACACATACACACAACATTCAAAAATTGTCAGGCTCTATTCAGGGAAGGTCAATATATAGATGTAAAAAAAACAAACACAACACAAACACACAAACGTCATTTCAAAAATAGTCGGACTTGATTTCTGTAAAAAAAAACCCGGTATCGAATTTTTTCATGATTACAATACTTACTTATTACTTCGTATAAGAAAGTAAAAACAGCACTAACTACTACTTAGCTTAATAAATAATACTCTGAAGTATGATTGAATATTTCAACATTTAACAATAAAGCATCCACAATTTTCTATAATACACCACAAAATTACACATTTATAAACGTAAACAAATGAGCAAATTTAATAGGAAATGAATTCATTATGTGAGCAGGATGGACCATATGTATATATTTAGTAAAACAAATTGATGCATTCGAAACCTCTACGTGTGTATCAATTTTGACGGTTATTTTTACGCGCACAGACTAATCTAATTGGTACATGAAATAATTACGTTATCAAAATTCTTGCCTCAATGAACCCTTGCATGAAACAAAAACAACCTTCTGGGAATAGATGTAACTATCAAAGAATTGGCATCGCATAGATTAGAACTGCAATAGAAACTAAATAAAATCCACTAATTTAATAGACTGCAACATCAGGCAATTGTGTTAAAGTATCAAATTTCATGAAATCAAATAAATTCGACAACACAAAAAAGAACTCGCAACGTTTCTCATGTCAATCGTGTGCTAGGGGTGGTAAAGTGGGGTGCCCCTCTCAGTAGCGCCGTTAGAGTGATTGCTCGTGACCGTTTGAAATCTGACACTACGCCCCTGGACTGTGTTATACCGAAAGGCAGCGCGGAAAAGGGATGGTGTCGTGCTACAATAATGGTTTCCGGGTGAATTTCAATTGTATACGTGATAGTTTTAATGTAATATGTAAATTAAAGTATGTAAAATTATTGTGTTAGTTAGGCAGTTGGTAGTATGTATGTGCCTATGAGGGAAACCGATGCTGCAGATATTGATTTAAATTTGCATATGATGTTAAAGCGAATTAAATATACTATGCGAATTCGGTAATTTAATAAGTGAGTTAGACCGCCCGCCCAGCAATTTCGATAATTAGTTTTATTGTTAATTTATAGTTAGTAGAATCTATTTCATTTATTTATTAAAATATAATTATTTGATCGCAACGTAATTATATTCGGATATTTGTTGTTATTGTTATTGCAATTTATTTTAAATTTCATTTCCGCTTCCAAAATATATAATTATCAATTATGTATTTAAATATTTAAACATTAAATCTAGAATGTAAAAATTAATAAATCTAAACCACTCATAATGTGGTTAATTAGTTGTTACTTTCTTATACTAAGTAATAAGTAGTGTAATCAAAAATAAAAATGGATCTCGAGATTTTAACGAAATTTATACTTTTTGACCTTTCCGAATGGAGTCTGACCATTTTTGAAATGAAGTCTTTCTGTCTGTCTGTGTGTGCGTGTGTGTGTGTGTGTGTGCGTGCTTATGAGCGCTCTATATCTTAAACGATCAAAGGTAAAATTAAGAAACTTTAAACTTAGGATTTGTATATGCCTGGCATGAAAACCTCTTATTTTTGAAAAGAAAATTCAAACCAGAAGTGCTTCTTCATTTTAGTCGTCTTTTGCAGTTTCTGTTTCCAAAACGACTGCACTTGCAGTAAAATATTAAAAGAAATTACAAAAAAATCGCTATTGAAATTCTTTCTTATTTTATTTATTTTTACGTAAATCGTATTGACTATGCCTGTCAATCGGTTTGCAGAAACATAAAATAGAGATAATTTGGAATTTAACATTAAGTATCTATTGCAAGAATATATTTAATGAAAAGTTTTTTTAAATATCAAAATAATAAAAATATAGTAATTCCCGTCTTATTTTTGCTACTGATGATAATTAGTATTAATATAAATAAACAGTTACAAATATTAAGATACTTTTTTATAGTTCAGTAGTTGTTATAAATACGTCGAAATAAAATTCAGAAATCGGAAAAAATTATACCTTATAAAATATAAATAAAAACTCGTTGGCCATCACACTTAAAGTGACATCAGAAGCAGTTTCACAGTTGCAGTATAAAATAGCTAGAGTGAACGGCGACCACAACTGTAGCACCGAGCACCGCACCGTTCTGCACCGCATAGAAGACATTGGCCAATAACTGATGGTAATTTGACACAAGACATGGCCGGGCTAGGACTCTTTAGAACAGGCGCACCCACAGGTTCCCGCGGGAACCTCAACTGGTCGAGTACGATCTATATGGAAGCCCGCATCATCCATACCATATCCAACAACACGTGTGTATATGTGTGTGGATGTTTTACAATTCGCCTCGCGGATCTCCCATACCTACATATATCGTACTATCGCTATAGTTTCGTTATTGTCATTTGTTGGCTAACCTCTGCCCAATACACGTTCATGATGTCTTGTCATAGGGGAAAACATTTGACCTTTCTTATTTAAGTCTATGTGCCTGTTCAGTTTGCAAAAAAAATGAAAACGAAACATGATATCTAAGCGTCTATTCGAATTTTTACTTTCTTATACACTCACAGAAAAATAGTTGAAATTAAAGTTATAGATATTAGCATTTTGAACAACCTGTATTTGAAACTTTTTTCTGATAACAAGCAAATGGCTTTTGAAATTGATTCTTATTTTAATTATTTTCACGTAAATCGTATCAACTGTGCCTGTCAATTGTTTAACAGAAAAACATAAATAATTTGAAGTTTGACATTTAATATTTATTCTAAGAAATATAATTAGTGAAAAAGGGTGCCAAAGGTTGGTTAAATATTATTAATTAGAAAAATAATAAAAATGTGAAATGATCTAACCCATATGCGTAGAAGAAAGTTCAGTGCATGACACTGCAGATGTTTTAAAGATGTGCATCTGATGTCTTTGATTTATGGAAATTGAATATTATTTATTTAAATTTTCTCAAATAAATATTCAATATATACACATTTTATTGTTTGAAGACGTGTCTGAATCTGTGAATGTATGAATTATTTACATGTGTATATTTACACACGTGTGTGTGTGTGTGTGTGTGTGTGTGTGAAAGTGTGCGTGTGTGTGTATTTGTTCTCTCAGTTCAACAAGATTAAATATGATGGATAAAGGATGTCTTTGTTTTTGAAACCAGCCTCTATCGTTCGGTCTTTACCCTTATTGTGGATGTGTCTAGAATTTCCAAGAAGTTGGAATTTTTTTCAACTGACGATAGAATTAAATTTGATATAGATCCATGACAACATGATATGTGTTTCAAAATGAAAAGTATAAAATGGTCAATTTAATTTTGTGCACATATCAACAGTGACAGTTGGCCCAAAATAGACATTTCGCTTTTGATATACCATCATGTCCAGAATTCTTAAAATCTAATTTATCTCTTATACTATAAAAATATATATAGAAAAAGTTTAAAATTATTTAACTTTTCAAAAGTAGCACCTCCACCAAATATCATTCCCAGCCAACAAGTACACATCTCAACACATTTATTTATTATGAAATAAAAACATAATCAACACCTAAATAATAACTGCAACCAGTATAAATACACATTAGTCACCCTATATGTATTTAATAAATTTGCTGTCAATATTAAGAGAGAGCGAGAGAATGATGCGAATTTGATGGAATACAATAACGGATGCAGACAATTGCATTACACGATCTTCATCCGCGTATTGTCCTCTCGTGATTCTCGAACCCGTCGCGCACTCTCCAGCTGCACTAATAGGATAATCCTGGATAGAGCCAATCACTAGTTGTCACTGAATAACACCAAAGAGGGGACACTGCTAGTTAGCTATACCGATTACAGATAGCTACTTAAATTCCTCATTGGATTGCCGAATCATTTGCACCATTGAACATGTTTATTCCGTTGCGAATCGAATCGGGGAAATACAAATATGAAATAAAATCGTGAGAAATTTGAAAAACAACTGCTAATGGTGGATCATTCCGCCTATTATAAACGGGGAATATACGATGAAGTAGTTGCCTAGCAACGTGAAAGCAAGGGGTATAATACAGTGAAATATGGTGGGGAACAGATGTCTGTTTGGCGATATCGGCTTCGAGACGCACGTGCATTAAATAGTTTTAAAACATCCTCACACGGAAAATTGTTACGAGTAGGTACCTATAGCTCTATTAACGAGCCCAGCATTTAATAAACCATTACGAGTTGAGTGATGCGCTCCCAACATGTAGCGATATTTAATACAAGTTGACACTTCGTTCTTACAACGATGGAATTTGTGGGGAGAGAAAATCCTAACATAAATACCTCGCATTACAGCTTAAAAATACCAGTAAAAAGCTTCACTCCAACCATCACTAATGCTAATAATGTTATATAATCAGAACACCTGATTATGATTTTTAGTTTCTTATATAATTATTATAATCATGAAAAATTTAACATTTTGATTTTGAATAAGAAGTTTATAATTTGTTTTAAATTCTAAAACTAGATACGCTTATAATTGTGAAGCAGCGTGGGTGAATAAGAAATAAATAAAATGAAAAGTGTACGTGTTGGTATCGCAACTGTCACAATCATTCGACAAGTTGACGTCGGCCATCTATTGGCTGTCAAACATACCAGCGACCCCCTTCGCATGCCTTAATCCCGCCATTGCCATCCCTTACGGAATCTGTCGGCCCTTCGGCCGCGCGCTACACCCTAGAGACCCCAGGATGGTATTAAGTAAGTTTTAAGCTGCACCGAACTACTTTTCTGCTAATATTTCCCGTTAACGGTTGCAAAAGTCGTTTATAAGAAACTGTCAGATTCATTATCGGTTTGTTTCATCAACATCGCTACACTAAATATTATGACCAAACACAAAACGAAAGAAACATACTTTTACTTTGTTGTATTTTTTACGTTTTATAATCATGAAATTCGATCTTCAGGTTTAACAAATATACCTTTTGATTTTATCTCAATCGAGCCTGGGTATTTTTTTATATATATATGAGTGTGTTTCCGTGTTTTTTTTTGTGTATTTCTGTGTATTTCTGCGTATTTCTGTGATTTTCTGTGTATTCCTGTGTGATTCTGTGTGATTCTGTGTGTTGCTATGTGTTGCTGTATGTTTCTGTGTATTTCTGTGTATTTTTGTGTATTTCTCTGTATTTCTGTGTATTTCTGTGTGTTTCTGTGTGTTTCTGTGTGTTTCTGTGTGTTTCTGTGTGTTTCTGTTTGTGTGTGTGTGAGAGAGAGGGAGAGAGAAAGAGAGAGAACGAGAATGAAAGTCTGTGTATGTGTGTGAGTGAAAGAGAGAGCGTGTGTATATATGTGTACGTGTGTATATATGAATTATTATTAAATGAGCGCTATCAAATATGTATATAAATGCAGAACAGAAATATAAAACAAACACTATTTATAAATGTAACGTAGATATTTTTCGAATGTGTTAATTTATTATAAATTACAAATGTTTGTATTGAGGCAATTATTAGCTTTAGTATTGATATTGTATGTAAGATATAAAGATCAATTGGGTTTTCCATTTAAGCCCGATGAAGTATCTATTTGGGCTTTAGCAACAAATCGAAGTGCAGCTAGTCTGCACGTATAGGTATCCTAAAGGGAAAATGGATAAAGGCTAACGTGAAATGATGGTTTGGCTAACTGTCTTATAACACGAAAAGCCAACGCTGGGGTAAACCTGGCGATGGCTTTACTACACCAGTAACTCTCAAACAATGTTCATTTTCAACTGGCTTTACCCAGACACTCACCTGAACTCTAGCTTCAGTCAAATTGATTTTCATTGCTAAATCTTCTCGCGTGAAAACATCTGGATAGTGGGTTTGTGCAAACGCACTCTCCAATTCTTCCAACTGGAAATTAAATCACAATCTTACTCTTCTATTTACACATGTGTGTTTAGCTTTAAAGCTATTTTTAATCGGGGATTTCATACTTACTTGTTGAAGAGTAAATGTTGTTCGATTCCGTCGCTGCTTTCGCCTAACAAAAGTATCATCGTGGATTGCTGGATGATAGGAGTAACTGGTGTCTGTAACGAGAAGAATTACGTTGTAAGTAAAATCCTGGAGTAATTCAGTGAAGACTTGATTCTCAAATGACTAACTGTGCCGAGGTGTTTGAAATTGCATTAGATGGAATCTTGTAAATTTCGTTACTCGTCAGGAGTCGCTTTTCGCGAGCGGAAACAAAGGAAAAGTTGGAATATTGATAGACGCGCGCAAGCAATACGGTCTCTTGGTGACATCAGACACTCTCTTGTCAAAATCAAATAACACGATAATACAGTTTGAGTTGTATAGAGTTAGCTCGTTTCTCGTGGAATTCACTTTGGAAGTTGGCGCGCGGGCTCGGTCAACTTTGACCCGCGGTGCAGCACTGATCGAATCAGGTGTGCCAAGTCCTACCCCCCCGACCCAACCTTACGAATCTCGTTTGTTCATTTACAACACTCGCTCACTATTCTAAATCGCCAAAATATAATACTTATTCTCTTATGACAACATTAAGTTGCAATTTGAATAGATGTTACAGTTGTCATTCGATGAAACATTTTAATAGAGTAAATTATTAAAATACTCGGTATAGTTTCACAAAATATATTCATTCATACTAATTTCTGGTCGTCATAAATAAATATTTTTTGTAAAACTACACCGACGCGCGTATTCATAGAGAAAACTCTCCTTTAATTCATGTACAATTACATACGATTTCTTATACGAAGTAACAAGTAAGTAGACAAAATTCGATCTCGATTTTAACGGAAATTCATATTTTACCCAAATCAAGTCTGACTATTTTGGTATGTCTGTCTATCTATTTGTGTGTGTGTGTGTGTGTGTGTGTATATATATATAGCTGCCTGTGTGATTGTGTGTGTGTGAGAGAGCGATCTACAGTCTAAACGGTTAAAGATAAAATTATGAAACTTTAAACCTAAGATTTGTATAAACCTGGTATATTGCACTTACAGCAAAAAGTCTATTGTAAGCAATATATTTCGTTAAAAGTGTTTCAAAGGTTAGTAATATATTATAAATTAGTAAAATATTATAAATTACTAAAATAATAAAAATATATATTCTTTTCATCTAACAAAATACGTATAAGAAAGTTCTGTGTAAAACATTGCAGATATTTTTACCAGGTTTAGTCTTGGTCTAAATTAAAGCGCTTGACGATGGATACGGTAGCGATTGCTTTAATTCATTTGCTTTACATAAAATAGTGATTTTTACTTCTTTTTGTAATCAAAAGCTTTTAATAAACAACATTTCAACAACAACAAGCTTTTTACTTTTACCAACATCAACAAAACACCAACATACACATTAATACACATTCACCGCAGGCAGAATTCCATTCGAGTTATAACTCGCGTTGTAATTATATTACAGTTTATACTGTGGATATATTAATTAAAATCTCATGTTTAATTCACCGAATTGTACACTTAATCTGATAATCTTCTGCGAGCACCGCGAATTAAAACCGGGTCCTCAAACATCGAACTGCCACGCTATAATGTGCTGCTCTGATATAATGAAAACATTGGTTTCAAATCAAATCATATACCTATACATACTAACAAAATTATAAATTAAATTTCAAATTTTAATTAACCCAAACCAAAATACAATCAAATATATACCTAGTTGAGAAGGAAATGAAATTCCTAAAAAGAATTGGTACTGGTATCAAATCAAATCGAATCGAACATTTATGTGTGTGTGTGTGTGTGTGTGTGCAATTGTATTGTATGATGCATTGCTTGCTTGCTTCCTTTGTGTATTATTTACACAATCCATATGAAATGATAGCAACGTCACCATTCAATTATTTCGGCATTTACATGTCAACGCATCAAAGACAAAAGCGCATCCCGGCACACTGTGATCTTGTATTGATATGCATATTATTGTGTAGGGTCGGGCTCTCTAGCGCTATCAAATCGCGTGATATAATCACCGATGTTGACAATACAGGATATAAACGCCGTAAAATTGTTGGCGACGCACAGGTCAGACGCCAATTTGATCCCGGGATCATTATTTTTGTTGCGAATCAAAGTCTGCGCTCAACTTTCATTGTGTTTGTTTAAAAACATTGCACGCTAATGAATACTGACACTTTTAAAAATACATACATACATACATATGAACGCATATACAATCCCTATTATTATTTCATCTATACGAATTCCAAAAAAATATTTATATATATTAGCAACTAATAGATTTTTGTAATTAAAATGTTTAAAACTTTTTGTACATAAATAATAAATTTGTTTATTGCAAAGAGCATTTCTTGTATTTGTGTGTAACGCAAGTTACAATTCGTTAGAGAAAAAGGAACTCTTAGGTCCATTACCGTTATAGATTTTCAACTTACGCCACAATCTAATTAGTTTATAATCTCAGTTTAAACCATATACATACATACATATATACATAAATGCAAGTTCAGGTGGTGGTGTTGAAGCACCGAGCCGACACTTAGCCCCCGGACAGCTAACGGGATTACCGGGCTGTCCACGGTTAACACGCTCGTGTCCAACACATACCATCGCGTCTTAATTCCACCAGCAGCATTACATTATTACGGTCACCAACTACACATACATGCATACATACATACATACATACATATCTATAGTTACATTGACGACGAACTGTTTAATTTATTATTAATCATATTTTTTACAAAATCCCCGAATTGTTTTTAATACGCTTTGTGAAATAACGTCCAAATAATGTGTGTACTGTATTCGCAAAACTTGTATATATGTGCATATATAGTACAAACAAATGTACATGTGTAGTAAATCTCGCAAGTCTACTTTTTAGTCGTATATGCACGCATATGTATGTATGTATGTATGTATGTACGGGGGATGTAATATTTTGGTGTGCGTTGATTCCGTTATTAAATGGAATAATGAATAATTGAATAGCCAGTTTTAAACAACGTCCATTTCGGTTCGTAAAGCTTCAGTTATTTCGGGATTTAAAATAGCAAATTACGAAATTTACATTAAAATTGCTTCTAATCCCAACATTTCATTACAAAAATCATATTGTACGCCGGAAAGGGGATTATTTGAAAAAACCGAAAATTAATTTCCTAGTCATAAAAATTCAATGCGACGCCAGCGCTACCGCCGCGCTGGCCAACAGACAAACTCATTCGCGTATACGTTGTTTTTAAACCCAGTCATTAAAACATTATTATTATTATTCTAATGCACAGTTTTTTTTTTTTTGAAATTTATTTTTTACAACATCCAGTAAAATTTATTCTGAAATAATATTATATTTATTAGGGCAACTGTACTAAATGAAAGAGGGATTGTGGGTGATTGGGAGGGATGTTAAGAAGATGATTATGGGGTAGATTGTCCCAAGGGATTACAAAACCGGGCTGACCCCGTGGGATTTATTATTGGTCATATATAGAATTAGCTTGGCGCTTATTTAACATGCTAAGTGCTGGACAGCTTATTAAATTACATATCTATTGTCAAAAGGGCGCATACGCAATTTATATATTCATATTTAATAATAATATTACGTTACCTCTCATCATGTTACTTGCAATTTGTTCTCTATATTTAAGTCGCGATTAAATTACAACTATTTTCACTAAACATTTATTTATGAATTACAATCTTTCCAGAATGAGTATAATTTCGAAATAGGCGATTTAATACGATTTTGTTTATTTTTATTTACTTACATGGATGTGTCGGCGTGAAGGGGTAGTCCAGTTGGGGCAGGCGTGGTTGTGCCGCCCCCGGATGCAACGACGGCGGGCAATGGTAGCAGAACATACCACGGGCACTGTGACCCGCAATCTGCAATAAAAAAGATATTGTTTTATTTAAATTTGCAATATCTTACAACATTTTATTAATTTATACATTTCAATTTTGAAATAAAATTACTAGGCTAATGTAAGCAATTGCTTTAAACTAGTTTAAATTTAAAAATGACAGTTTGACCCCTTGTTGACGCTTTGCATGTACTTCAATTAGAAATTTCTTATAATTGCTGTATAAAAGAATCTATACGAAAAATCGAATAGAAATATCTGTATATGTGTATGTAAAAGTGTGTAGAGTTTTAAATAACAATAAAAATGTCGCCAGCATCGGCCCCAGTAAAATTAACAGTGCGAGTTCATTCTGATTAATTAAGCTAATTACATTAAGTACGTGACATCAGAGTGGCCATGTCTACATATCCACACATACACACGTGCCCATGTATGTATTAAGACTTATACCATTGTAAATATACATACATCACAATTGAATAAGCACATCGTTGTAAACTGGCCACCGGCAGCGCAAAATGAAAGATATACTATCGCATTAATTTTCAGTGAAATTTCCAACGGATTACTGGCGTTAAATAATCATGTCTTGTTGTTACATACATGCATATGTATATGAAAGAATGCATCTATCATTAAATAACGGCTGTGTGATATTTTATATATTAGGCATGAAATTTAAAATTGTGCCATATGATACAAAAAGTAAATACGCTTTTCTTAATAAATGAATGACTATAAAATAGTCTGATATGTTTATTAATTTCATCAATGTATGTACATACATCTGTATACTACTACTGTAGAGTAGTTGATACGTATGTAGTACGTAGGGTACAATTTAAATGTCATTGGGTGTGAATAAGGGCGGAGGGTGCATTACAATTCTCCCCTTTTGAATATACAAGTATTATCACCGCGGTGTGCCGCCTGTTGTACACTTGTTTTAACAATCGACATATCAATGGCTCCTTGTCGGATTGTTCAACCAGAAAATACGATTTTATAAATAATGTTTACGTATACACACTTCTTTTGATTCCAAACAATTGCATTCACACACACACACACACACACAATACTCACAACATATACGACACATACAATACACACAACACACATACAATATTATTACTCTAGCTAGAATTATAATAATGTTGAAATAAATGCAAATTTTAAAAATTGAATTTTGTATAAAATAATTATATTAATATTCAAATTTCAACAAGTTATGGTTAAATATCAATTTCTAAATCGAATATTGCTCATGTATAAATGTGTTAGGAAAACTAGGAATTTTGTATTAAATAGCAATCGATTAATTGTTTGTAATATAAATGTGTGTCTGTGTCTGTGTGTTAAATAAATATCGAAACATACATACATACATACATATGTGTATATAATTCTATTTATCAAATATTAATCAAGTAATTATTAAAATTAATAGAGTTACTTTAAATTAACAATTCATTAAAACTGATTAGGATTATATGGCGATGTTTACAGCATATTACAGCCAGAATATTCCCAATGCAACAGCGATCGAATTGATCAATCGTTTCTTGAAGCAAGTGGGGGGTTGAGTGCTTTCTTCATAAGTTTAATAAAGATATAAAGTGTAATATCAGTTAAATTTGATTATGTGATTGATAAAAACAACACTTTAATTATACGTATAGCATAGCACTCGGTTATGAAGACATATCACTATACGTAGTTATGTGAGTTATGTTTTTTTATTTATGTATATATATACTTTATATACCCGTATCTCATATCCAACGCTTAATAGGCGACTGATTTATATGTTAAGAAATTATATGTCAATAGGGTTAACAATAAGATACATACATACATACATCGCTATCTTAGGTACCTATTGCAATTAAATATGTACATACATAATATATGTATGTATGTATGTCGCAAGTGTATTATTCTATTTAGTGATTAGATTACAATTCCTGTGAATGGTAATGCGTGCAAAGATTTTTAACTGTTACAAGGTGTGTGTGTGTGTGTGTGTGTGTGTCGGAATATGCATATAATTCGCCGGAGATGTGCTCGTCACTAATGGATGACTTCCTGGTGACAGATTCATCTCCCCTAACGATATGTTTATTAGTTTATCACACCGGACTTGATTATATTAACCCTGTATTATTATGATAATACCACACACACACACATATGCATTCATACGTTATACATTCATACATATCAGATATTTGCGCAAAATAAAAGGAGCAACACCTCAACTATGCCAAGTTGAGGCTACACAATAAGTTCTTGTGTCTAACATATATGGGAGATGTTCCGAAAAGTGAACATAGGGGCTTTTTAATTTCGTTACGATGGGTTCCCTTACAACAATTACGAACTAACATCAGGGTATCTGCATGGTTGTATGGGTGTCTCTCGTTAGTGAATTAGAACCTTAATCATACGTATATGCAATGTAATTTCTAGTGTATGTATGCATGTATGTATCGCACTTGATATTTGATGCTATATAGGTACATACATACATACATATATATGCTAACAGGAATGATGAGAAGGGGCGATATAATATGCTAATAATAGTTAATTTAGAACAGCGTGTATGGAATTTTGCAATTGATATTAATGATTTGCGCACTCGGGCCGTGCCGCGGGCGGCGGGGAGGAAAGTGTCAATGCGTCCGCCGTCGCCGTCGTCATCGCCATCGCGGCGATCTCACTATTTTAGATCATCTAATAGACGGATGTAATTACTATGGACGCGTCTCAAGGTAAAACTTTAATTTAACTACTAGACTACGCGCGCGCCATTGCTTTTTGCATATCATTTGCAGCAATAAACATAAATATATTTTTCCTATAAACGACAATGAATCCATTTTTATTTCTATTTTTATTATACATTTCTCATACTTTTTAAAATACTTTATCAGCATCATTTTCCATCTATTTTATACCTATTATTCATTAAAGTCAACTCAAATTTTAAAATTACGCATATTACGCACATATATGAGTAAATAAAAATTGTTATTTGAACCCGAATTGTAAACAAAATACTCTTATAGCTTCGATTGATTTAAAATTCTCTTTTAAATTGCAAAAAAAAGTACAAACACGGTGAAATCGACGATAATCAAAGGTTTCTATTGGTTTTAAATTAAACGTCTAACCAGCTACGTAAATAAAATTTGCTTAATTAATTTTTACCGATAAACTCCTACCCATTATTTGCTAAATATATTCTAGAGAACTAATAGTAGTTTTATTTATGATTTTATTATTTTATGTATGGATTTGTGTACCTTGTGGCCGTCTCCGAATATCGTGGTAAGTAGTGGCGGGATATCCCCACCTGCTGGAGTTAGTCCCGCGGACGGAATCACCGTCGCTCTATCAACCGGAAACGGAACACTCAAATCACCCCACACGCGCTTCTTTCAGTTCCGAAATAGAGTACACTTACGACCGCACGCACAATTCTATACACAGGGAAGATCTCAATTTGACCGCTCAATATTCTAACTTTTTGTAACTTTCGGCGCTATAAACATCACAATTTAACGCTTTTGAATTTACTAAACGTCTAGTTAGTCAAATTTGATCATTTATGTCAGAAATTTTAAACACAATGCGCACTATTATTTTCAAAATGTTAAGACACTTTAGTATGTTTTATTTTCGAAAGTCAAAATATATTTAATGTTTATCACTGGGTTGCAATTTAGTCACAATTTGGAAATATATATTGTTTTTTGTCACTGTGGGTGTCTTTAAATTAATTTTATTATTTTTTTGTATTAACAAGTCACATATAATTTAGTTGTTGATTGAAAACAACAAAAAGTGTGTATGTTGTTGTTGGCAGAGGGGTAGATGTCAGAGCGCGACTAACTTTGGGTCGGTGGATGAGCCGAGAAGTGGACGTTGCTAGGGGAGGTACGGATGCTGTGTTTCTGGTGTAGTACACATCGGGAGCACGCAGTGTGTATCTGTCGCGCGCGCGGTCTTTACAAAGCGCCCAATGCGCATGCCTCGCCTATCATCATTCTGCACCAAATGTCATTACGGAGGCGGGGCTTCAAGTTGTGTTATAGAAAGTACCTACATCACTGAAGTGAGCTAACCTCTAACTAATAATAAGTCGCGACGATCATTTTATTATTTTTTTTTTACACTATTGTTACTTTTGTATTTGCAATATTTTAAAACATCCGCAATGTCTTGCACTGAACTTTTATATAGGTATTTTGTTTAGATCGGATATTAAAATACAAATTTTGAATAATTCAAAAATAATAATTATTTATTATGCTATATTTTTTTCCTTTTAATATAATCTAAAATATTTCTTACAGATATGGATACGATTTATATAATAATATTCCATATACGTACGTAACTATGGCAACATAAATCAGATAAAGAAAATTATCATACCCAGTGCCCTATTTGAAAAACAAAATCAAACAAAAATTGTGCAAAATATTAAATTCTTTCATTTGTATCGTAAATATTTTACTGTAATTGTATCCGTTTCGGTGATATTACAGAAACTAGAAAAAATTACTGAAGTAAACTAGCATTACTGTTTCGAATTTTTTTTTTCTTGTCAGGCATATACAAATCAGAATATTAAAGTTCCATAATTTTTCCTTGAACCGTTAGGCCATAGAACGCTTACACACACATACGCATAGACATTCCAAAAAGAGTTAGACTTAATTCAGGGAAGGTCAAAAGGTATATTTCCGTTAAAATGACAAGATCGATTTTTTTTTCTTGATTGAAATACTTACTTATTATTTTGTATAAGAAAGTAATTACTTAACCACTTATACAGTGTCATTAAATTATTCATATCATATTATATCGAAACAACTTAATTCCCTTGTTTCTCTCATGATTAAATATAGTCAGGTGTTATATTAATTACCAATATTCCCATCAAATAGGGTGGCAAAAAACTGTTACATCCATTCCCATCTTGACAATCATTCACCATTCACGCTATTTGTAATTATTAATTAGATATTTCATAAAAGCACTTGTATCAAATTTTGATTCCGAGGTGAAAATTCATTTAAGTTTTGTTCGATTATGTATTTATGACATATATGAAAAGATTAAATATCTCAAATATAGCAATATTTAAAGAAAAAGTAAATATGCTTAACTGTCATTGTTTATTTGAAAATAAATATGAAACAAATAGAATGTGTAATACTAATTTAACGAGAAGAAATAGGGATATAAAAAGGAAATGAGTGGGTATGGTAGGGGTGGAAATTCCACGGTGAATAGAAGAAAAACGAATGAGATATTTAATCCGCCTTGCTTTATTTACTTCATTTTCTTTTCGGTAATTCACCAGGAAAACATTATAAGAATATCTCTTTTAAAAAGTTTGCAAAAGTTAATAACAACATTAATTTATACGAGCTACGTTAACTTTTTATTACACAGATAATACAATTTAAAAACTGAAATGTATCTCGAAAATTTACAACATTTCTTATTCGTTGTCTTATATTAGCTGGCATTAGCAATTCCGCGTCGGGACTTGGTTATTTTAATTGGAATTTTCTAATGATATTTGTTTGTTTCTCCGCCCATATAATTTAATATTATCAATTCATCTAATACTCATAGAAAATATCTTACACACACACAAAGACGTCATTTAAAAAATAGTCAGAATTGATACAGGGAAGGTCAAAAACTATATTTCCGTAAATGATTACAGTACTTCGTATAAGAATGTAACAATTGCTCAAATATTCAGGAAATAAGAAGCAACTAGATGGTATTTTAGCGCATGTAGGTACGGCTGATATTGATGGTCCAATGTAATTGTGTTAGATTGTAATTCGACGTAGTAACGCAGTTAGCTAACTCGGGCTGTCTTCAGCCGTCGGCAAACCGGAAACGCCGACCGCTGCGTCGAGATGCCCGCTAACCGAACCGATGACTGACTGCCGCACATCACGAACCTTCACTTCGACATCACACGGATAAAAATACGTTATTCTGTTATTCTATACAGTTTCCATTGTTGCACCTAACCAGCCATAAGCAATTTTGACGTTTATCTCAATTTCTTTATCGGATACCAATTTATTTCGTTAACTATAAAGAATTCGTAACTCGTTACGTGTTACACTCGATGCCAGAAATAAATAAATATTTCTGTAATCAATGTCGGTTTAAACTGAAACAAATCTGTTTATGTAATATTCGTTTCACGTATGTATATATACATTCAGGACAATCTTTTCAATTTATTTCAGAATAATAACGCGTACATTTCCTCTTTCTCTCTTTCTATATTCGTATATCGTTCCAAATATCAATAACAATCTTGGTTTATACTTCGATATGTGCCTTCGTGGATATGTATGTATGTATGTATGTATGTATGTATAAAGGAAATTTAAAACATTCCTACGTAGGTATATGTGGAGAGATACTCTGAAAGTATTTTAGCTATTTTGTCAACGCCCCTAGAAATTGAAATGTATTTTCAGATGTGGAGCTTTAGATTCGTGGCCTGCTGCTATTCCCTGAAACAGAATACACTATTGCACACTTTTGTTATAGATAGGTACACAATGTAGCAAAAGTATTACTCACCTATCATTTATTATTCCTATATTCATTTGTCTTTTTGTAAAAGATTATTTTTATTTCTATCTATATATATACGGCCTTGGGAGCAAGTATTTATAGTGTTTTGTAGTTTACGCTGGATTGTTTAAGACTTTTCGAGCGATTCTGCATGTTTCGAGGATCACAATTTTCTGCATTTCTTGGTATGTATTTAGTTGCCGGAAGCTTCAAAGTAGTTAATATCAGGTCTATTGTTTGGTTATTAAGTATGTTTTGTAATAACTCTGGAATAGCTGCATTAGGTGTAATTGAATATTAAATTAAATCTAGTAAACCAATATAATAGTATCTTCGCAGGATTTGTAATAGCTTATATCAAAATTTGTCAAAAAAATTAAATTAGTTGTAAAAATTTTTACACAAGTAAAATACAATGTTGTGCACATATATTTATTATATAAGGAAATATAGTATTTATGAAATTATTCGATCTCGAGATTTTAACGGAAATACACATTTTGACCTCCCTTGAGTCGATCTTGACTATTTTCGGCATAACGTGTGTGTATATGTGTGATTAAATGTGTGTGAGAATGTATGTGTGTGTTTTTGGAAAGAATATCCAATTACAATAAAAATGAAAGTTATTAATATTTTGCTTTAATTTTTTTTCCAAAAGTGTCCCGTTTACAAAAAAATCACTATAAACCTTTTTCCTTATCTTATTTATGTTGCAAAAGTATTAAAAAAAGTATTGAATAAATCTTATTAAGAATGCATTAATTTAAAATTTCAAAAATCAACCTTACAGGCTATAGAGCGCTCACACTCACACGGAAGTTATTCTAAAAAACAAAATACGTATAAGAAAGTGCAAGACATTGCGGATTTTATATATGTATACTTATAGTATAGATGTGTTATTCACATACATATATTTACTTATAAGTGTGTGTATCAATATCTGTTTTGATTGGTCGTGAATTAGATTTCGTCGGTGAATAGAAATCAAAATGGATTTTCGTTTTCTCGATCGGAAATACATATGTGTTGTCGGTGATGGATAAATTATTCATTGTTCGCAGAGTGTCTGTCTATACGATACACACATACATATAAGTCTATGGATGGCGACGTTATCTCCTCTTTTGAATAGTTCTCCAACTCCTTATTTTCGTATTTCTATCTCGGCATCCGAATTGGAAGACCATTTTAAGTTCAATGAAATCATTTTCCAATCTCCCCATACAACAACATCTACAATTTCGCATCTAGTAAATTGAAAATAAATTACAATGCCCCAAACCAAAATACTTCATTCATAAATTAATTCCAAAATAGTACAATGATGAGTGCGTGTGCATCAAATAAATTTCGTGAACGTTTTTATGGCACTTATTTGTGTTGAACTGGCATTGTTCTTTACCGGTGGCGGTGTATAACAACGGAATGATGGTGTTCGAGCGACCTAATTCGATTATCCAGCACCAGTAGCAGTGGCAGCTAGCAGCACCCTCCGTAACCGTTTCCCTCGATGCTTCACGTGTCCGGCTGCCACTAATTTCTGGCAGGTTGTTTTTATTTTTAGCTCCAAACTCGATTACTGTCCCAGTAATTATAACGGTTGTCTCGGTAAACGTATAAAAATGTTACACGCACAAACACCATCGCTGCGAAATGTATCTTATATATATATATAAATAAATATATACGATTACCGGTGGCAGCAGCACCTTGTAGTACATAAAACAAATCGTGCAAAACGTATTCAATGAAATTTAGCGCTTTCGCAACGAGATGTGAAAAGTGCATTGCAAATATCTGCTCAGTTGTAAAGTGGTGTTAGATCAGGGGAGTTGATTTTTAAAATTCCGTAACAGACTGTGGTCCTTCAATGTGCATTTTAAATCAAAGTACACTGCGAACTTAACGAAATAAAGTATATGTACTCGGCTTTTGGCGGATCCCCTTGGAGACATTTGATAGTGGTTGCCAATAAGACATTTTAGAATTCTTTTTCAGTATACTATACCCTAATTTATCAAATAATATTGTTTTGCTATACGAATCTAGGATTAGTGGTGGAATATCTTTTAAAAAATGGCATTTGTTGCGTTGTATTAAATTGAAAATAAGTAATAAATTACAAATAAGCCAAAACGTAATCGAATTAAACAATTACGAGAAATATAATTTGATAAAATGGCGTTTCTCACAAATTTTTCAAACGACTAAAATATTAATTTTAATGTTGCTTTGATGTAAGAGGGTGTACGCAAGATCCTTAAAAAGCTTTTTAAGTTGCGTAAAAATAATATAATTATACAACGACGTCTTATAGGGTGGCTCAGGGCTTGATGTTATAAATTATATATGAATATGAACAAATTATTATATTACTTTTTCGCGAACATTTATTATTATTTACTCGGCATTAGTTCACTTGAAATAAGCAAGAATTCAATTCAAGGACACATTTACAGATATAGGGAAAAAATAAAAATAGGAGCATCCCTTGTGGGGATCGAACCCACGACCTTTGGATTAGAAGTCCAACGCGCTATCCTCTGCGCCAAAGGGACAGACCACGAATAAATGTGTTTTTCTTGTAGATTATATTTTAATGTGATAAAACTAACGAGTAAAGAATTAGAAATATTGAGTGGTTTGGTTTGGAAGTAGCTCAAAAAATTGTATGTGATTGTCGATATTGTTTATATAAATAAATAGTTTCTTTCTGAGTAGTTGTAGTTTTGTATGAATAGTAATCTATAAAAGTTATTAAAATAGTAGATGAAAGAGTTTTCGTATCTGCCGTAAGTAGGATAGGTATGGGAAAGCAGGGGAAGAAACAGAAAGAATACAGAAGTAGATTTGTTTATAGAGTTTGCGAAAAGAACGATACCGGAACTGAAATAGTAGAATATCATATCTAAAGGCACGGCCTATCAATCAGTCATGAATACGATATGAGCACGGAAAATATTGGTATTTTCCACAAAAGAAAGCCAACTCGCGCTGGCAACTCAAATATATTGCTTCAGTTGCGTCGTGCGTGAACTTTATATTGTTATAACTGAATAAAAATTGTTTCTTTTCTTTCATTTTCACTTTATACCTACATTGCTATGCATATACTGCGCTATGGGAATATTATTCATACCAATATACAGCTATTTCTATTATTTTCTTATACGAAGTCATAAGCAAATATTGGAATCATGAAAATATTCGATCTCGAGATTTTACCCTAATTCGAGTCTCCATATTTTTGAAATGGCGTCATGTGTGTGTCTTTTTATGTGTAAGCTTCTGTATGTGTCACGTGTGTATGTGCTCTACAGCTAAAACTATTAAACTATGTAACTTTATACTTAACAAGCATTTGTGGTTTAAGTATTAATTTAAAAAATCGGAGGTTTTGTGCCAGGCATATACAAATCTATATTTACAGTTTCATTTTACCTTTTACCGTTTAAGCCGTAAAATGTTTCTCTCTCTTTCTCTCACACACACACGCAGACAGACGTCATTCCAAAAATAGTCAGATTCGATTCAGGGAAGGTCAGAAGGTATATTTCCGTAAAAATATGGAAAGCGATTTTTGTTCATGAAAACAATACTTATTATTTCGTATAAGAAAGGAAAAATGTATGTGGTTGCCAAGAAGCCGAAAGTACATGTTAATAATATATTTTAAGATCTTTCCCATCTAAGCAAAATATGCCTACTACGTATAAGAAAGTCCAGTGCAAGACACTGCAGTTTATTATTTATATCAAATACATTCGAGAGTGTCACATACTATCATATAATTTATTAGTATTCTTTACTTTATTTCCCAAATAATAGCATCAATCAGTTTATAAATAAAACAAATTTGCGCAGAAATCAATTTCGATTTATAGTAGCACGTATACATTTTGTTTTCATGGAAGGCATCAGGTCATCATGACCCACGGCCTCACGGGACCATTCCGAGATGTATGGGCGCGTCTTTGCAACCACAGCCTGCACATCTATCGCCCTCTAGTACTATATGCAAAGTTATTGCGTGTGGCTTGTGTTTACAATCGATCACCGAACCAACGACCACTGGCAACTTATTCATTTAGAATTACGCGGATCTAGGTGATTTAACGTCGCAAATAAATTGCCTCGATGGATGAAGTTATCTCGTACCGCAATACAGCCACGTACTCAAACATATTTATTCGACAACGACCACATATATTATTATATAAACGATATGAATAGAGAAAAGTTATCAACTGCGATAATAACTCAACAATTGTATTTAAATTAGCATTTAAAATTGATATCAATTGAGTTGCGATTGAAGTGAAATGTTATCAGTTGATAATACAGAAGAAAGATCAACGAAATTCAATATATCAAATGAAACGACACGTTGGTTGTGTGACAACATTCGCATTCAGTATAGACAGCGGCGGCATTTCCTTTAGAGCGAGCAGTGCAAATTAGTAATGGGATTGGGGCTGTCGTATAACCGTACATACGAGCACCTTTGTGACCGTAATGCGCCTTCCCATAAGGGATAGAATGCCACGGCAATGGTCTTATAGTGCGCTGTACGGTGCTGCCGCTACACCGGTGCCAACACACTAGCGCAATCAGCGCTCAATTCGATTTGACGGCGTGTCCGGAATCGTACAGACAACTGCGTGCAATCACATAAGTAAATGGCACCGGATTTCATTTGTTACGTTACTTATTATACTCAAAATAACTCAGATACGTGTCTGTATTAGAAGTGAAATGGATATGTTTGGGAATTTAGGAGCAATGTATTTGCTCATAAATCTTAAATGAATAACTCAGCTGGTTATTGCGAGCCCGTATTGGATTAGTCTAGCGGTAGCACTACTGCGGCGTAAGCATGCACAAATTTTAAAATTGTATTCATATATCAGAGTTGGCTTGGGCCTTCAAGCAAAACTCCACCTCTAAGCAGAACGCCCTCTTTTTACACGATTTACTAGTCACTTGACTATATAAACTCAAATACAAGCCCTATATATTGTTGTATGCGAAGGAGAATGAATGATGTTGCGTTTATTTGAATTATTCCAAACTATTTGACAAATGTATTACGCCTGGTGTTAGGCAATGCGTAGTACTTGAATGTTAATTTAGTTATCATTTTTACGCGCGTTCAGGGAAAAATATTGTTATTGGAGTATGAAAAGTAGAAAATATCAATTTAGGGCGTAATGTAAATAGTAGTGATCAATCAATAAAATGACAAATCATGAAATGTAGGCAATTCCTAGTCATTAAAGCCTTTTATATTTGAGTTAAAATGACAAGCAAAAAAATGTCCATTGGTTGTAGTTGCACTACCCCTATTACGAATGCAGTGGCGTCGCAATAGGGATGCGGGGTCACACAGCAGAGCGTATGTGCTGGAAGGGGTGGAACTAGGGTAGTTCGTTGGCATTGGCGTGGAGGGGAGAGTGAATTATAGTTCCCGGCTCGCTTTGATCTCGCCATATCTCTTACAAATGCAAATTTCATTTTGCTCTGCCGTAGCCCATCAAAAATATGAACTAAACGATAACTTTATTTATTATTCATACCTCGGGCGGTACGCCGCGCCACGCCGCACCACGCCACGCCGGTCGACCCAATCTACGACAACCCGAATCAGATGGCTATATTATATACATACATATCACATGCATACATACAACGACAACATTTCATATTACATACATTTATATGTCGGGGAATCGTAATTTTTTTTTATGATTGTCTTAAATTAGATTTCTTTTATCACGATTAATATATAATTTTAGGAAATAACGAATTTATATATCAATAAAATCATTTATCACAATTTGTCCCCGCATGAACCTATCATTAAATATATGCCGTGTTTTGGACTCAACTTTCTTATACGTGTTTTGTTTAGATACAAATTTTGAATAATTCAATTCAATATAATTCTTACTTTCTTATACCCAGTATAAGTAAGTATTGTAATCATGAAAAATTTCGAACTCGAGATTTTAACGGAAATATACGTTTTGACCTTCCCTGAATCGATTCCGCCTATTTTTGGAATGACGTCCGTCTGTGTGTGTGTGTGTGTGTGTGTGTATGTCTGTCTGTGTGTGTGTGTGTGTGTGTGTGTGTGTGTGTGTGTGTGTGTGTGTGTGTGTGTGTGTGTGTGTCTGTGTGTGTGTGTGTGTGTGTGTGTGTGTGTGTGCGCGCTAAAGGGAAAATTATGAAATTTTAAACTTAAGATTTGTATGTGCCTGGCACGAAAACCTCCTATTTTTGAAAACCATATTCCGACCAGAAGTGCATGTTTACCCAAGTCATTTTTTGCAGTTTCTGCAATTACTCAAAAATGGCTACAGTTACAGAAAATTTTTGTGAACAAAAATTGATGATATTTATATTTAGCACAACTTTTGTTTGAATCTTTTTTCCAAAAAAAGTACTGGTTTCAAAATAAATTTCTGCTTATTATATATATTGTTACATAAATCGTATCATCTACGCCTGTCAATTGTTTAACAAAATAAACTTAAATAATTTGAAGTTTGACATTTACTGTTTATTCTAACATATTTAGTGTAAAAGCGATCTAAAGGTTAGAAAAAATATTATAAATTAGTAAAATAATGTAACTACGATATGGTTTAACCCATATGCGGATAAGAAAGTTCGGTGCATGACACTGCAGATATTTTTTTTACATTATAAATTAAACTTAAACCCTACTTACAATATAATCTTATTTTTTATTTTTTACTGACCTTTTCACTAAATATAAAAACTATTAAATCTTAAATGCCCAATTATTTGAGATAATTTTATTTTTCTATTAAGCAATTAAACAGACATAGCTGAAACACGAGTTAAGTAATAATATTTTCTATGCCTAGAAACTATAGCTGCATAAATAATAGAGAATTTCTTGCAAGTGGAACATTTTTTGAAACAAATGTTGTATGAAAATCAATATATTTTATTTTTATTGTAAATATTTTACTGTAAGTGCAATCGTTTTGAAGATATTACAGAAAATGCAAAAAGAAAAAAGTGCACTTCCGGTTTGAATATTCCTTCCAAAAATACTCCGATTTTCTTACCAACCATATCGAAATCTTAAGTTTAAAGATTTTAAATTTTATCTTCAACAGTTTAGGCTATGGAGATACACACACACATACAGATGTCATGCCAAACAAAAATAGTCCAAATCGATTCAGGGAAGGTCAAAAGGTATATTTTTGTTAAAATCTCGAGAACAATTTTATTTTAATTACAATTCTAATTACTCCTCATGATAAAATAAAAATATTATGATATGATCGTCGTCTCTGTGATGTATGATTTGAAAATAGAAGCGCATATGCATGCATGCATGTATGTATGTATTAGATAGCGTTCGCTGCTGCTAGTGATGGTTTTGTGTATATAAATTATGCATAAGTAGATATAAAAGTTAAGGGCGCCTGGATCCAAGGATTGAATTAACGTACGCCGGCTGACATAATTCTCATAATTGCCGGCTCGTTTGTGGCGCATTTTTACCAATTAGCCATGTTGCTTTTGAGTATTATTATCACCCTCATGCCCCACTCACTCATTCCCTCTCTCTGATCCTATATGCATGCGTCATGCTTATGCTAAACAAGATCAAATCAAGTGATGGACTGTAGTATTTTCGGAAACTTGACACACGGATTTTCCAAATATACATCATATCTCTCATCTATACTTACATACAAATCGTCATAATCAAATGTTATCTAAACATGAAACAAAAGAACAATTGTCTTTATGATAAATATCATTATCTTTCAAGAAAATATTAATAGAACACGGAAATCTTTATTTATTCATCACCAAGAAAAATATTTTCACAAACTCCTAATTATCGACTACTAAATTATTACAAGCGGCTACTTGGAATTTTAAATTTATAACTTTTTAAAAATCATAACTAATAAACATATTAATATTAAATAATATTTAAACATAAAATATATTTAGTATTTTTGTGTTCGTTTGCAAATATTTTTCAGTTTAGAAAATTACATTCCAGCGCTATCTATGAATGAGAGGCTGAAATTTTACACCAGAGCTTCTCAACGTTTTACACAACGTGACCTATATTTAGCTTTCATATTTAGTACGAGACATACCCTATAAAGCTACTCCAGCTAAAAATACTTTTAATTAATTTATTTATTTAATTTCTTTACAATAATACAGAAATATATTGTTATGTAGCGGCGAGGGAGGTGTTGTTAAAGCTATCAGTCTCATTACTGGCAATTAATAATAGTTTAATAATATATTAATAACTCGTTAAAGGTAATCTCAACACAGTTCTATCAAAATTCTGACGAGTCATTACAATTTTTTTTATAAAAGCTAATAAATAAACATCTTTTACGGTTGGAAGGGTGTGGTGGAGGTGAGGTGCGTAGTAAATAAATAAATAAATAAATAAATAAATAAATAAATAAATAAATAAATAAATATATATATATATATATATATATAAATATATATATATATATATATATATATATATATATATATATATATATATATATATATATATATATATATATATATATATTTATATATAAATATTTATATATATCTCGCTTTTAAAAAGTATATAATAGGAAATAAAATATAATGTAAATAAACTGGAAGATACAATAAAAAAGGTTCTATTTTTAGTTGGCCATGATGAAATAAACAACAATTTATCATAATGTTGCCTGCATGCATATTATAGCGAGCCCCCCTTTGCCCTTGCCTAAGCCAACCACCAGGGAACCTACTATATAAAATGAATATTGATTTTTAAAAAGAATGAAAAATTTAGCATTTTTAAATGACCTTCAAAGTTAATAGTCTTTTTTATGCAAACATTATTATACCCACTCATAAACATTCACAAAAACAATATTAAAACGAAACCACTCAAAAGATCTTTGACTTTTTATTAAACATATTACATATACATAGCACCCTTTGATTTAAGGCTAATAAAATACTAAAATACATAAGTAATAAATATTTCGAAAATATTCTTTAAACAGTTTATTTATTTACCTTTATTTAATGAATATCTGTTGTAGTATTATGACTAATAATAATAAACAAATTTGATAAAGATTGTCGTGGTGTGTAAACTATAAAAACAAATCGAAAACGGTTGTTTTGTGTTGATTTAAAAATCGTAGTATTGTCAACTGTGCAGACAGACACATGCGTCCACTTGTTGCTGCGAGTGTACACGTGCCATGATAGCTAGCATGCTAGGGGCACGCAGCCATGTGGGCAGTGGCGGGTTGGTGAGC
Source organism: Nebria brevicollis (assembly GCA_944738965.1). Classification (NCBI taxonomy): domain Eukaryota; kingdom Metazoa; phylum Arthropoda; class Insecta; order Coleoptera; family Carabidae; genus Nebria; species Nebria brevicollis. The sequence goes on from OX122903.1 coordinate 5,130,618, forward strand.
GGACCGGCGGGGGACCTACGAAGCTACAGAACAGTTTGATGACGCTCCTCCATTCCGTGGCTAATGCCGCTGCCGGATCGGTCAACTAAACATCAAAACATCCACTATAATACTCGTCTACTTGATTGATGCACACCACATTTGCAGAAATGTGGTGTGTGTATGCGTGTGTGCTTCATTCCATCTTGATGCACAATACAAGCGAAATCAGTGTCAACATGTGATTCGTAAAGTAGTGCGTGAGTGAGAATACGATCTGTTGTAACTTTGTTGGTTATGTTTTTGTAAACAAAAAGTGTTTGTTGGTTTCGGGGACAATCACGGCGTGATTGTTTTATCTTACATGATGGACACGTTATAATTTACGTACCCTGAGTTATTGCAAGTTTTTTTTTTAGTCAGGTAAGAATTTAAAATTGATTTAATTATGAAGCGTTTGGCGTCTACGTAAATCATATTTGGCTGCAGTAGTTATTTATTAGTTACCGTGAACAAATCGTGTATATAACTACACGTTGTAATTTAACAATTTCCTAGACATTTGCCCACACACACTCTTAGCACTCATACGTACAGCACATGTAGTTAACTATTTTTAGACTGATGTGATAAAGCAGTTTTAAATTACATTGTTCAACTTGCATTTAACCTTGTTTTTCGAATTCTAAACGAATAACGAGGCGATAGTGTGTTGTTTCCGTTCAAAACAAATGTTTTGTCATTTATTCCGCATAACTCACCTAAAGCCAAGTTTCTCTAACTTTTCCACACTCGCAACTATTTTCCAATCAAATTAATCATTAAACTAAAAATCCATTTCATCTACTACTTAGCAATATTTTATTTGAATAAACTAAACAAACGTTTGATATATTTTATTTAGTATACGATTTATTAAAAAAAAAACGGATGAGATAACAGATAAGATGTTAAAAACCTTGACGATATTATAATATGTACCTAAAAATACATTTCTATATTAAATGATTAACATATTTATAATAAATTCAGTGTAGTACTCGTAGTATTTGCCACTGGTAGTTTTATTTGTGAGGCGCGGCGGTTGCATTCCTTGCGATTGTTATGAGAAATCAAAACAGGTGAATGTAGGGATTATTATTTTATTCCACCACAAGTAATGCTGGAATCTCTTCGTATTCTTGGTTACTTTATGGTGGGATATAGATACTTGTATATGCTAATGTTGGTAGAACAACCGGTTACGTTGGCTACTTTAGTTTTTGTTTTAGCTATCTATGCATTTGTGTGTGTGTATGTGATTATAAAAAGCACGTGTGTGTATATAGAGGCGAATAGGAAAGATTGTGAATGTGAGATAGTATCTTTTATTTTGCCCCGTTTTGCACATTGTTTCTTTTTTCACACTGTCTACATTTTATAAGATTTTTCATGCACGCCACTGTGTTAGACGCCACCTATCCGCATCCGTACTAAATTGATTTTGGTGTTTTTACAGTGCTTGTGTTTTGACCCAATAGATTTTATACTTTTTCACCCAAGCATCATACACACTCTCTCTATCTCTCTCTCTCTATCTCTCTCTCTCCCTCTCTCTCTCTTAAACACACATACATACGTGCACACGCAATTACGCACGCGCCGTCATTTTTTAAAAAGCAGTCAATTTTGATTCAGGGAAGGTCAAAAAAATGTATTTACGTTAAAATCACGGGATTACTGTTTTTTTTTCCCATAATTATAATACTTCCTTAAAGTTCGTATAAGAAAGTAAAAGTTTGAAAATTATTTCGATGCCATAAACATAAAATTGTCGTTCAACTTATTCATAGAGAATATCTGTGCGACAATCATGTTTATCTATTCAAAACGCGATTCTGCATATCGTTAATTTGACAATGTAATCAGAAAATATTATCGTGTTCCCAGAATGGAAATCTCCGATTGATAACTGCCACGATAACCTTGACAAATAATTCAGTTAATAATACTGGTGGACATTTGAACTGAATACGGTTCTGGCATATCTCCTATAATATAATAGTTTCAGCAGAAACAACTTTTCACTGTGAATGTACACGTCTTATTCGATTTATTTATAGAAAATGTACACTTATTGTCTGCACCGTGCAAAATGTGATGCGCTTTTCAATATCACCATGAATTTTTAATGCAATTCTATAGAGGTCATACCCCACACCACATAATACACTATTAAATAAAACTATCTTACTATTATTTTACGCTTGCCTTAAACTTAATAATCATAGTTTCTTTCAAATAACGTCTAATATAATACACTAATTAATTAGTCCACGTGCCGATAACTAATTTACATATGTAATAGCTATGCATTTAAAAGTAAAATATTATAAATATGATTCAGACGTTGAATAAAGTGATTCTATAATGTTTAATATATCAATCTATTTTTTTAAAGTTTATGTGCTATAATTAGACTAGTGTGTTTACATGTGTGTCTATCTAATTCGTACAAATTAGCACGTATTACGTAAAGGTTGAGTTTAATTGAAAAGCGTCATCAAGAATTCAAAGCTAGACGAGAATACAAGTGAACGATTTAAAAATCAGTTGCTTACAGACTCTTTTACGCCACTCGGTGTTTTAATTAAATATATTTGTTTATTTTAAAATGTTTACTTATGTGCAATGGATTTATGCTTGTGAAATATTAAGTATAGTAAGTAAATGGGACACTATTGAAAAATTTAATCGTGCAAATTGTTTGATTTATCTAGTTGATTTGTTTAATGTGTCAAGTGGTGAAATTATGAACTATATGTTTGGAGTGTACTAGATTTCTGAGAATCTCATTTCGAAAAACAATAGAAAATTTACGCATGCGTTTGTCTATTTTGTGCTGGGTGCGCGGTGTAACATTACGTTTTTATTTCGCGCTTGTATGGAACACGCATGCGTAAATAAGTAGTTTGATCATTCATTTGTTTTTCTATGCATGTAACATTATGGTGTATGGGTAGATCGGCACTTACATGCATATACGGTAGCAAATATGTTTGCATGTATGTATGTATATGCTAATGTCGGCACGGAGCTCACTTTGTCACAAGATTACAAAATACCCGCGCCGTTTGCATTCAAATCGAATTCAATGCTTTGCTGTGTTGGGTTTGCCACTAGTATAGATTGTCTGAGAGAGAGTGTGGGATAAATTGTTATTACATTTTGCGTCTAGAGAAAAATCACTACCGCGTAAATTTACGTCTGCAGTGTTATGTATTAGCCTTTCTTATACGTTGCAGGATTATTTTGTTTAAATAGAAAGGATATTCATTAACAATCATTATTACTTTCTTATTAGAAGTAATATCTAAGTATTGCAGTCTCGAGATTTTGACGGAAATATAACTTTTGGTCTCTCTTCGAGTCGGATTAGTTTTAGGTTGATGCTTGTGTATAAGTGTTTGTGTGTGTATGCCTCTCTCTCTCTCCCTCTCTCTCCCCCCTAACCCCCTCCACCCTCTCTCTCTCTCTGTGTGTCTGTCTGTCTTTCTGTTTATATCTGTCTGTGTCTGTCGGTATGTATCTGTCTGACTATCTCTGTCTGTCTCTATCTGCTTGTCTGTATGCCTATGTCTATACCTGTGTCGGCCTGTGAGTGTGTGTCGGTGAGTGTCTAAGAGTGAGAAGGAGAGAGAGCGAATAATCATTCTACAGTCTAAACGGTTGAAGGTAAAATTATGAAGCTTTAACTTTGAGATTTGTTTATGCCTGGCAAAAAAAACCAAATTTCGATTATTCAAACCGGAAGCGCTTGTTTACTTCGGTCTTTCTTTTTAGGTTATGCAATAGCACCGAAACGACTGCACTTACAGTAAAATAGTTTCAATAAAAATTAAAGTAATTAATATTTCACACAACTTCTGTTTAAATTTTTATTTGCAAAAACGGTACGGGTTACAAGAAAATGACTATTGTAATCTTTTATTTTATTTATTTTTACATAAATGTATTAAATATATCTTCCTATACATTAATTACTCATAAATTCGTTTAAGAAGGTAAAAATATATTTAAATAGTTGTAGACTTCTCGCTTTACAAACATTCAACCATAGTTGCTTATTTTTCGAAATTGAATCATATCTGTAGTGACAGCTAATCTATCTATAGAAAAGAATTTCATAATCTGTAACTTATGATCAAGCACTTTTTAACCGCATATCTCAGTATTTGGTTTCCCTTTTTTTAATCGACTCGTCACCGGCGTGTCATGCTGACATGACGTCATCGCACGCTCTGCAATTATACCATCTAATGAATATTGATCAATATTTAGGCCAAACTATTGTTGTTCGTTATCATACAAGCACAGCTTCAGTTTCCTGTGCATGCGTGCGTGCCTATTATCTAGAATTTGCAAAATTTACATTTAGCACAGGAAATTCAAACGTGCTCTACATCGAAACTTATCAAATTGCCGTCCTATTTTCGACTATTATTATAATATGGTTGTGATGTTTGCTAATCAAACCAAACACATTTTGCATTTCAATGTTTTGTATATTTAATGTGGAACATTGAACGATAACTCGAAAAAGTAGACAAATATCAACAAAGTTTAAATTTACATTATGATAAATATTGATATATGTACATAATCATATCTAACAAAATATACGTGAAACATCATCATAGTCCGTTAGGTATGTGAACGTACTAGTACATAAAAATCACACATCGCCGGTATCTCAGCCGAGATCTAAAGCAATTGTGATAAGTGATAACACAAGCAAAAGCACGTAGATATATTATAAATATGTTTTGTTTTAAGTGACCGATTTAACAAGAGCACATATCAGAGCCACCTCTTCTGTTTTCTCAATGTTGTTTGTGGCCCGGCGCAACGGTTTGCTTCCAGTTCAATACTGAATGTCATACGATCCACGAGTGCTCTGTAAATCAGTCCGCTATTTTTATTTTCTCGTTTTTCATTCAAAAATCAGATCAATTCGTTTCCTTTTTTAGTGCTTGTTCCATTTAATAAAAATTTTCATTGAAGCTCTTTTAGTGTTTTTTTCTTTTCTTTAAACAGTGATTCGTGAAAGTGCTTATTATCATTAGACTTTTTTTTTGTGTAATCATTTATATAGAAGAGATTTTTTGCCATAAGGTAATTTCATATTTAAACAATTAAGTCTTTTTTTTCTCATAAACTTTCTTAATTTTTCTTCTAAATTTATTTATTGTACTCAAATAAAATTTATTTCCAAATCAAAGTAATGTTTAAAACACAAATAAATATCTAATTTACTAAAAAAAAACATCTAAAAGTTATACAACTGCCCTAATTCCTATATACAATATTTGTTTACCAATGTAAGAACTATCACGATATGTGTGCGATAACATCTTTTTGAAAAAACAATTCGTGTCTAATTTTATAAAAATCTAACTAGCTTAGGAGTAAATGAAATATAATGCGTTTTATGTTTTACGTTGCATTTTCGTCCGGATTTAAAATAGAGTGAAATGTTTACGCAAAATTGATTTGTTTCCGCAAGGTTTTCGCGTAAATGTTATGCAGATCTTGCACTGTTTACACTTGTAAATTTTAAGCACGGTATATTTTTATGTGGGCCCGTGCAAATAATTCATTATGCAGTGCTTCACATTTTGACGTTTTGTTTGTATAACGGTCGTTTAAAATATAAACTGTGGTTTTACGATTTTTTTTCGTTTATTTTGATAATTTGTTCACACATCTTCATGTTTTGAATTGAATTGATGAGTTAAATGATGTTTTAAAAAGAATGTATTGTGTTATTAATATAGAATTGTTGGATGAGTCATCAATTGATTTAAGAATAAATTAAATTAATTACAATACAGTTACGTTTTAGTGGGTAAACATATTTATGAAACAAATCAATTAAATTGTTTTTATATAACAATTATATTGTGAAATTTATAAATAACTGACTGATATTATCTATATTATCTGTAAGTGAAACAAATTTTTTTTCTTCGGAAAAATTCTCTATGGTCGATAACAATATATCGAAAATATCACGTGCTGCTTGGTGATCTGATTATGCCGTTGTAATTATGGACAATTATCTGTAACTGGCGATATTTATTTTTAAATAGAGTCTCATGTCTGTCTTGTGACGTCCGAGCATTGGTATTTGTTAATCAGATCGCCATAAGTCTTCATTTACATTCATAAATGGGAGCATTCTTTGATTTGATTTCATAAAACTCTCTTACGTCGTTCAGTCACTTAAACTGTCTTCTTTCAGTTGAAAATATGACATTTTTCATTTGATTTCACTCGCAAACGTACACGTTTTATATATCATAGTTTTTTTTGTTAATTTTTGGGTGCAGTAGTATAAGTGTCACCAGTGCAAAAACATACACACGTATTAATACATATACACATGGTATCTTCATGTAATGCATATCTGGTTACTAAAACACCACTTGTGACTGTGTTCGCACATTGCCACCACACCTTCTTGTAATATCGCTGCGCAAGAATAAAACCTGCATTTTTTTATTGCCCATTCCACATGGCATCATCATTGCAGTGAAATTTATAACCGCTCAACATTTTTACAACCATAAAAATCTGTGCTAAAATGTTTATCTCTGGATACAAATCAGAAGAGATGTTTTTTTGTTTATGCGAGATTCTTTCTCACACAAAATGCAAATACAAATATCCACCGGTCTTACATTGAACTTTCTTATACGTATTTTGATTAGACAAGATATTTGAATACAAATTAAAATAGTAGAAGAACATTTTGCTACACTTAGAAATACTTTTTATTCACACACACACACACACGCAGAGGTATTTTCAAAAGATTTCAATTTCGATTCAGGGAAGGTCAAAAAGTATATTTCCGTTAAAATCTCGAGATCATAATTTTTCATGATTACATGAGTACACAGTAATATAATACCAATATTGGTTGACATATTGGCTCAATGTGGTTAAGGTTAATATAGTACAATATTGGCGGTATATGTCAGACCCAGAAGCGCGCCGTGTTTAGCTATCTATATTTTTGTACTCGTTTCTATGTTCCGCACATTATATTAGGAAATTAAGTAGGGAAAAAAACTATTTGACGATAAATGTAAATTACTACTTCAGTTTTTAAAACAGGACTCATTAAAATGTTAGGTAAATTTGTGCTAGCTTTAAATAGTAAGCCACAGGTCTCTGCTATACATTGTAGAAGCAAACGCATGCGCTATAACAAAACATTGTTATTACGCTTGACATGCCATATTGAGCCATGATTCAATATATATCCAAGATTTATTTTATTATGGTTTGGTATTTGGTGCTACTAGAGATATTACTTATACTGTGTATAAGAAAGTAAGAACGAGTCGTGTGGTATGAATTTTAAATATATTTCTGTGAAATTTGAAATCTCCCTCGACCATCTAAACGGAAGTTTTCGTTTGACAACTTTAATAATTAATACGAATATAAAAAGTCCGTTTCAATTTAATGATCATAGAAATATTTGGCAGTGTAGTTAACATGCTTACGACCGGTGTAGTGGCGATAGAAATACAAGCATGGCTAATTTTGTACTCGTAAACCACCAAAAATTGGCACCGAATACCGACATTTGTTTGCTACCCAAACCGAGCAACAATGACTTAATTATATACCCTTCCCACTAGCGTTCACATCGCTAAACAATACTCGCATTTGTTTTTGTTTCAGATTCACAAAACCATCGGTGCCATCATAGCCTACTGCTAGCTAATCAAAACAAGTGTTCATATTTTTAAATTTGTGGTGTGTGTATGTGTGTGTGTGCAATATTTAAACAAGTTCATTTCATTGTTTAAATAGCGGTGTTATAAGTTTTTTAGTTAGTGCAATATTTTATTTTAATACAAATGCTATTTTATTTTAAACATTGTTGATTTACGTAATTTTACATTTTTCTTATTTTTTTTTACTTCGTTATCAAACAACAAAAATATATTTTAATATTACGAACTCAACTTAGAAACGTTGGTGCTATAAATAGAATAAATATCATAAACATTAAATTGTTGTTTAGTAGTTTAGTGTACGAACGAAGTATTTGATAGTAAAGTTGGCTTTGAGTGAAACGGTAGCTACGATTTGATAAAAACGTTGATAAACACAGTTGAGTAGAGAATTGTATCTGTCGGCGAAAAGACAAAACAAACGCAACCTTGTGAACTGACCGAAACATCTTGGCTGTGTGCTCGATAAAAAAATAAATAAAAATACCCGACGCGGCAGCAGCTGATTTCCGTGCCAGTGTCCGTGCGTGTGTTTGTGTGTGCGCAACAATAGTTCCCAGCACGCGGTTCCCGGTCGGCCGGTTGAATGCGTGTGTGCTTCGACACATTCTGTTTCACCTCCCGGCTAAACGCTGCCGACGAGGAGCCGACGCCCGGCGCGTTGGACGCCGGCACCAATCCGACCGACACTGTCCTCATCCAGAGTCAGATTGTCTCGGTCGCATCGGAAATGGGTACGCCACAAGAAGTGCAGACGCTGCTGCAGACCAAGGATGACAAGATCCGCGACCTAGAAGAGAAATTGCGCGCGCGCGACGACGAAATTCTGCAACTGCGGTCGCATCTCGACAAGTTCCAAAGTGTTTTCCCGTATCACATCAATGCTGCGGCATCGCACAAGCACAAGGGGCTCAACAACAATGTGGGCCCTCGCCCCAGGAAGCAGAGGGCCCAAGGCATCTCGGCGGAACCCCAAAGCGAAGCTTCACTCATGGAACTCTCCAGGACTACGTTCCAAACCTACGACAAGAACGAAAGGTAAGACATTCTTTTATTTATTCGTTACTATAACACACATAGAAACAATGGAAGATTTTAAATTTATTTATATATCTTCTAATGCGACAATTATTACAAAACATATAAATCTTTTGGCAAATAATTTACATTTCGCTTTAATATTAAATCCATTACCGATGCACCTAACCTTGACTTAGTGCTCAAATACAAAACAACAAAACACTCAAAAAAATATTGTTTATATGTATACTTAAAAAAAATCTGTTTAGAAGCTGTAACACAATTAATTATGAGTAAATCAGATTTTAACATATATTTATATAGATATTTCGTCGCAATTTTGCACCTATATAACTCACTAATCTTAAAACGTTTTGAAACTTTAGTTATAAAATAAAAAGTTATATTTATAAATCGTATAAATAGAAAACGACTCAATATTTTAATATTGAAACGAAATTTGTACCGTTGTTTTTGTCTGAATATCGTCTGACATGTTAATGCTATCGTTATGTTTGTCAATGTAATTTCCGCGTAGCGCCACTCGATCGTTAGTCAAAGTGAGCTATTTTGGTAAACGTAATAAACTAGACTACAAGGCCCAATGCCGCAATTTATTTAATTTAATACCATTTAGATCCAGTAGTACTGAAATACGATTTGATAAAAAAAAAAGATCTCAGGTAACAAGCGCGAATGATTCGATTAGAAATACGATAAATAATTAATTGGCTAGCATCATCAAGTCGCTGTTGCACGGCCATTTTCTTTGGAACCCAATCAACCATAACGAGTGTATGTCAACAACACATGATTTGTGCATTTGCCGGTTTCTGTAATAACTCACAAATGCCAGTGAGTCTATTGGTTGCTAGCGCTACCAACTATATACACCTAATAGCACTAAAAGCCGCACTTATATATCAATTTTACTCGTATACTGGATTGCAATAGTTACAACCGTGAGAGGATAAATTGCGTAAATTAATACGCCTATCTTAAATTGATAATAGAAATATTTTAATGGAATGATCGTGTTATTAATCATTCCTGCATTCAGCGGGGGATTTCATTAATTATTTATCTTTAATAATAACAAAATATTTCACCTAATTGCTATCGCACAAAAAATAACGAAAGCCTACATTTTGTGTTATACTACATTAAATATGATCGCATTATACTGTTGGTCAATTTGACCGAAACATATCAAACACATCCCACACAAACTAGTTCTATCAGCAATAATAAGTCATCGTTACAATTGTCTATGTATGTATGTATGTATATTTATTTAGAGAAAGGAAACAATGCACAGCACACACACAAACAGACAGACATAGCGACATACATACAGATAGATAGAGACAGGGAAATAGACCAACAGACGTCATTCCAAAAATAGTCAGATACGATTCAGGGAAGGTCAAAATGTATATTTCTGTTAAAATCTCGAGATTGAAATTTGTCATGATTACAATACGTCGTAAAAGAAAGTAACAAATCACGTAACATTTCAAAATTGAGCGACTGCCTTTTATGTACAAAACAATTATTAATTATTGCATATATTAATGATGCCAATATATGTATGTATGTGGCTTCATTTGTTACATGTACGCACAGCCACTGTTTTTTATTTATTTATGTCACGAGTCTTGTTAGTATATATACTGAGCAATGCCATTAATAAAATTGATAAATCAACAATTAGACACGCCTACTGCGACAGGCCATCACCCTCGGCAGAGACACAATTTGTTATTCTGTTTATATTAGTTGTCGTTAACCTTATTTGACTCAATTGGTTACATTTTTCTTTACATGCACATACTTGGGTACATTTATTTGCAAACAAGAGCGTTCGTGGTCTAATGGTTAACACCTTACAGTATGAATAGGATGAAATAAATTAAGAATCCTTGGTATAAGTTTCATTTAATTTGGTTTTACTTTCGACAGATTTCGTTCTTCTTCAGGACTAAATAATGTTACAATATTTTTATCTTAAGTATGTTATTAATCATGAGAATATTATAAAATCCCAGAAACCCATCCCTAATGACCAGACAGAAGCCTCCCACATCTTTAAATATCATGATTATCAGCTTACGACAAAAATATTGCAACATTATTTACTCCTAAAGATGACCTAACAAACGCGTCGAAAATAAAGACAAATTACATGAAATGTATACCAAGTGTAGGTACTCAATTTATTTCATTTTGATCAAGAATGTTCCATTTAATGCAAACCACCATTTCAATAAATTTAATTACAATTCAAATCTTACCTAAATCGAATAGACTTACTTCAACCTGCATCGGTTCCTTTATCTTAGGAATCAAACAACACTTGATAATTTCAGAATTCTATACCTCGTTCTCGGTTAGGGTAACTTTAAGTACAAACTAGTAACGACAAATATCAGCCACGCATACAACACACTGAAGAGGGAACATTCCCTATAGCGGTGTACACGATAATAATAATTATTAATACTTGGTTAGTAAGTTATATTTGACAGTCGCATATACAATGACATTGATATATAACGAACAGCGGGGCGTCCGTCTCTTATTTCCACACACAGAGTAAACAGTGTGTAACGCAGTACACTGTTGTGAGAAACGTGCGCACATATGCATACTTGAATGATTGCATGTGCCTATATAGGTGTACTAGATAGGGCATCACAGGTGCAAATTAAATTGGCGGAACATTAATCATTGAATAGTGACTAAATGAGTTAATTAGCTTGAGATATCTTTCATCAAATTAATACTCTCTAGGTATTGCTTAATGATACCTATAGAAGTCTAGTTGTGTGGAATGTAGATGTTTACGTGAATTAGTTGTTAAAATTATTTAAGTCATTGCAGGCTTATTTAATTTTTAAGGAAAACATTTAAATCTAAATTAATTCGTAAACAAATAGTGCTATTGCGCTGCCTAAGTGTTACTTAGATTTATGTAAAATTGTTATATATGTATTAGTGTAAGATGCATTATACACTTGTTGGCCCATTAATAACACTCAGGACGTTTGCAAACTCAGATAAAAACATCTACAGTGTCTTGCACTAGCCTTTCTTATAGGTATATCAGTTTAGATGGGATGGGTAGTAAAATACACATTTGTAACAATTCAAGAAATAATACTAGCCTTATATATTAGTAATTAATATGATCAGAAATTAGTTAATTTTTGAATTAATTAAATATTCACACACACACACACACACACGTGCGTTATTCTAAAAAAATAATCGGGCTCGATATAGAGAACTTGAAAACGGCTATTTCCTTTAAAATCTCACCAACAATGTTGTTAATGGTTAAATTATTTGCTTATTACTACGTATAAGAAAGTAAAAAGATTCCATTTGATCGTTTCATTAATTTATGTATGTTTCGTATAATAAATATCAAACACTGCATGCTCTTAGTGGTGGGTGACACATGTGTAGAAGAGCAGCCAAAAGAATCGCGCCGTTGAAGCTCCTAAGATGCCCGTTTCATAATAATACGAATGAATGGCATGTCTCGTTGATTCGCAATTTATTCATTGCCAGAACAAACATTCCTCTTCCTAAATAGGATTTTACATATAATCACTGTTATCGCGAATATTTGACGGACATTTTTTTTTAATCGCATGATTTCCCAAGCTAATTGACTTATAATGCGTTTCAATGGTGATTAATGAAAAAAACAACCGTTTTCGTAAACGTCTGACAAGTAACACCAACTTTATATAATTATACAACGTATTATCATGCACATACATATTTTTGTGATATGATGTGCGATATATATTTAAATAAAATTCTTATTGGCCAGCGGTCATAATGTTCACTTTGCACACTGGGAAACTTGCAATCTCATAAATTTCTTTAAATTGAAAGTGAATAATTAAGTTGTTGTCTGTTGGCAACACCAGGGGCGGCGATGAAGTCTTATTCATGCCAATCGTGATTTATTCTATTTTCTATTTTATATATTATAGAATCAATATTCAAAATAGATTTGTGGCTGCGATTTATGGTGTGAGTTTTTAATTTGAAAATGTGCAAATGTTATCCCTTTAACGGGTAATTACTGGCGTAACCGAGAACGCTGTCGATACAGATTAAACGTATATAATTAATTAATTAGTTGCTAATTATAGTTGATTCGTGTCAATATCAACAACAGCCAGCAAATACTATCTTTAATCGAATTGCATTGCTATGAGTTGTTCTTTTGCAGTATGCCAGTAGGCGTTGACGGTTGCCTGTCAATAATATTGAAACAATTGTTCATGTGTCAATTGTTCGAAACCAGTTCTTTTCTCTGTATGATGATTGATGATTGGTGTGTGCATTTTAATTAGTTTATTTTTTTTTGGTTCCGTTTTTTTGACTGTAGGTGGTCTAAAACGAATCAGAAATCGTCGATGTGGAAAAGATTTTTGTGTCATTTGAAATGCTGGTTTGTATGTGATTGATTGACGATTGGATTTTGACGTTTTAGAGTTCACATGATGTTAAGATGTTGTACATATTTAATCAGTGCTGATGGAGAAATGCTCAACCATAGAAACATTGCGCAACGAGTTTTTGCGAAGTGTAGTTAAGAATCTGATGTTTTAGTCTATTTTCTGTTAATTATTATAATTAGTATGCAAATGGCTTTGCGTCAAATCAAAGACATGGCTTGTAATTTTCTTACAGTCTGCCATGATATGTAAAGCATTTTGCTAATTACGAAAGGATGCTATGTCCGCGGAAAATATATCGATCCGGTGTCAATTATGGATTGGTTTGCGTTTTGATCATTGCGTTGTAACTGCTTTTGCAAAAAGACTTCATTAACGATTTTAATAATGTGGGTTTTTTACTTTCTTATACGAAGTAATAAGTATAAGATTTTAACGGAATTATGCATTTTAATCTTCCCTGAATCAAGTCTGATTTTTGAAATGACGTCTGTCTTTGTGTCTCTGTCTGCCGCTAGCTTTCTGTCTGTTTCTTTGTTTGTCTGTCGATCTGTCTCTCTCTTTGTTTATCTGCCTGTCTGGATCTGTCTCTCTCTCTCAAACAGACTCTCACTCACTCTCTTTCTTTGTGTGTGTGTGTGCATGCATGTATTTATACACTCTACAGCCTAAACGATTTAAGGTAAAAACATCTGCAGTATCATGCACCGAACTTTCTTATACGCATTTGGGTTAAACCATATCGTAGTTTCATTATTTATCTAATTTATAATATTTGTTCTAACCGATTGATTGCTTTTACACTAAATATATTTCTTTGAATAAATATTACATGTCAAACTTCAAATTATAAAAGGTTATTTTGTTAAACAATTGACAGGCGCTGATGATACGATGTATGTAAAAATTTATAATATGAGCAGAAATTTATTTTGGAACCAGTACCCTTTTAGGAAAAAAATTCGAACAAAAGTTGTGCTAAATATAAATACCTTTAATTTTTGTTCATACAATTTTTCTGTAACTGTTACCAATTTTGAGTAATTGCAGAAACTGCAAAAAAATGACTAGAGTAAACAGGCACTTCCGCTTTGAATATTTTTTTCAAAAATAGGAGGTGCACACCTCAGGCGTATGCAAATCTTAAGTTTAAAGATTCATAATTTTAGCTTCAACCGTTTTGGCTGTAGAGAACATACACACAGACACACACACAGACGGACATCATTCCAAAAATAGTCGGAATCGATTCAGGGTAGGTCAAAACGTATATTTCCGTTAAAATCTCGAGTTCGACATTTTTCATGATTACAATACTTATACTGCGTATAAGAAAGTAATTATATAACTTATGATTTGTATATGCCTGACTAGAAAACCTCCTATTTTTTAAAAGATTATTAAAAGTGAAAGTGCATGTTTACTCTACTCATGTTTCATTGTTACCTATACAAAATACGTATACAAAATGAGAGAGTTCAGTGCAAGCCATTGTGGATATTTTTCAACTAATACGCGTATGACATACGTAGACCCTTTTTAGTTGTACGCAATACAAGAAGTAGTAGAAGAGCTTTAGTGTTTTCTGTATATTTGATTTTCTCTATATTTGATTTTCGGATTCAATAAATTTTTGTTTCGTCCTGTTTCCGTAAACGTGAAAATATTTCATATATAACATATTGATTGATCGCTCGTTCACACGCTTGTCGTAAGACTTCTCTTGTGCATTTTAACGAATGAAATACAAACTTTTAAATAAATATAAATCGCCAATTGTGTTTCTCGCAAAGTACGAGCCTTGTTTGTTTCCTAAACATGCTGTATACATCACTAGTACACTAGTATATATAGTATATATTTCTATATAGTTGCATGTTGCGTTCTTATTTTGAGATTTTCAATTGATACCAGAGCAATCCGTATATGTACTATACATCTGAATGACATGTACTGATATTTATCGACGTATTATCGATTATTTATGTACAATGTTAACTCACTTCCTATATCAGAATATAAATCTGTGTTCTGTCAGTGCGCTGGGGCACATGTAAGAATAGCTTCAATTTGACAACCACTCCATTTGCTCATGCTCAAAATCTATAATGATGGAGGGCCTAACCAACTCATTACACTGGCGTTCTTTAAATGAAACACGAATTAAAATCGCGCGATATGTAGACGTTTTAATTCGCGATATTTGAATTAAAAAACTATTTATATTCAAAGTGCCAGCAGTAAATGACAACATGAAAGCGATTACCGGTAATAATATATTATAAGTTGTTGCCTTAAATTCGGCCGGATAATGTAGCCTCTAATGAGAGACTCCTGGAGTCGCACTGACCGCCCGATGAACCGGTTGTTACCGCAGTTATCTCTGGTGCTGGTGGTTGTTGATTCGGTAGTGGTTGTTTTGGCGCCGTAGTTATGCCTTTGCACACGACCGAGTCATTTCAGCATTCTTACGCGGCTGCTTATACGCGTGCGTATTATACATTATAATATCCAAGTAAATGCGATCTTTTAAATTGCACTCTTATTACATCGATGGGTAAATACCTCATGGGGCTCATGTTACACGACCACGCTAACCGCGAAACACTTTTTTTTATCTTTCTTTCTTACTTTAAATCGAAACGTTTCCTGGTCTTTGTTTGTGTTTTAAATCACGAATAAAGTACTAGGCCTATTGCCAATTCGTCGCACTTTTATCTACAGTATATAAGTTCAAAAAACTTGAACAAATAAATTCGTTTTTTTTTCTTAAAATAAATAAATATATTTTTAAACCTGAAACTTACGAAATTACGAAACAAATTGCATGTGTGTATGTTGTGTTTATTTTGGCGATCTCGGATTTAATTTGTAGGATATGTATTATTTTTAAATTAAAAATAAACAAATACGATCTAAAAATATTAATCTGTCTAAAATTGAAACTTTTACAAGTATACAATTTTGTTTATAACATTATAAATCAAGCAAGCGCTTCCATTGACACATTTGTCAATATTTTTGCAAAACTAATTATCACGTCAACGTTGTACTTTCAATGAACGAATCAGGCGATAAATAACGAAAAAAAAATCGTTTATTAAAACAGCACATTGAAAATCATGTTTCATGGTTTCGTATGATTTATTGTGTGTATAAATAAAATTGTAAAATATATCTACGCCGTAAAAAAAATGTGATTTATTGTATTACGCTTATTTTTCAACCAATATCTTGAGTAATTTTTGTTTGTTTAATTAAGAAATCAAAATATTGATTTGCTAATTACATGATTGATATATATATATATATATATATATATATAATCAAATATCAGTTAAAATATCTAAATAAGGTAATTGAAAAATATTAATAAGGTCCAATTATTCGCGGTAGTTTCAATTTTCTTATTTCTAAACTAATTGCATTAGTTATACAATTATCCAATCGCAGCGTAATAATTATTATAAATATAATAATCTAAAAATAAAATGTGTTTATCTAGCAAAACATTCCCGTATGACAAGTTATCTGATTTAAGTTTTTAAGTATCCGGTCAAGGTGTTACAACTTGGTCTATTTTCATTTTTAATTTATTTATTTATATTTACACATCGATTTAGATCTAAGCGTTATTTTCACATGTTTATGATTCAAAAGTTCGAATCATCAATACACTATGTAATTATCTAAATTTCTGGTGAGGATCAATTATTTTGTGTCTAATTGTGTTAACGAAACGTATTTAAAATTATGAAAGACGCAGATGTTGGAGTAAATATTCAAAAAAGTCGTTACGATCATTCAGTGTCACCAGTTATTATTAAATATCGCGTTATAATTATTTCTTTTAATTAACATATTGATATATCGAAGGGTCGACCTCGGAACAAATTTGAATCAATTGATCGTAATTCAAAATTGATTCTGTATTCCGATGATTGCCAAATCTATCGTAATTGTATGTGATACAAGGAGGTTTAGTTGATACGGTCGAACTGTGTTCATCAATGTCTTTTTAACACTGTATTCACATTAGACAAGATATGCATCGGACACCTATATATGTCAACATTGTCACACACACGCATCGCGTTGCCTTCATTTGAATAATGTTGTGAGGAAACATGAATATATTACACAAAAACCACGCAGACTACTGGTTAAATTGTTTACTGACTTATTCGACAACTAAATCAAACGTTATCAATTGCCATTTAGTGCATTTCGGTTTCATTTCGAGATTATTTAGATTTTTCGTTTAATTAGAGTACCTATAAATAAGTGTGTAGCGTATGATGAAATAACTCTTAGTATAGTGCTAATGTAAATAAATCGTTTTGCGGTCGTTTTTGCATGTGCTTAAACGGCATATTAATTGCTAGTGTATAGCCATGCATCATCATTATCAGGTTGCACTTATAAATAAGGCGACAATCATAAATTCGCACTTCTCACTCACTAGTGCACTTCACGTTTATATTAACAACAAAATTGTTTATACCGTGGAATGCATTATAAGCCTAATTATAATAATTTCGTTTATAAACGCAACAAATTCATTTATTTTCATTATTGTAACATTATCGTAATTCATATTTGCCCATTTCTTCTCAGTGTACCCATTCGAATACAGTTAGTAAATCATATTTTTTTGGATCGGCTATTTTTGTGAGAATATAAAATTAAATCGTAATTCACTGCAAGCGTAATATTATTATTAATATCTCTGATTTTTATTCTAACAAATTTTGCAAACCATTTTTGAGTAATTGCGGAAACTGTCAAAAATAAGTAACAATAATAACAAGAATTTATTGTTTGAAATTATTTTTGCAAAATTAGGCGAGTATATACAAATCTTAAGCTTAAAATTTCATAATTTTACCTTTAACCGTTTAGGCTGTAATGCGCTCTCTCTCTTTCTCTCTCTCTCTCTCATACACACCGACACACACACACACACACACTTATCATTCCAAAAATAGTTAGACTCGATTCAGGGAAGGTCAAAAGATATATTTCCGTTAAAATCTCAAGATCGAATTATACTGCGTACACGAAAGTAAAAAGAAAATATAAAAACATTTTTTTAATTTCAAATAACTTGCATGTTTTATATTTTGTGCATATATAAAATACATAAAAATTGTTTAACAAATTTTCTCAAAAAATGGGTATAAAACCTAATGCATTGTCGTATTTTTTATAAAGCTTCTTATGCCACTAAGCGATTTGTACATAAATAAATACAATGTGAGCGTCCTTGAACCAAGTTTAAAGTAGTTTAAAATGCCGTGTGTGGGACATTCTTTAAATTTCTGTTAATACATGAATAGATAAATGATCTACAATTTGACTATTTCATAATTTCATAATCAATAATTGTTATCTGTGTGAAGTATTGAGTAAACATTACGCGTAAAAATAACTCGTCGATGTATGTGAGTTACTAGAAATGAGAATGACTCTTAACCACTACTCTATACATAATAGCAAAGATAATAGGTATACTGAATCACAGTCAGGTCAATGTCAATTAAATTGCTGATAATAAACAATAGACTACTTCAGATCACATGTTGTGTTTCAAAACAGCAACTCTATTTCGCAAACTTGATTAGATATGTTAATCAACACACACGTTTTAGTGGTACACAACGGTGCGCTTGTTTACAGAAATTCCAACAGTTATTATACTAAACTAGCCAAACGGAATTCTTTTCCATTCATACACCTCTCACATTTTTTAAATATTTTCCGCTTATTAAAACATTACTTACAAACCGACATGTCACTCGGATGCAATTTTACGCGCATAGATTCGATCCGGGACTAACTCAGATTATTATCGAAAAATGTTCCCATCGAATATATTTACTTGTATAGGTTGTTGGCCGTAAAGATATGTCGTGGTGCTTATGCAAGAAGTATTTTAATCTGGTTGATTTAATTAAATTACACCAATGTTTTTATATATACATACATACATATATAGGTTAATATTTAGCGATAACTGAGTGTCGGCTGAGTACATACATATGTACATGTATTGAGAAGATATTATTGGTGAAAGTAAAGTCAATAAGGTCGTTATATTAAACTGCTTCATTTCAATCAATGATGTTTTGTAAAAACCTTGCTTTTGTTTTGATTATTACGTCAAAATATTGATTGACATATATTAATTAATTGTACTTATGTGGGTACACACTAAGTACACTCTTAAACATAATTTATCTTTACAATGTTCGTTTTTTACTTTCTTATACGAAGTTATAAATAAGTATTGAAATATGAACACAGTCGCTCTCAAGATTTTAACAGAAATACATTTTTGACCTCTGAATTGATTATAACTATTTTTGGTTGACATCTATATGTCTGTTTCTCGCTCTCTCTTTATCTTTCTCTCTCCCTCTTTCCTACCTCACTCTTCCCTACCCCCACCCCCTCTCACTCTTTCTCGCTGTGTGTGTTTGTTTGTGTGACCGTGTGTATAAAATTTTTGAAAAGAATGTTCAAACCGTAAGTACTTGTTTATTTCAGTCCTGTTTTGCGGTTTCTGTAATATCGAAGAAACAGCTTGAATTACAGTAAAATAATTCTTTATTAACACTTCCATTTCGCTCACAATTTATTTTTGCAACCGATCCTGTATTCTCACACCATTCATTTCGCTCACGTAAATATGTAATATTTGTATAAGATATTATTTTCTTTTGCTGGAGTTACATGTATACGATAGATTTGATGTAGTTTCCAAAAATAATAATTATACACACACATTTTTTTTGTTGTTTTTGCGAGTGTACCGCCAGTCGAGGTAACTTATTATGATGACTTTATAAAATGTGAAGCAGTTATTTATATAGTACCCGAATGAAATAAATTGCGAATTTACAACATACATGTAAGTCATTTGTAAAACGGGTTAATTACACTTGCTCCTAGCATTACTAGTTAATCATAAGCCCGCACGATCGCCACCGACATTCGGGGCACCGTTATCATTATTATTATTATCGGGGGGTTGGGTCGCTGGGAAATTAACACGAACATTTATTATATTTGTTGTGTCGTGTGTAACACAGATAACGCCATGTATACAAAAGTTTCATATTTTGGGTGGCGACCATGCGTTCAATTAAAACATGCCCCGTAAATTATCCAGTCTTTTAGACAGGATGTATTACTTATATGCTATTACACTTAACATTTCCTTCTGCTGCTGGAATCTGCGAGTATTTTAAACGTCCCTCTTGTGAGAGCATCTCAATAATTGATTTTTGTAACAAGTATATATATGTATGTATGTATGTAACTGTGGTTATACGTATAATTATAATGTCCGTCAACAAAAGCAAAAAACCCGCCGCCTTGGTTGGTTGGTTGGTAGGTTGGCTACCGTGATGAAAAGTGTGCCTTCGACCTCCCCAGTTTCAAATTTAAACCTGATGATTATCCCCCATTTATTTCAGTTGTGTAAAGTAGCAAAAATTAATTTTAAAGACACATGTCACAAACCTTGTAGGTATATATTTATTCCCCCATATAATAACCCACCTGTGATGTTTCGAGTTAATTTTAACATTATTATCTTTTATGTTTCCACGTAAGTGGCAATACATTTGTGGCCAACCTCTGAGCAACAAATGCGCACGCCGCAACTTTATAAACACCCATTATTATTATTACATTAAATTATACTTAAAAGTCAATGTTGGTAATGATTTCCATTACACACAAATAACATGCAATACAAAAGTCATACAGCGTACAAAATATCTATTTCGGATTTTTCCAATTAACTTTTAATAGTTCAGGAACTAATTAAATTTGAACTGAAATAATTTAAATAAGTTGGCTACAAATTCGCCAAAAATGATATTTTTAAAAATCTTCTCAACTAGTCATTGACTGTTTTTCCGTTGTACTGTGTACAAATTGAATTTTCAATTTTAATTTTTTAATGTTAAGGTGAACACATTTAACGATCGTACGGTTTGATTATCATATAAATGATAAATTTCACCCGGTTTATTTTCTTGTTTAATCCAAGCTTTTATATCGACGTGAACATTAATGAAGGTTGACACAAATTTTAATTGAATTTATTGGTATAATTAAGAGCATTCGTAAACAGATATGGATTTTTATTTGTTCGGAATCAAATTAATTATATGCTAATATTCCTCGGTTCTAATCTCGTTAATAGGTGTTTAGACCAGATTACTTTTAAATAGTTTTGTAAATTCTTCACTAAACTTGTTTTTTAACTCAAACAAACACACATACACACACACATGTAGACGCACATACATGCATACACACAAACATATACATACATACGCATACATACATACATACATACATACATACATACATACATACATACATACATACATACGCATACATACGCATACATACATGCATACATACATGCATACATACATGCATGCATACATACATACATACATACATACATACATACATATACATACATACGTAAATACAGACAGACATACATACATGCACACACTATTCTATAAAATAAATTTGGGTTGTTAGACTATTTAAAATCAAAATGAAAATTGTAGGCCAGTGGTGGTATTAAAAAAAAAGAATGTCATTGTTATTGAGATCAGTTCTATATTTAGATTAAGACAGTGAAATAAATTGTGTGATAATTAAATCGCGAACTGATCAGTCGCTTCCAATTAGCATAAAAGAATCCACCTTCAAAACGCCTTGCCAGATAAACATATAATAAAATGCAATTGATAAAACTGGTTTGCAAAGAACTTTCAAGCGAAATCGATGAAATAAAAGATGGAAAAACGTAAAAAAATCACCGGTATCCAATAATATCGTAAACCTAAAATGCTTCGCTCGTAAATCGCGGAATAATTTTATTATCTTTCATATCATTGGCAGAGATCCCGTTTCTAAAAGTATTTTTCATTCAATGCCGCGCTTTTATTTATATATAGGTACTTATCGTATACCTTGATATAATAAACTCCAAACGCGATTCATTTCCAATATTTCGGCCCCGAAGGCTTTCTATATAAAATAATAAGATTACCATCTGAAGTTTGCGGTTTTGCCCAAGCACTTTTATAGTGATGCGGTTTACGTTCTTATGAAATAGCTAAATGCGATATTCTTTTAAATGCGGCGGCCCTGATGTTTTGATCTGGATTTAAACAGTTCATTAAGTCGTTTTCATTTTTTGATTACCACAACGAAAGACTTGTCATTGCCCAATGACGTTTAGACATTTTTTTTACTCGAACATCTTACAGTATGAGTTCTGTAAGAAGTGCAGTCATATATGAATTGCAAAATGCAAAAATGGTTTAATTGACGTTATGTACAAATTAATCTTATCTCATAGGCAAATCTGTGTATTAATACGATTGTGCAGACGCGCGTACCGAAATTTTTCATGTTATACAATTATTAATCTGGTGTCCATAAATTCATTTTTGTCAAACAAACGTATATATGTATCATATTATTTTATTAGGATAAGAGATAAGAATCATCAGATTAAAATGAAACATCTGCAGTGCCATGCACCGAACTTTCTTATACGCTTTTGGGTTAGATAATATCATATTTACACTATTTTTCTAATTTATAATATTTTACTAACCTTTGGAACCTATTTTCACTTAATAATTTTTTAGAATAAATATAAAACGCCAAACACCAAATTATTTAAGTTTTTTGTTTTTCTATTAAACAATTGACAGGCACAGTTGATACGATTTATGTGAAAATAATTATAATAAGAACAAATTTCAATTGCCATTTTCTTATTTGCGGTACCTTTTTTGAAAAAAAGTTTCAAATAAAGGTTGTACAAAATGCTAATATCTATAATTTTTTCTGTAAGTGCAACCATTTTTGAGTAATTGTAGAAACCGCAAAAAATGACTAAAGTAAACATGAACTTCCGGTTTGAATATTGTTTTCAAAAATAGGTTTTCTGCCCAGGGAAATACAAACCTTAAGTTTGAAATTTCATAACTTTCCCTTCAGCCGTTTAGGCTTTAGAGCGCTCACACACACACACACACACACACACACACACACACACACACACACACACACACACACACATACATACATACAGACAGACACGCACACACACAGACGGACAAAAATAGTCGGAATGGTTTCAGGGAAGGTCAAAACGTATATTTCCGTTAAAATCTCGAGATCAAAATTGTTCATGGTTACATTACTTACTTATACTGCGTATAAGAATGTAAAAATGATGCAATGTATTCTGTTTTTAACTGTAGTTATTAAAGATATTTAGCATTATTTTTAAGGCCTATAGTGATAATGGTCTTAAAAAATAAAACAAAATTGCTTCGTATAATATCTCAATTTAGTGAATCAAAAAATACTTAATATTTTGTGCACAAAACAAAATGCAACACGTATTTCAAATTACAGTGTTAAATATTTCAAGCATACTCTACGTTAGCTTTGGCGCAAAAAAGTCAAAAGTTCACGTATTTTAAAATTACCACGTCGTAGATAGTAATTGAATGCTATATAGGGTAATTACTGACACGGGTTTCTTAGTAATTCATTAATTCACCATTTATTGCTCTTTTACACCACACAAACACACACACACACAGGCGTGGAACCTATAATTAATTACGTTATGCAAAACACCAACATCACACAGTATTCGCCTTACTTCTTCAGCAATTTATCTGTTTTATATTGTATGCAAATACGATCCTCTGACTTGTAACGCTTTAAAATGCTAATTATAATAGTGAGTGCGACGCACGATTCCATGATTAGAGGCTGTCGAAACCTATTAACATATAGGATCAAAAATAAAAATGTACCTAATGGTCACAAAACATATCTATATCAAATGGCTTTAAATAACATAATTGTATCAGAAAGAAAAGAATTATACTAATATTTATTTCATTTCATTGACATCATTCCGTTATAATAATTTTACTGACGTGCACGCATACAAACAGACAGGCTCACAGATAGGAATTGTAGTAGGTATTGAAACATTAGACACATAGAAACATTCATTCATACACACATATGTATAAATATCTTAACTTTTACTGGCTCAATAAATTACGACGAATTTATGCTCGGATTTTAATTGGTCGAACTCGTTTGTGGTACGATTGTATTCTAGCCGCGTGCAAATCGCAAAGGAGGCCATGGCTAGTGCAAATTGTCCCCCCATACGCGCGCACACAAGCATCATATGGCCAACAGAAATAATGTTACAGACCAATCAGCAGCAATGGCCAGCGGACGTATTCCGACAAAACCGCGTAGGCTTATATTATAATTGGGAGAAGCTGGAAGTACTGGTGCTTGCTTGGCTGGGTGCGCGTTTTGTGCATTCATATCACATCACAGCCTACCGCAATGATCAAAGGCACGATACGTTCTCGTCATGTTTACAAAAACAGATTTGTAGCAATAATAAATTATGGAAACTCGTATTTTTATTTAATAATAATTTACATCGCTAAGTTGAATGATGATAAAAACTACAGGATTTCTTGTCATATCTTCTAAGTTTTATGGCTGTCGTAGAATTTTATGTGATGCTCTGGCATGTCAGGAATTTACGTGATAAAAATTATTTTATATTTTTCTCTCGTACAAAGAGAACGAGAGAGAAAGACACACTGATTCATACATTTATAGGCGAGATACCATTTCGTATCGTCACAAATCGGAACACTACCCTTATTCTCCAAATGTTTACCTATACCTGATACGACAATAGGTGCCGACCCAAATCGGAATACTACTTCAAATGTTTATATGCGATCCGGTACCAATTCCGAACGCAAAATTATTTAATTAGCTTTTAAAAAAATATGCAATCTAATTAATCTTATTTATTTATTTAAAAAAAATACGACCATTTGAAGATCATTACAGTTCGTCGACAGTACAAACTTTCTTAAATAAGTATTATTTTAAACATTTTTTATAAGAATCTTAAATAATTATTGCGTTCCGAATTGGCACCAAGACACAGGTGAACATTTGCAGGATAACAATTGCGTTTCCAGTTAACAAGCTTCAGGTAATGTTCCGTTTTGGGCCGACACCCATTGACATATCTTCCGGAAATTTCCAATAAAAAATCTAGATCAATATGTCAGATATCAATCATTACTATTATGTTTGAAAAAAAAAGCAAAATATGTCTAAAAAACTTTCCAACGATTAATCTAGATTTAAAATTTTTATATTGATCTCTAATTCATCATCATCAAAAGCATTTAACTAATTATTTCATGTCAAGTTTTGGAGATAAAGAAACAACAATTCTTTCGGAATAAATCTTGTGCAAAAGTAGAGGACCAATCTTTTTTTTATACTACTTAATGTATGTATGTATTATAATAAGTGGTCCTAATTTCAGTTTACGTTTCATTGAATGCGTAGGTAGTTTTATCAATTCTATAATACATCGCACCCACTATCTCCCAAGCGTTAAAAGCATTCGAATATCAAACACATTAATTCACTAATTAAAATTCGATACGTGATGCAGTTTTCGTGTTAAAATCACATTTATCATTTTAATTTTGTCTCCCAAATAAGGACTCAAATTTAAATATTAAAATGCCATTATTTTACGTTTCGAACCCGATTAATAGAATTAAAACACCTTTTATTACAAATATAACGAAATACTTGTGTGGAGAATCTTTTCCACAAACTCTAGATCATTCGAGTTCATCAAAACGTGACGTCATTGTAATTAATAAATAATTAAGTAGTGTCACGACCCATTAGTGTGACAAAATGTCTCGACTAGAGACTGTTCACTTTACAGACAGCGTCGGGTACTTTGCGAATGATAATAATTTAGTGATTTTCGCAGCGGGTGCTGGCTATTATGCAAAACACTGCCATCTATCATATTGCGTCTCATTTATTCACTAAACATGCATTAAATAATATTTTCCGAGGGAATCTTATATGGCCTTGTTTAGTAATTATCTAATATTCGAATAAAATGTAAATTACGTCCATGAATTGAACCACCAATGTCATTCCAAAAATGTCCACACATAAAATAATATGATTAATAAAACACTATAATTATACAATTTGCACAACGTAACTATTACGTTACTTTTCGTGACCTTAACCCAAGCGTTGTTTGAAAAAATGGGCCAGTAAACCCACCCAACCCTAATATATAATGCATAATAATATCACAAAAGAAAAAAAAAACATTTGGACGTTTGCGAATAAGAACTGTTGGTATTATGCAAACGTATAATATATTTAATACGTTTATTTAGTAGTGCGCGAGTGTGCTGAGTTTGTAAACGAAAGGTCGTAATATTTATTATAAATGGCGCGATTTGTTCTATAAATAAGCGGGAAGGCGTGATAAATATGGAAATGTTATTCACTGGAGTTGAGAATGGTAAATATTATGTAAGATTTTGCGTTTTATACTTATGAACATTTGAATATATATGCAATATACACATTGAATTTATTATTTAATTAAAATAATTAGAAATGTGTTTAAAACTAAATTTTCTATTTACTAATATAAGTCAGTTAGAAAAACTATAAATGCTTTTTTTTTTACGATGACAAATAAATAAAAATAAAAACAAGTTCAATAAAATTTCGTTCATTAATTCTCGACTAAAAAGAAACCTATAAATAATTTCAAACATGAATGAATTATAGTTTCATTATGTTAATATTTCTACTGGTTATATACGCTTATTTATTGTAAAATAGTTGGAGCTATAGTTCAATTCAACATTGTAATACACAGTGTTTGACAGGTGTACACTATTCAAATGTACATGTCAAATTAACTAGACATGCAAGTCTAATCAAATTATGTTAATCGAAGCAACTGCATGTAGTGATATCAAGTAACCATCGCGACACACCCTTCTAGTTGAGCTGTCTGTAATATATCGTACCCTAATTACTCTAACATACAGGCTACTCGGAATAGCTTGAACTTTGATGTGTACAGATGACTATTGATATGTATTCTACACAGCAATGAAAACATGAACCTATCTAGTTTTCATTTTCCATGTATTCCGATATCGTATAATAGATGACTAATGGTCTATTCATTATTTTAAATTATGGTTATGCATATGATGGCCAAGGGCTTTTAAAAACAAACTCGATAATTAAAATTTAAACAGTTGTTATTTGTGATGCGGTTACAGAATTTTAACCTCGTTTCATGAAGGTGAATTACACCAAATTATAGAGGTGCGTTATATATCAGTGTGACATTGCTGGCTATTCAATGTTAATTCCGTTTTAATTATTATTATTAAATTTTAAACTAAAAGCGCAAATTATAGACCGACATTTTTTTATCTTATGATCAACATTGATTTTGTTTATATATATAAAATAAGTCATATATTTATGTTTGATAAGTAAACATTTATATGCGCTCGTGGAGTCTTTTTTTTTTACATGGGTGTGAATCGACAACTCGCATTGCGTTATGCTTTAGCTGTCCCGTTACCAATCATACATACATACGTATGTGCATACATACATACATACATACATACATACAGACAGACAAACATACCAGACAGATGTTTACATATTTTGAATCGTGAGTCCGCCACTCACTCGTATTTGAGTGAATATCACAGAAAAATTGATTATAATAGAAATGATCCTCGTGCTTTTGAAGTACTATTTTTATCGCAACGTGTGGTTATTATTATGATTACTATTGTTGTGATTGTGTGTAACATGTAGAATTTCGTATCGGTAAGCAGATTGTATAATAAAGCAAGTCATCGTATTTTCTTTCGAGAAATAAATCCGTTCTAAGCACGAGTAATCCGTAACAATGGGCGGTCCACACCTTGCGTATTAAAAGTGACACTCATTGTGAACCGATCACACATTTAATACCACCAAATTACCCTCAACTTATCGAGCAATCGATAAACAACTGTGGCGCATTTACAATTTTTAAGAGAGTGTGTAAAATTCAATAGTGCGATGTTATCAATAGCGCATTCCAAACAAATTATCTTTAATAGACAATTTCCTTTCCGACTTAAACAAAAACGCGTGGCTTTGAGTGGTAAAATTTACGAAATAACCGTAATTCATAATGACGATAAGTAAGGTTGATTAAAATAAATAAAATCGCAGTGAAATAAATGTTTTAATAACTTTATTAAACACAACTTTTATGATTGCAATAAAAAAATTAGTGCAAAAAATGGTACGAATCGTTTTACGAATTCCAAGTGCGAAATAATTAAATGCAATTTATATAACGATATCATTTCTATAAGTACTCTACAAGTATATAAAAATAAACGAAGTAGTTTTGCGAGTTCCCACTACGTGCGCTAGCTGTACCTAATTACAAGGCGCCGATCGTGATAAACACTAAAAAAGATTTTTCTTACGTACCTACATATACTTACATACATATATGTATTGGTATATTGTATATGTATGCGGTATAATAAGCATATAAATATACAAACATTTATGCTTAGAAATAGTTAATTGTAACGATTTATCATAGGTTTTATGTCCGCACCGTATAAGAATATAATCTTTTGAAATTTACAGTTCGCGAACATCATAAATTCATAATGTTATTAAAATGTGTTTAATCTGGCTTTAGATGTTATAACTCTAATATCTGTGCACTGTCATCGGAATATATCCTACCTGCGCGCTGACATACTTGTAAAACAAAAATGTTTTTACTTTCTTATACGATGCCATAAGTAAGTTATCGTAAACAAAATTCGATCTCGAGATTTTAACGAATATATATCTTTTGACATTCCCTGAATCGAGCCTGATTATATTTAGAATGACGTCTATCTGTCTGTTTATTGATTAGTCTGTCTTTCTCTGTCTGTTTTGTTTTTGAAAAGAATATTCAAACCGGAAATGCCTTTTTACTGGGTTGGTAGAAGATCTTTTACATTAATGTGATGTAATAATATATGTATAAATTAAATGTATTTTATTTGCAATGTTCATATGTATTTATTTAGTTAATTATTAAAAAAAACTTGTTATGTTGAT
Source organism: Nebria brevicollis (assembly GCA_944738965.1). Classification (NCBI taxonomy): domain Eukaryota; kingdom Metazoa; phylum Arthropoda; class Insecta; order Coleoptera; family Carabidae; genus Nebria; species Nebria brevicollis. The sequence continues at coordinate 5,160,007 of OX122903.1, forward strand.
GATGAAACAGAAATCGGTCGGTGGTAAAGTTACCTATATCATTATTCGTTTACAAATTGACATTTTCAGTGCGGTATGTTCGAAAACATGTCTCAGACAGAGTATGGGAAATGCGCGAGTAAAAGTATGACATACACCTGCATATGCAATGTAATTGCATATGTATTAAATGTCTAATTAAGAAATAATTAAATTACTGATTACTACTGCGTTTTATGGCTTTACGAATTAATGCTTGGCACTCGTTCATATAATATAGATCAGCCGTAAAAGTTATTTAAGCCGCGATTACTCTCGCGTATCAATTTATTATGCGATTAAATAGTAAAATCGTCAAAAATCTATCAACGCGAGTGATTGCAAGACAAAACATCTGCAGTGTCATGCACTGAACTTTCTCATACGCATTTAATAATTAGTAATAATTTACTAACCTTTGGAACCCCTTTTCACTAAATTATTTCTTAGAATAAATATTAAAAGTCAAACTCCAAATTATTTAAGTTTTTTGTTTTTTTATTAAACAATTGACAGGCACAGTTGATACGATTTATTTGAAATTAATTATAACAACTTCAACTATTTTTGAGTAATTTCAGATACCGCAAAAAATGACTAGAGTAAACTGGCACTTCCGGTTTGTATATTTGCTTCAAAAATAAGAGGCTTTCTTGCCAAGCACATAAAAATATTAAGTTTGATATTTCATAATTTTCCCTTCAGCCGTTGAAGCTGTAGAGCGCTCACACACACATACACACAGATGGACGTCATTCCAAAGATAGTCGGAATCGATAAAGGGAAGGTCAAAACGTATATTTCCGTTAAAATCTCGAAATTAACATTTTTCATGATTACAATACTTATACTGCGTATAATAAAGTAAAAATTGATGGAATAGACGACTAGATGCATAATTAGGGAAAATAATAATTAAGATTGTAGTCAATAATAGATTCACCACAATTCACCCTTATTAAAACTTTTTGATGAACTCAACTATAATGTAATGATTTCACGACATTAAAATCTCAATTATATTTAAACACATAACATCCAGAGCTCGTTTCTTTCGAGCGAAGATTTGCCCAACAGATAAGCTTCAGAAATACATGAATTAATAACACGATGACAGGGAATGGGTTGGCTTTTTGCAATAACACACACACACACACATATGATATGACTTTGGGTTAGGTGTAGGCTTAATACCTTTACCATGATAATTTAATTACGGAAAATAACGCAAGGTGTCTCCTACCCGCGGCCACTAGCAGCGCTGATGCACGGTGGCTGATGGTGTAAACAGAGATCTTAGATATAGATAAACATATTATGTGGTGGTATAGATCTGCTTATACGTATATTTGTGTGTGTGTGTACAGAATAATCATCTTGAATAATTTATATAACGATTATGCAAATTAAAGATCAAACATATGTGGTGCATAAATAATCTGTCTATATCTCAATTAATGCGCCAAAATTGCTTAGCCAATTTATTTAAACAGTGTATGCCCGTATGGAAAAATCCGTTTCCATAGGATGATTGGGTGTCTGTGGGGTTGAGGAGCGCTGGTGTACTCGGCCAATTACCACGACGGTCTTCAATGTTGGTTTTATTTGCAATAAAATATCAGTGACGTGGCACATTACACCCAGCCTACGCGATTTTACTACAGCAATACACGCACGCAAATCGACTACAACAGCACCTAGATCAAGTTACCGTGGCTCTTGCTTTAAACGTTGCCGCAACGCACTAAATCTTCTCGCCTCCAATCTGATTAAACCTACTTCAGTTGCACACACACACACACTCACACACAGTGGCTGCTGGGAACCGATATTATATCATATGCCAAGAAGTGATAATGGTCAATTGAACACAAGATATCGTGTAACACACTTCTGTCTCTGCGTATGACGTATTGTATGTGGTTATTATTGCAGCACGATGTCGTCTTTGTCTAATATTGCCAGAGGCTGTTGGTTTTATTTTGTGAGTTATTGTTGACAGTGCTATTCATTATTTATACAAACTTATTATATGTATGAGAATTGACACAAAAATAGTAGTTGCGGCTAATACTGAAGCCACATCCATATCATGATTAGCCTAGCGGCCTGCTTCTGCAACTATTCTAATCTCTCTCTTTCTATTCGAAACTTAGCCGAAACAATGGTTGTGTAGAACAGTGGGCGTTCGGTAATTAGGGATTTCCTCTTCAAATAAGTATGTGCTTCGTCAGTACATGATGCACATTCCGAATCAGATTAGTCTTGTCACTTATAGCGTTCCTACACGAGACATTTCTCAATTTTCAGCTCGAATTGTTTTATTGAAGGTTCATTTTCGTTATGATAAGTTGCAGAAAATTGACGTATAAATATGTTTTGAGTCGGCTTTATATTTTCTCTCATATTACTATATGCAGTGATTTATATATTTTTACTTTCTTATACAAAGTAATAAGTAAATATTGTAATTATGAAAAAAATCGATCTCGAAATTTCAACAAAAATATAATCACGATTTCTGCAATAATTTATTTCTCAAAATACTGTTGCTATTAAGAAAATCGTTATTGAAATGTTATTTATAGCTATAATTGTAACAATTATATCTAGGGAAAAAGTACTTTTGTTTATTATAAAACGTAAAAAAATAGAAACATAATGAATAATTATATTTTCTTGAATTGTTCAAAATGTCTTTTATAATATTTTTCCTGTTTAAACAAAATACGTAAAAAAAATTCAGTGCAAGACACTGAGGATATTTTTTATGTATTTGCTGCCAAATAGTTAGCATGCATGAAACATAAATAGCTTCCATTGATAAACATAATTATGAGAAAAAGCGTATGTTGAATTTGATTGTCTACACTAGCGAACTCTAACGAAGAAATTTTGACGAGTCTAGTTTGAGCTGTGTCCATCAGATCGCGGCAGCTGTACTATTTGAAATATTTTTTATTTATCGTCGCCAAAGTACTCTACAATTTGCAACAATTATCGTTTTATTTGGAAATTTGTCTCGATCCAAAACACAATGAAAATGACGCAATGTCCTCAATACATTTTATAAGAATTGAATTATTATTTCCGAGATAATACCGTATCCTATAATTTAAATATATTTGAATACAGTCGTAATATTGGGGTCACTTTTTGCTATACATATTTGGCACTAGTGTTATTAAAAAATGCAACATGTTATTTTAAAGTGAAAGCATTATTCTGATTTTATATTTGCCGTTTAATAATTATAGTTTTTAGCGCTATTGTATATACGGATACTTAATTATATGGCTATCGATCATTAATGCAGCTATCGCCATTTTTATTGATTAATACTAGTCTTATTTATAATTATTTATTGCGAATTCATATTTTGCAAGTCATTGGCTAATTGTACCTAATGTTTCATATGGATTCGTGTTTATATAGATTTAATCATCTGATTACATAACTGAATCTGTTGGATTTTCTTTTCTTCACACCCAAAAATAGTCTAAACGGTCTAGTAACAAAGCAAATTTTGTTTTAATTCCATTTTTAATCGAGCACACTTTTATTTAATCTGGGTCTTCTAATTCAATTTGAAGTAAGCTTTACTCTTACAATATGCCACGTAGCCACCTATTGGTTTTGAAGTTTATTTCGCACACATGCGCAGACGCGCGCGCGCACATTGATACACTCCCTCTTACATGGTATAAGAAAGTAATAAACAATAACAGTGAATAATATCAAAACATGACAATGAATAACGATGACTATAGTTGCGCGAGTATGTTGCTTATGTCCCTGCAATCAAATTTCCCTAAATACTACTAATTTTTTTTTATTCAGTGCTATATTCATTTCAATAGCGTATACTTTATAAGAATTCAAGAGCTGGATCTTGAATTGAATTAGAATCAAGACCCTTGAACTTGTAGCCAACATTTAGCGTGCATGTTTACGTATATAATTACACTGTGATCATTTTGGCCATAAGTGTAATTATTTTTCTTAATATATTCCAAACTATTAAAAATTGTAATTAAATTCGTGCTACGATATGAATGAAACTAATTACAGGATAATTACTATCTTGTTTTACTTGAAGACGTTATTTGCATATAATTAATACTGATTATCACCTTGAGATCATTTCTGTTCATATACTCTGTTGCAAAACGTTCAATTCGTAACTCGCGCTAGCAATTTTTGTAAAATTATTAATCATACTATTTTACGTGTATTTGCGAACCGTAAATTATTGTAAATTCATTAATAGAAGAAATAAAATATCATATTTTAACAATTTTGTAGTTTATTTCTACTTTAAAAGTAGCGAAATAAATGCTTTTATGTGACCTAAGGTCAAATCTAAATATATATTATTAAATAATTACTATGTGTACAGTTAAATCAAAATTTATAAATGTAAAACGAAATAAATTTTTCGAAGCAGTTAATTCAATGTATAGTGGGCATTGAACCAGTGCTAACTTTTAAAAAAATGAACGTATATATTTAACGAATGAATATAAAAATCCAAAGGCCTTGACCCTGTACTTAGCGAAACAAACGAAATTAGTCAGTGGCGTAACTAATGGGCTTCTCAATGCGTAAACTGATCTTAAAATATTCGCGTTATTTATAACGCTTGGTAATACGCATGACATCTTATTAAAGATTGTAAAAGAACTTGATGTATGCTAATGAAATGTGGCTGCTTACCCGAAACAGCAGGAGCTAAATTGGAATGAAACCATAGGAAAAAAATTTACTTATTATCTTTCTTCTGTTGTTTGCTTCTTTTTTTTTTATACATCATGACAATTTTAATATTGACTTATACATTTCCAATGTATGTGTGTGTTAAAATATCATGTTTCACTATCAACCGATGATGTTGGACGGTGTAGAAAAAAATGTTCGAATTCCTCGTTTTATGTTTTGGGCTACAGACGTCTGATGTCATCTTTTCGTGAAATTTAACTTTGTATCCGAAACCAAACATTTAAAATCAAATTAGCGAAGATTTGATAATGATGTTGTTTTCTTTATAATTCTATATGTCTGATAGTTAAACAACATGCAATTTTTAAAATGAGACTGCATTAAATATTTGTTTCTTTTTTATACGAAGTCATAAGTAAGAATTGTAAAATTCTATCACGAGATTTTGACGAAATACACTTTTTAACCTTCCCTAAGTATGTCTATTTTTGGAATGACGTCTGTCTGTTGATCTGTCTGTCTGTATATCTGTTTGTGTGTGTATGTGCGTATGTATGTATGCGTGCGAGTGTGAATAGCAAAATGGACTCAATTAATAGAAATTTTACATTTAATATCTATTCTTAGAAATATATTTAGCGTCAAAATATTTCAAAGGTAAATAAATTTGTTAAAACAAAATACGTATAAGAAAGTTCAGTGCAAGACACTGTAGATATTTTGTATTGTGTGAATACTTTTTTCTTACAGTTAATTCTAGTTTAGAACTAAAAATAAATAATCTAGATTTTATAGGTTTGTAAATTGCCTGTAAATAAGCATAATTTATAATATCCATATTTCTATAATAATGTGCAAGAATATAAATTACCCTTTAGTTAGTGCAATAAAATAAACTGGAATCAACAAAAATAATAACTTACCATATTTAACTATAAACTAAGCGATATATGTGAAAATATATACGACAGATGTCATTAAAAGAGAAAAGATCCATGTTTCTTGACAATATTAATCAATTTATTAATTAAATTACCAATTAATTACCCATAAATGAGACAGATTTTTCCATTTTAAGTCATAAATGATTTACTAATATATGTATGTATGTATGGCTATAGACGATTTATATTAAAATTGTCACATGTGCACCATATACGAGTGGTGTGTCTTTAATTAGGAGAGAAAATTTTAATAACTTACAAATGTCATTAATTTCTAAAAGCGGTTAAACTACCAAACTGGATACTTCCGGTTACAGATTACAGTTGGCGGTTTGATTATTTTATGCAGGCTATCGTACGTTTACCGGTTTATAGAGTATTTAATTGTTTCTGAACTAAATATTGTACAGATGCTTTAAATTTATTAAAAAAAATTATTTTTATATAAATAAAAATCATAAGAGAGTCAAATGTTTTATTGTATTTCACGAATTGATTGTTGAATGTGAAATGATAATATGATACATGTATAACATATAACGATTCTACAGAAATATATAAGCATTATATTTATTTGATGAAGTAGATCATTATTTTTTTTTTGCGTATGGAAATAATTAAAATAAATGGGCTCTCGTTTTTAATATTAATGGATTCTCGGAAAAACATAATCTATCAGGAACATTTTGTAAACAACTGTCTATTATTTTTAAATTCGCTTACAACATTAATAAATATATCGTAAATACGTCGCTTTGTATAAAGTAAAATATTTAATCTAGATTGGTCAATTCGCATCAAGATATGTAACATTATAGTAAAGTTCTTTGTTTTTAAACTTATATTTATAATTTCTTTATTAGTATTAAGTAAGGTACAACATTTTTTCACTTGAAACAATATTTTTGAAATCAAGTTTACAGAAAAAGACATTCGTTTCCAACCATGTACGGATTTGTTCCATTTTCGGTATTTAAAATTATGGATATGTTACTTTATAAATTGCCACATGTCCACTCTGGCTTTGTATAGTATATATTACAAGCATTTTTTTTTCTAATTTGATTACAAAATTTTAATTCTAACTCATTTCTAACACAGTTCAACAATTACACTTAAATAGCGAATAATTTCTCTCACTTCTTACTTTTCCAAAACCAGTTTAACACCAATCATGTTAACTTTAATTTAAAAAAATATATAGAGATTTAGAAAACGCGTATAGTTCTGTACTAAAAGTGTATTAAATTTGGGTTCAATCGTTATTATTTATTTTGAGTGGAACGCACGTTGCGTTGTATTATGTTGGATGAATCATGTTTTCCTCCGTCGGTTTTTGTCGGCATAGCTTAGCCAAGCTTAGCTTAGCGTAGCCTAGCTTAGCCTAGCCCAGCTAGACTGACTGGTGCTCTGACTAAGCTATGAACTGAGCCAGTAGTCGCTCTAACTTGACTTGAGTCTGTTGATCAGTTACCAAGCAACGCTGGAACTAACACGAGTGCCAGTGTGTTGTGTTTTTGATATCGATTATTTTTTATGTTTTTCGTCATTTTATTCGACTTCAAAGTGATCCAAACAAGTGTGTTTACATGTTTTTTGTGGTTGTATATTTGTACTTGTGGTTAGATTATTTTTAAAATTGGACATACATATATACATGATGGTATGTTATTCTCTATTATTGATTTTCTACGTTTGGATTCTCTGATTAAATATATCTATTTCTGTGTTAAGTGTACATATATTTCGTAAATTAAACGATCTAAATAGGTTGAGTTATCACTAAATTTGAAATATCATTAAAACATTTATATTGCTTGTTGGTTTATCTTAAATTAATAGGCGAATGAAAGTTCTAGTTTTATTCGTGGTGCCACACCATTTCGTGTTTACTCCAAATACAATAAATTATCGTTAAAACATCTAAACATTCTGAGATATATTTAGATTTTTAAGTGGTCATTCGCCCTGTCGACTATAAGTATGAGATTATTTCGTACGTAATTTTTAGATGTTATTAAACAAATATTTGGTCCATTTGCGTTTCTTACTAATATTACAAAACAGAGAAGAATCGCATGTTTGTAAAATAATAAATGGTACACTATATAAGTGTTAATTTCAATGCTATATATTTCTAATATTATCAAAATTTAGTAAAATTTAAATTAAATCGTGCATCTCTCAACTGGTTTGGATTTTGGGTAAACTGAATTATTTCAAATATGGATAATACGTACTAAATAGTAGATACAAAATAAAAACAATACAATTTGGCATTGTCGGACGGAATCACATATATAAATAGACATGTATTTACATAACTGCATAACCAATATCTATTTAAAAACGAATTATTTCAGATAGTAAGAAATATTGAAAACCTTAACCAAGTGTTTCCTGTATTTTTCGTATTATATTACTGTGTGTTATTTATAATTCAAGGTAATGTTGGTTTGTATATACATATGTACAACTTGTCGCTATACTCGTTACAAAATAAAACTACTAGATAAAAGAAAAATGCTCTTTTCACTTGTAAATTAAAAGATACCCATGTTATGTTCATAGCTAGTTTATTGTAAATCTTACTCAAATTAACTATGATATACTTTTCAAATAAATATATTTTCTATGCGTTTTTCTTTGCATTTGAATCGTTGCGTGAAATAAAAGCATGCATGACGGGCTAACATGCAATTGAATAAACCGAGTGAAGTGTGTAAATGTTTAAAGACTCATTTACTATAAAACATATTTCTCGACTTTTTACTGACTGAATTAAATGCAGTCATAGTTTTTATTCCACGCGCGCATGTGTGTGTGTATGTGTGCGTGAGAGAGAGAGAGACAGGAGAGAGAAAAAGATAGAAAGTCGTACAGCCTAAATATTAAAAATATGATAAACACATGTATAGTTAATTTTAAAACGTAAAAAATAAAGCATAATGAATAATTAAATTTTCTTGAATTATTCAAAATTTGTATTATAATATTCCTCCTATCCAAACAATAAATATATAAGAATGTTTAGTGAAAGATTCTAAGAACCTAATATAGTGATTCTTTTTTTGCAAAAATTTATTTGAAAAACTAGTCTAGATATTATTTTTTGTTAGACAACAAACGATTAATGGATTGTCGAGAACTATTAAATCTCGCATGTATTTAGTATCCTAATTTCTTAACAACCGACGTTTATTGTAGTGATTCGGAATGAAGTGTGGTAACGAATGGCAAAATGTGTTTATTAAATTTCGAGATATTTTTGAACAAATAAAAATAGAGTAAATATTAATTGAAATCAAAATAATTTAATATTGATATTTGATTGGCTGACTTTCGGAATCAAATAAATACGTTTCGCAAGTAGCTGCTGGGTGTGATAAATTTCAAATATGACGTTAATGTTATTTCTTAAATAAATACGCAATTTTCGACATTTTAATTTCAACTCGGAACACTTCAAAGACTAAAAATATATAGTTTCACTTTGATATGTACCAAATTGTTTTCGGAAAAACCTGCCAATTTCGTGAATATTTTCAAAATATCTCATTTCTATTTGCACACCATTGTCAATAAGAGTTTAGGACTAAAAACAAAGGTTCCAAAATGCAATACGAAATATATGCAATACGCTTAAATGTCATATGTCGTTATCAGAACAAGTTTCTATTCTGTTCACGTGATCTTTAACATATGTTTTATTTTTTTAAATAATTATCTTAATCGCATTTTAATTGTAATGTGCGTAAGACTATTGCATCAAATAGTTTTACAGATTGTTTTATGGGCGGCTAAACCCAGTTTTGCCAACATTGAAAATGTTTTGGAGCTAATAGTGACTTTTACTTTTCAGTAGCCGTAGGTACACACCTTGCATATTTTTTATTATTATTTATAGACTTGCGATATATAAAATATTAATTTAGATCTTTTGATATGTCACAAGATTTTCATCCAGTTTTTTCACCTAGCATTACATATTTAATTGGTACGCTATATGTGTTGCTAAACATGGAAATTATATTTTATTTAGTTAAACGTATTCGAATTATGTAATTATTAATTAATTAGTTGCGCGAAATTTGTCTCGCATTAATTTGATGTAGCAGTTTATTTAATATGGTTCGATGGTCCACAAAATGTGTTGTTTTTGGCAATTCTATATGCATTTGTAGGGATAACGAACCGATAAACTCTAAATATAAATGTTTGTTGAGATAATCGTTGGGGTTTATCACAAAATGCTGACCTTTTCATATAAAATGTATTTGTTAAAAGTAGCTGAAACTATAGGTACTTATTACAATAGCACTAGAAGCGAAACGCGATTACGTTTCGCAAATGTTATTTTTAGTAGGTTTGTTCGTGTCGGAATTCAAAATTGATCAAATGAAAGTATAGATTATTGACGATGCCTCAGGAACGCATAAAGTACTTTCGACTAATAATAAACTGTGTATATGTATATAGTATACGTGACCTTGCACGCTCTATAATTGTTTATAATCAAAGGTTATGGCAGTTATATGAAGTAGTGATAGGATTTCTATCATTAACTTTACATATTTATTCAAATAATTTTACATAAAAAAATTGTTGACATATATAGATCATATTCACATAGTAAAGATGATTCCATTGTATATTTTTACGCATCAAAATAAATTTTAATTTTTTCTTAAACTAAATAAGCAAAATAATGCGTCTTACGATGAAGCCACATGTTTCATATTTGAAACAATAAATTGTCACTTAGGAATCAGGTAGCATTTTGTTGCATATTTATGATTAATTTATGACCTCATCTGTAAAAATAACCCCGAGTTTAAGCACGTGCGATAGAAACCCAAGAAATTAAACGGTAATTAATTGCTTGATTAATTACACTGTATGGTTTATAGTTTATAATCAAAGTTTATTTATTATGTTTAACCGATTGTGTTTATTGCGAATTTTCGCATTTGCTTTTATTACAATAGATTATCAAGGTATCTTAGGAATTACCTAGAGAATTAATAATAAATCATGCATACTTTGATATTTTATACATTCTAAGATTAAAATTGTGTTTTCATATAGTTTCCTTAAATATATAATATACTAAGCGATGAGCTAAGCTTTATTAAGTTCCTAAGGCTTTATGTAAATTTTCGTACCAATATTTTAATTGATTCTTATGTAGATTCAGTTACTCGTAATTGTATGCGTCATTAATTTTTCTTTCGTTGAAATAATTTGTAATGTGTATGCCGTAAGGTACATAACACTATAATTATTATAAAATCATTCGGTTTTTTTTTTATCATAACTACCCTAACTCACGTGATCTCCAGTTTACAGAATATTTGCTTCACAGTCACATTTAATATTTACAAAAAACTGCGTTTAGGATTCTAAAAAATATTTTAACTGCATGCAAAGTTATGCGAATACTTTCACTCATTAAGTACGTTTTTGCATTTTAACACGTATTAATTACATGAGGTAATTAAGATGTTTTTTTCTATTAAATGTAAGCTACTATTAAATTAACTCCAAATTGAATTACGTTTCGATTAGTTTTGTTTTAAATTACTACGTGTTTAAATTAAATGTAGATTACAGTTGTTTCTGTTGTATTACATTTAAGGGAGGGCAAGAATGCAAATTTTTAAAATAAAATCATAATATGCATTCAAGCAAGAAAAATTTAGTTGTTTTCTTTATTTTTTTAATTTTATTCGAACGGTATATACGATTCATTAATTATAAAGGCCTGTTTCGCTACAATGTTAAGGTGTCAGATTCGCGGGGCATGTTCCAGGTTTCGCCACCCAGAGCGTATGTCAAACTGACTAAATTTTCACGCGTGTTCTACCTTCAATTATTTTAATGAACGGTTTTCAAAACCTACTTGAATCCAATCGCATCATACTTAATTTAAAATTGCACCACAACACATTCTATATGCGTTTCTACCCAAAAAATTATTAATCAAACATAATTAGCATAATATATCAACCCTGCAATTACATACAATTGAGTTATAATTACAGATTTTACGCCTCTATGGCTATATGTATTATATATACAAAAGTTTTATTAAATTTGCTCATTTTTAAGTAGGCTGTGGATTAAATTAGATTTTTGCGCTTGTGTAGGTTTTAAATAAATTTTGGCATAAGCCGATTGCATTTTCATTATAGTTTTATATGTGAACTCATTCCCACTGTTTTTATTTGGTATAATCGTCTTATTGGTATTCTAATTTTTAAGTGGAAAATTTTACACATTTTTATAGATTAATCTAATATTAGATCTCAAACATTTCTTTCGCAAAAAATTGAATAGAATTTTTAAAATTTAAATGCAATGCAACTTTATAAAAATATTAGGTTTTCTTTGTTTTTTACAATTTTTGTCGGTTTTATTTAGCGAATAAGGCTCTGTGAAAAGTTGTTGAAACTTTTACGTTGGACAGCACCTGTAATTATGAATGTGTTTTGATAAATTATATACACGGCTAAATGTTATTTGTATATAAAAAAAATTAGGTTTTTTGAAATGTCGATGGCCTGATATATGATAGTGTTAGACAAAACACTTCAGCCTTGAACTTGAAAATATATATGTATAAATTGTCTCAATCTCTCAAGGTGTATTTGGCATTGAGTATAGATTTACAAAAAAAAAAATCTCACTCCTTATAGGCGTTACACCATTTTTACTAAAGCCTATCTACAATCTAAACACGAACTTGCAATTTAATAATAATAATATGCGTATAATCTTTTAACAATGTTGTCTACTTTAAAATTAATCACATATTTATTTTTAACCCATTTCATTCCAAGGTACGAAAAAATAATTTGCTCATATCTTTATTACATAAAATGCTTTTTGAAATAAGCAATTAAATTTAAACTTAGTCACAAATTCAATTTATTTGATATGTATTAAATAAAAACGCGTAACTTCTGTGACAATTTCTTATATAAGAACCATGTAGCTTTGTTTTAAAAGCCATCGGTGTAAGATGAATGCAATGTCCTACTTTGACAACGAAAAATTGCATCGCACCGTATGAAATCTTTGCAATACGCGGCTGGCATATCTTCCATATATGTATGTTCAGCAATCTTGACCTGAACTGTACGAGACGCATCGTGTTGGTCTTTGAATTAATCAATATTTTATCGAATATGTCACGATATCATTTACGCAGCCTCTTAAACTGTCGCCCGATGTGAGATTATATGTCGTACACACTTGTCTCGCGATTGTATCACTAAACGGTTCGCATTTATCATCTTGCGCCGTCCGGGAGAAATTTGTCATTTAGATAGTCGAAAAGTGGTCATTTGCCAAATATGTCATTTAATTTTTCATATGCAATTGTTGGTATTTTTTTTTTTAATTATCTACGTATGTAAATCGAATAAATATGGTGTTCATGTGCTTGGAAATTATAAAATATGTTTAGAACTGATACATATCACATATTGCGTGACGTATTTTAAATAATTAAAGTATAAAAATAGAAATACGCTCAACAAAAAATATATACAATAAAAAAAATGTTTAATATATTTTCAAGGTGACATACAACCATCAAGTAACTTATATATACTATTCGCAGTGTCTTACACTGCTGTACTTTCTTATACGTAGTGTATTGCAATCGTTTTTGAGTTATTGCAGAAATTGCAAAAATAACTAAATTAAACCTGCACTTCCGGTGTTAATATTCTTTTCAAAAATAGGAGCCTTTCTTACTAGGCATATACAAATCTTAAATTTAAAGTTTCATAATTTTACCCTCTACCGTTTAGGCTATTGAGCGCTCACACACACACACACACACACACACACACACACACACACACACACACACACACACACACACACACACACACACACACACACACAAACTCTCACACACGCGCGCACACACACATACACACATACATACATACATACGCGCGTGCGCGCACTCTCAGGTCATTCTAAAAAGATACAGACTCAATTCAGGGAAGGTCAAAAGATATATTTCTATTAAAATCTCGAGATCAAATGTTCTCATGGTTATAATACTTACTTATTACTTCGTATAAGAAAGTAACACATAGAAATTTTTTATTACAACTAATTGAAATTGTATATTACGGTTTTTTACTGTTGCTATATTATTAATCTAGCAACATATTTCCTTGTGAAAGATTCATGTACCTAATGCATGTAACTTATCTATACCAAAGTATACGATGATTATTTCAGCTAGCTATATAACAGAGATCTAATGATAGCTTATCCAACTAAGGAAATACATTGCAAATATAAGTAAATGATTTGTTACTCTTTTAAACAAACCGTTTATAAATAATACTATTACGAAATATATATACCTATGTTATAAAAAATGTCATACGTAAAATAAGTGAGAGAGTTATATAGTCATGTTGAAAGAATGTCGAATGAAAGCTCGACGAAGAGGATTTACGTGGGTGAAATGCATGTTGTGATCGGAATAACTGAATAAATATAATTGTGAATAAATGTGTGAAAGAAAATTTGTGAACATACGGAACTTAATAAATGTGAAAGTGTTTGATTTGAAAAAGATTATTTAAATGTGAAAAGGGATGTAAATAGTTCTCTATTTTATGGAAATTGAAATGAACCTAGTATGTAAGTTTATATATTTAATCAGAGAATCCAAATGTCGTAAATTACGAAACCAACACATAGTACGATTAATATTTGTCACAACAGTTGCCGGGCTTAATAGTGTCAACAACAAAAACGCCAATAATCTGTTGTTGATTCGTCACAAAAAGAGACTTATCGATGAACTGTTGTAAATCAGTGGTTGGACTATTAGATTTAATAAAGCCGGCTGATATGGAGACCATAAATCATTTGAAACAATTACTGTACGAGCGCGAGCAAGAACTGAAACTGCGCGATGAAAGCATTACGTTACTGGAGAAAGAACTGGATGAGAAAGATGCGCAAATACGCTATCTGAAGAATGAAATTGACAAATTTCGACAAGTGGTCAGGTAGTAGTGCTAACATTATACAAAAAATACTAATACTTCCCTTATGCGTTTAAATATTTGAGAAATCCATTAAATTACTTGATTACAATAAATAACTCGAATGTAATTGCATATAATTATAACAGTAAGAATTAAAATGATCTTGTTGGGTATTTCATATTTTGAAATTTTATTAAACTAAAGTTAAAATTCGTGTAATTATTTGAGAGAGCTGATAATTTTAACAATAATGTTGGCACCCCTGGCAGGCCACTTACGAAACAGATAATCACAAAGCAGCGTCTTCTGTCGAATGGGCAACCGGAGGAATTGTGGTTTGGTCCGGGTGTGGAGAACACTCGAATATTAGCTGTTACCGAACCGCGAATTAAACGACAGGCGATCAGCGCAGAACCGCTCAACGTAAACGCATGGGGTACTGAACAACTGCATATCGTTAAAATCCCCAAAACTGCCAAGTAAGTATTTTCTGTATGCGTCAGGTAATCATCACTATTAAAGCCCTTCGATTTCGCAAGTCTCTGCGGTGTTTACTGATCAATTACTCTGGCTGTAAGTGACAGAATGAAATTGCCTTCAATCTCTTTTCAACAGTTACGTTATAATAATTTCACATATTCTTGACCCGTTTAAATCGGCAATATTTTACGGTAATTTTGCTTGTGTAATCAGTGGACATTTATTCGATAGAATTACTAGATTCGATATTCTATTCCACATAAATATATAACTACTATTTTCTCTCTTTCTCTATACACACACAAACACTTTAAATAGTATCAGATATCGTTTCAATTATTCAACATAATTAAATAATTAAAGTAGTTGTTCGCTCGAATATAAAAATTCTGAATGTGTTTTGGTTGAATTTTAAGCAATTGAATGAACAAATAGCGAAATGTTACAATGATACAGTGGATGGTGGATATAGATCAACAAGACAAACTCATTAATCCATTATGTTATCTAGTCGTTTAGTGTCATTAGCATGCAACGGCAACTTGGATCGCCCAGTCGCCGACATGATAATTAATTGCATCTACATATGATTGCCTATTCAGCAAAGACCGCGCGCGCGATTATTACCATTCCATTCCACTCGCCAAGTATAATAACGTTGAGATTGACACTCGTAAAAATACACATTCAGAAATCTCATTAAACCAAATTGAACTGTCACCTATTTTGATATTAAAAACAGTGCACCGTTGCATGTTAATTAGATATTAAACGAAATATCAACGCGTTTTTCAACCTAAATCCAAAATTAATTCCAATACAATTACACACCTGTAACTTATCACACCAACAAAACCCGCGCAACAATATTTGGAATTACATACTTTAATGATCAAAATTTTAATTATTAAATATTTAAATACATGAATAGTACGTTGCTTTTACGACTGTAATAAAAACGTAAATCTAATGATCGGATAAAATATGCTATAAAATATAAGGAGTCCAGTTTAAAGTTTATTTATTCATGGATTCTCTATCGATTCTCCGCGAAATATATTATTTTATATGTACCATCAGAAGTGTGTAATATAATATCGAAGTCGTCTTCCTACGCTGGCGGTGTTCCTTCGGTAACAACCACTGCATGTTGTTTGCTTGTTTGTTTGTTTGTATCGTTCGGTAATTTGTTAAATTGTAAGTAACTTAGACGTGGTAGTCTTGTTGTGCGTTTAAAACACTGGAAGCGGTATAATTATAATACAACCATATATGGTGGGTTGTGTGTGGTCGGCTTCTATGAAATTGACGCGAGAAAAGAACTCAATTGTTACTAGTTTATTCTCCAGGAAAACAACGCTCTAGGCAAATTATTATACATCACACTACACTCTTGTGTCTTTCTTAATCACCACTTTTCGCAGTCCTAATCACTTATAGAGTCTATTTATATATCAATACCTAATGGTTCTAAATCGATTTTTTTCGCTTATAAAATAGCCAAGCACATGATGATTCATCCTATACATATTTTTCCTATAAAAATTATAGATTGCCATTACATATATGGCACTTCTGTTAGCTATTAATATGTTAAAATTGCGGGTGAGTGGCGGTACTCAAGATTGAAGATGTGTTAGCATGGATGTTACCGAAAATATAGATAATTTATCATATTCGAAAATTATATTTTTTATTGCTTAATATTTGTTTATAGATCTAGTGAACTGAATGATATATTTTATTTCTTAATATTTTTTATAGATCTCGCGAACTGATCAAAGCGGCGGTGCTCGACAACGATTTCATGAAGAACCTGGAGATGACACAGATCAGAGAGATCGTCGATTGCATGTATCCTGTCGAGTATGCAGCCGGATCACTCATTATCAAAGAGGGCGATGTGGGCAGCATCATGTACGTCATGGAAGGTAGAAATCTTTTTTTTTTTATTCTACTCTAAATATAGAAATTAATTCATTATTTAATCTCTCAATTTCATACTGCTCAACCATTTATGTCATAAATATTAGCGTGACATGAATCATAATAAGAAAATATCTAAAATAAAAAATAGTATTTTTATGGAAAAATAAAGTTTAGTTAGTATTGCACCAATTTGTCACTTTCAAATCACGAATCGCCAACGCCTGAATTTTGCAACCCACTTTGTTGTACGGGTTGTTGAGTTGCATAGTTCCGATATCCATATTTCGTATTTTTTTACTCAAACAGTTCTATTTTGTGTTGTTTTTTTTTTAATGTAGTCTTAGTTTCACGGAACTAGTTTCAACATTTTTGTCATATGACCACACTGCACCCAAAATTTATGATGCAGGTGTATTCTTAAAATAAACTATATAATATTTATGGACCAAGTCGAATTGCGGTGTTATTTTTAACTTTGTGGGTGAATGTTGCAATGGATGTGCGAGGGCGTTATCTGTCACCGTTTTCTTTGAAAATTTTCCGGTGATTTATGCTACAAGAATAAATATAATTTGCAATTTATTACATTCAAAGCTTCATTTAATTTACAAACAAGAAACTATATATAATAAATTGATATAAACATGTTTTAATATGATATTAATTTCAAATTTAAAATAGTCTATACTATGGCACCGAACATGCTTTAAATCTTAAACAATCTTACTATTTTAAATTATTTATTACTGACGCCGCCACTGTCTATATTGTACTTGTTGACGTCATTGCCCCCAAGAAGCTCTCCAACTACTGTCGACACAGTCATGTATATTAAATTGTATAACGTGCAGGCGTACATATTTCAGCAATGTCGAATTTTTATTATTCGATTTATCTTTCGGTTCTTCACTTCGTATAATATTCTTAAATTATATTTAATAAACATTTTATTTTGTGCATAATTTATGTGTCTAGTTTTTATTTATAAGATATAAATCTTATACGTATTATACAAAGATATTAAAACACAAACACACATTCCCAAAATTCGGGGGAAGGTCAAAAAATATATTTCCATTAACATCACGAAATTTTTTCATGATTACAATACTTATAACTTCGTATACGAAAGTAAAAAAATATACATTCATTGTCATATGTTTGCTTTTCAAGCTGTAAACATTCGTAAGAAATTTTTTTTTAATTTGGATATGCTTTTAACATTTTTTGTGCTATTAGATCAAATTTAACACTGGTTGGATTACATTGCGTAAATATACAAACCGGTTGTATTAAAATCATCATATCATCATACTTTTCCGAACCATTTTTAATGACAGCTGAAGATAGTAATCGTGAAATAAAAAGCGCGCTTTATAATAGCTGTACCGAAAATATAAGTATTATTCGTTTTGTATTTCTATTTTTGATTTTGAAATAGATGTGACAGTTATAATTGTGTATATTACTATTTATTCACACAATAACCACTTTCTTCTACGTTCAGCTTTCGCGTTTTGATATATTTCCAAAAATGATCCACTTTTCACGAATTGAATAACATTTTTAATAAATATAATATCGTTCATTGTTAGCTACTTATTTTTGCAATGAATTTTCGATTTGCAATCAAATATTTCATGTCTACAAATATCCAATTAGCAAAAATAAGTCTCGTTTTATAAGCTGTTATGTACTGATAACTATAATATTTCGTATTTCATAAATATAGAAACAATGACCTTAACATTTTAGCAATTTTTAAACAATGGCACTTACGTCCTTCATCTATTCAACTATCACAACACAGGTTGCGTTGATTGTGTTCAATCACAACAAAAAAAATCGATTGTTATAATAATATACTATATCGATTACTATATAAATACCTAATTGCT
This sequence comes from Nebria brevicollis, assembly GCA_944738965.1. Taxonomy (NCBI): domain Eukaryota; kingdom Metazoa; phylum Arthropoda; class Insecta; order Coleoptera; family Carabidae; genus Nebria; species Nebria brevicollis. The sequence goes on from OX122903.1 coordinate 5,179,024, forward strand.
ATCTTATTTATCCTTTATTATTCTAGTATGGTAATTTACATTATCTAGTTTTAACGTCCTTACAGAAACTATCATAAATCGTTTGATTTATTTGTTTATGAATTTATAAACAATCGCAAAACATTTTAAACAATATATTATATATATCCGCAATGGCTTGCACTGGACTTTCTTATACGTATTTCGTTTAAATACGTGCGACGTTAAAATACCAATTTTCAAGTAAACGGCACACACACACACACACACACACATACACTTATACACACTCATACACAGACACACAGAAATATATGCATACATATACATATTCACATACACAAACACACACACACACACACACACACACACACACACACACACACACACACACACACACACACACACACACATACATACACACATACACACACACATACACACACACATATACACATACACACACACATACACACACACGCATACACACACACATACACACACAAACACATACAAACACACACACATACACACACACGCATACACACACACATACACACACAAACACATACAAACACACACAAACACACACAAACACCCACAAACACACACAAACACACACAAACACACACACACACGCACGCACGCACGCGCACATACACACATACACATATATATGCGCGAGGACTTTCTGAAAATATTCACGCTCAATCCAGGGAAGGTCTAAAGGTATATTTCCTTTAAAATTTCGATTTATTTCATTTTAACAAAACTTACTAATTACTACGTATAAGAAAGTAAAAATATAATACAGTAATTAGATTCCTAATACAATAAACAAGTCTAGTTTTACGATGTCAGTTTTCATAAACCTACTTTGAAAGTAATTTAGAGCAGAGAAGATACGCAATTATGTAGACATTAATTAAATATCCGATGATTGAGTTCCGGATTGTGATATTATTAAATAATATATTATAAACTTAATAGATTTTTTCACTGGAAACCTGATTTACACTCGCCAACATTCCTATGAGTGATAGTGCGTGTAGATTAATCTCGAAATTAATTCATATAACATATTAATAATTATTTAAATGTTCAATATCATTAATTCCACAACATATCAAATAACCGACAGTATAGTAATATACCTCTTAAAAATTGTATTTAAAAACTTTCGTAATTACACGATCTTCATTACAAGTAGTGCCTTACTGTTTTAAACTTATTAAACATCATTTTACAATAAAATCTAAATTAGATATTTAAACGTGTGATACGTTTACGAGATTTTCGCAACATTAGAAATTCGTTTCGTAGTTCGTCACGTATTTGAAAGCATCGTCTGCATATGGCCGGAAAAGCCGCAAGCGCTACGAACAACCATGCGAGGCGTATCACTGTGTTATAAAGCCACTTGAAGAAGTCTTCTTTGGTATACTTACTGGGCATGGGTGATTAATACTACATGCGTGTGTGCGTTCTTGATTATGGGAACGTTGACACTTTTTTTTCTTTTTGCTATTAATTGAAGCAGTTTTTAGCAGGAAATTGACCTATACTAAAGGAAATGACTAAATAATACTTTTAAGACTTATGCACGTGAATAATAAATTTTTGTTTGTATTGATACAAGTATTATGTAAATGGAAAAGAGGTCGTTGAGTTAAAGGAAATGACGAAATTGTGTAAACTGATTAAATGGCGTTTGGTTGGAGAAAGAGTTTATAATGTTATTCTTTATCTGTTTTAATTGGTGAAATTATTGCGTGACCATTTTTGCTTTGCTAATATATAGATGTTTAACTGGTTTACTAAAAAAACGGGAGGATAATGTTATTGAGTGAGCTTCATGTAAAATTTGGATTAGATTTAACAAATTAAAATTAACTTTCGGTCTCATGCTGACCATGCACTTTTTATGAAGTACAATAAGACATGATAATTCATTATTTTTCTGTTCTATCATCACTTCCCATTATTAGTTTTTATACTGAATATACGAATGCTTTTAAAATATAAAATATCTATATCAATAATTAAAAATATAATTATATGAATATTTCTGCTATAAATAATGGTATTTAAACATTTAATCTACTGTCTATGAATAAAATCAAAGAAAATCATTTGTTTTTAATTTTATATATTCTATTTTTAAAATACTTGACAGGCTTAAGATAATTTCATTATCTTTACGCATACAAACAAAGAATAGCCTCGGTTTTAAATTGAATTACACAAATGTGCTTGTTTTTAAAATAAAATTCTATGAATATATTTTCTAAAAATGTTAAACATTTTAAACGAAAATATCTGCATAACTGAATTTTCTTACACAATATATATTTTTTAATATTTTACTCAACTTCCCTTCTCTTAAACAATTAACAAGCATAGTTGACACGATTAATATACGTAACTATGGCAACATAAGGTAAAAATACATTTCTGTAACGATTGTAACCGGTACAAAACAAAACACAACAATCAAAAGTTCTGCTGTAAGTGCAATCGTTTTTGAGTTATTGCAGCAAAAGACAAAAAACAAAAGATTCGACTCGACTCTAAATCATATACAAGTCTAAAGTTTCAAGTTTCTTAATTTTACTTCCAACAGTTTTAATTATAGATCGTTCAAAAACACACACACACACAATTTATTTTATTTCTAAACCACAAAACTAATAATATTAATAAATATCAGAACAATAACAAACAAACGTGATTTTAATTTATCTCGTAATCTTTTATAATAATATCCATAAAATATCATATCAATATTGTTTTTAAACAATAAATATCATTATTATCAATAAGAATTTTTTATTTGATTAACATGTACTCATTTGTTTTATTCAAAAATAAATCAATCTCCGTTCTACATAGATTAAACCTAATACATTATATTTTAATAATTAGAATACATTATTGGACAAAGAAAGAATTAAATACTTTAAATACGTTGAACATTGAGTGACTTTCTTTTAAATGAAATATCTCTTCTAATCTCGAATGCAATCTAATGTGCGTGATTTTTAATAAATCTACTCAACAAAGAAGAAATTTAATTCAAATAAAAAGCGGTGAAAGCATAAGAAATACGTTTTCGAAAAATGTCAATTGTTATTCGCACAACAATCGTAATTTATATCATACCCAATTGACACAAGTTTGACGATACGTTGTAAATTAGTGAAAGCAGTTTTAGAACCAACAACAAGTTACAGTACCACTGGTATGGTAAACCCATGCAATGCAAGAGCGAGAAGCACATGCGGTTGAGTCAGTCACAGGCAATCCGTTGTTTGAGAGCGGACTGCCAGCGCGGTTTACGTTCGAATTTTACGTAAAAACATTCGCGATGTAGTTAGTACTACGATGGTGTCAACAAAGTGTGATTCGTAAATTAAAGTGAACTGTGCGAAACAAATGAACGGATAAAAAATTCAGGTTTTTTACACTTTTTAAACAGATGTAAGATTTTATTTATTTACAACTAAAATTGTTTTACATACATATTTAATTGTATTTTAAACAATATTTGATATTATAACACTATAAACTATAGTTGTATAGCGAAAGAGTTATTTATGATATTTCGTTAAAAATGTTTATTTATGATATTTGTTAAAAATTGATTATTATTAGAAATGTGTTGTCCCTCTTTTTAAAAGAAAGTGTGAATAAAATAATTGAGGTTAATTACATATTTCTGTTGTATATTGTTTTGTGGTAGTATATACAAACAATGATAATGCTATATTTATATTTGTTTATTTATTAATTTATGGATTTTTCGCTTTAAAAACGTTGTCTTGTTACGCATTTTTGAGTTTATTTATTTCGTTTAGTTAATTTTTCATGTATACACCTACTAAAAAAGTTATAACATGTGAGATGTGAATTTTAAAATATATTTTTTAAACTTTGACAATTTTGCATTGTTTTATATTTTATTATTCTACTATATTTTTACTTCTCTCTCTCTCTCTCACACACACACACACACAAAATAGTCAGAATCGATTCAGGGAAGGTCAAAACATATAATTCCGTGAAAATCTATAGATCGATTTTTTTCATGATTACAATACTTACTTAATACATCGTATAAGAAAGTAAAAATCGACAGTTAGAATCGATTCCTAGATTCTCTAATCTTATATTTTCATTATTATCACAATTTTAATTATCTTTGCCATGTTTTAAATTGAAATCTTAAAAATGCCTAAATTATCTTTTTGTCATTTTCCAATAAATTACCGGTTATGCTACCACAGTTAACTAGAATCCAATAAAATGTTTATTTAAAAAACTTTCTCCGATAATAGAATAAATTAAACTCTTCACTGACCATCATAGAAACATTTTTTTTTATATAATTGACATATTTAGTAAATGTGTTATAGTATAAGGAAAATCGACCTATAATAGTAATTTTGCCAATTGACTAGGTTGGCATTGAATTGGTTGTTTTAGTTTTTATAATAATTATAGTAGTTTCTTTGTTTTATCAACATGGAAATGTGTCTAATTTGAGTCTAGAGGAAATGAAAGCGCTTAAGCAAACTGGTTTCAGTAGTAATGCTAAAATAATTTGCTTACGGTTACCAGGCTACTATATTTTAAAAGTGTTAGTTATTTATCAAGGTTAGCATTTACGAAATTTATTAAAGTAGGATTTGGGTTTCGAATCAAAATGTCATGAAGTGTTTATGGTCAAAAATAGAATGTTGAGACTAGACTTTAGAAATTCAGAACTCCTTTTGGAATGCATACGGAACAGTTGGTTTGCGAAAATATTAAAATTAAGAAACTTATTTTAAGAGCAATTGTTACGTGCTTCACAGAGATATTAAAAATAATGTTTCGGGAAGTGATTTTTCGTTATAACATTTTAATTATGTTTCTTAATTTTGCCATAAATATTTTGTTGATTTTTTCACCAATAAAAGATACATATGTGAAACATTTTCTTTGTTTTGTTTTGTATTTAATGAATCAGATTAATTCCAATAAATGATGGGATATTTTAATAAAATTCCCATAAAACGTAATTACAAATTAACATATCTGTTTTCGATAACCTATCTGACTCTTTATCGGCGACATGACGTCGTTAAGGCCCCAAATGTTGTTGTATCAGATACGCGTGTCATGCTGAGAAGTCACTATTATTTATTTAATAATGAGATCACCACAAATCGTAATGGTCTTAGGACGTTTTTAAAATATTCGAGAATTTTGTTAACTTAGCTGCGTTTTTTGTGCATTCCCAATGTCAATGTGTATGTATACTTGGCGGTAATTAATGTAAAGTGCCCATACGTGTAAGTGCGCCTTAAACATGCACTACTGTAAACATTTACCTTCGCAGCTTGAATTTTTTGTTCTTTTTATCAAAGTATAGTGTTCTATACACAATACTACCGTAACTAAACAAAAGGCACAGTTATTTATTCAAGTGCTCATAAAATTTGTTTTACCGACAACAAAAACATTTGCGTTTCTGCAAACACCATGAGATTCCAGCTCGTATACTTTGCAGATGTATAAATATTTTTAAAACTAATTTAAAACACCACTGCTATATAAACTAATAATTATAATCGCAGGATAAATTCAACAGGCAATTTATAATAAAATACCACAACGCATTAATAATTATAATCATTTTATCTTCGCCCTCCTATAGAATCATGTGCACGCACAATGCACAATGTGATCCGATTTTTACAAATAACTTCAACTCTTTGCACGTTCTTATACGAAGTAAAAATAATTATTGCAATCATGAAAAAATACGATCTCGATCTGTTTGTCTCTTTGTGTCTGACTTTCTGCATGTCTGTATGCTTATATGTTTGTCTAAATGTATGTAAGTATGTAATGTATGTATATATGTGTATGTATGTATGTGTGTGTATGTGTTTGTGTATGTATGTGTGTGTGTTTGTGTGAGAGAGAGAGAAAACGAGTGCTTTGCAGTCTAAATGGTTGAACATAAAGTATAAAGAATAATTGTATTTTCTTGTCTTATTCAAAATTACTATTTTAACATCGCACCTATCTAAACAAAATCCGTATAAGAAAGTTCATTGCAAGACACTGCAGATATTTATATACATGCGTATATATAATAACATGTTCATATGAACGTAGGATATTAAAAGATTTGCTTTTGATTGCGGCGTATAAAATAAAATCATTTCGTTGTGATTTTAAATTTCGCGCTCACGTTCGCAACACCGCCCACAGATTGATTGTTTATGAAGGAAACGATCTGCAAAATCCGATATTTTACAATGTAGTGCCCCGCCAATCTGACCCTACATTGACCTTTTTACGCTTGTCTCGAAGGCGTATAGAGTCTATAACTGGTTCTGTATCGCAACGAATTATTGTCTGTTACGTTAGATTTATTATTTATTTATTTTTAATTTTTCCAAGATTACATTGAACATTTATTTTAGTGTATTTCCAAAGATTAGATTCCGTTTAGATATAAATGACCTAAATCTAGTTGTGTTTTGGAATCTGGAGACTACACATCTGAACGAATGCTTGTTTTTTATTTCGTGGCCTTTTAAAATGCTATTAAGATCATAGCTATTTGTTCAGTTACAATTAAAAACAAATATATACCTATTTGTGTAAAAAGGTTAATAAAATAATTGTTTAATTTAATGTAGCAGCAAATAGCGTAATTTTTAGAGTGTATAAATGTTTATACTTATTAAAAACGTATAATGAATTTAAATGATTATTGTATAGAAATAACATCTCTTAGACTCAATGCATACCTATCTTTATAGACCATCCGGTAAATGTTCCACATTGTTAACTTTTGTTATTTATATATTGTTTTCCCTTGTTTTTATTATGACATAAAACACGAGATGTTGTCGGTTGGCTCCACAAAATATTCTATAAACTTTTGTTCAAAATTAAGTATGCTTAAGTATGTATACTGTTTGTTTTACTGCTAGAAACAGACTCCACGAATCCATTTGATATGTTTTACTAGCTTTAACAAGTTGTCAAATGTTCGTTACACAAAATTACTGTTATTGATTCTGAGAATTGTGAATTTTTATGAAACTACCCAGTTATACAGATTTTAATTTGAAATTGATTCATGTATGTATCTATACTGTTCTTACGTGCATTTTGTTTACATAACACACACATACACATCTACACACACACACACACCATTCCCAAAAATAGTTAGACTAGATTCAGGAATGGGCAAAAGGTATAATTTCGTTAAAATCTCGGGATGGATAAGAAAGTAAAAATGATTAATTTAGACAATTAAAATAATACTCCAACTAGACATTATTATATGGAGGTTATTTTTACTATTTTTATTATTAATGAAAAACTTGTTAATTAGAGAAACTTTTAGCTAATAATTAACATTTGCGTTTGTATAATGACAGAAAAAACAATTCGTGTGCCATATACTTATGTGAAAATTACAATAATTTGTTATACAGCTTTTATTTTTCTATTATAATTTACCACAACAGTAAAAGGCACCAGTTTTCTCTATAGAATAATTATTTAGCAACCTTACAATAATGCTAATCATATCTTGTATGTAAATGATTTATTTAATGCAAATAAGCATACCTAAAATACTTTTAAAACCTACTTAATCAAAACATATTTACAAATATCATAAATACTCTTTCGATACAAAAACCGAAAAATAGAAAACATTTCGCAATTTTATTATAGTCAGTTAACGTAATCACGACACAAAATGAAGATCAAACGCTATCCAGGCAAAGCTGTGATAAACGATCCATCCTGGCTGGAAATGGAAGGTGGAAACCGTCCAATGGACCTCCTCTACGAGGCCAATTGGTTGGACACCCAACTTAGCCTTTCTTCCAGTAGTTCTGGATCAAACTCCTGGGACAGAAACAGCTCCAGCTCCACCGAACCAATAACCACCCAACTGCGATACGCCTCCATAGTGGAAGAGGAACCAATCGACAAAAAATCAGTGAAATATCACAGTGACCAATACTTGTCACGCATTGCAAACAAGCAACCAGTGAAACTCAACTTGAAAACATTACAAGACGATTTAGTTCAGAATAGCTATTATTTACCGTCACAAACAAAACTAATAAGGCAGCGCAGTTTTAAAAATGATATACCAGAGGAGAGAAATAGAGATTATGGTGTTGAGCCGGCCGCTATTAAGTATAGGAATGTTATTAATGATTTGCAAGTGCAATTAGTGAAAAAGTCCGTACGATTTCATGAGAAAAGTGTAGAAATCGACGGCGAAGATGATTACTACAATACAAGCGATGAAAGTTCTAATGGCGGCAAGAGAAATTCCGTCAATTCGGAAAAATCGTGGGAAGAAAACAATTGCTCGTCTAAACACTCACGACGCACCAATAATCAGCAAGTGAGAGTTGTTGAGAATCCGCTCGATAATGAATGTTATGATAATGCACAGCGAAACTATCGGACGACAATGGTCAACATGAACGGCGATGAAGTGTCCGTAGGACTAAATCAAATCACAATTGCTCCAAGTGAACCGAGAGAATCTAACAAAATTCCACCTCCAATCCCAATTCGACAAATCAATATGTCACTAAATCACTTAGAAGCCCCAGTTAGAAATCCAAATCCTTCAGTTCGACAAACGAAAATATTACTAAATCAAAATACTGACCAAATACGACCAACTAAAATGGCCTTAAATCAAGAATTACCACTTAACCGAGTGGATAGTATCAGAAAAGATGGCCGAAATACAATTGATATTAATACCTCCGAACGATACTCTAAAATGTCTTTAAATCAGGTCGAAAGTATCAAAAAAGAAGGCGTCCATTTCAATGAAATGCCATTACGTCAAACAAAAACATCACTAAATAGTATTAATGTTCCAATTCCACCAATTCGGCAAAATAAAATGTCGTTAAACCAACCGGAAAGTATCCGAAAAGATAAAGACCAATTGACGCAACTAAAACGGGTGAATAGTGTCAGAAAAGAAATGGGAAATATAGCGGTAAGTGATAATGCAAGTGATCAAAATCTACTTAGGAAGGATTCGGATGAAGTGGCGTTGGATCGTGTGAACGAATGGATAAACGAACAAAACCTATATATTTCAACTAAACCGCAATCGGCTGACGATCAAATTATCGATGCAAATCACGTCAATAACAGTACTGCTATTGCACAAAAATGCGATACAGTAGGAAATGTTGACGTCACACCTAATCCAACACCACGTACATTTAAAACACCTTCTGAAGGCCGGAGCACAGAAAGTAGATTTATTTCCCGGGTGAAAAATCATGATCAAACCGATGAGGAATTCTATGAACAGCTGGTTAACTCGAGACAACGAATACCAGCTGCCAAAACTGGGTTCGTCCCCCCAAACGCGGACCACCATGATCACCATTATGAAAATGAAGAGATTATTGAAAATCAGAAAAAAATACTACACGATAGTGATCTGGTAGTTCAAGATAAAACTTTATCTAAAACTACAGTTATGGTTACAAACAAAATAGAATCGCCAAACAATGACTTTTATCTAATACCGCGACCTAAACTTATAGTTCCGGTTCATACGTATGGTATACGGAAACGACGAACGGGTAATCTTCATTCGAAGATATCCGACTGTAGCAGAACGCATCAGAACGTAGACACAGCTGATAGTTCAGGTAAGCGATATGGGTTATATTATTTTGTTACGCTTGAGGAAAACTATTTGTTTTTTTAAGTATGTAAGATTTACCGTATGGATATGAAAATATTTTTTAGCGCTGTTTAACTGCAGAAAATGTAGTTTTAGCATCTCAGACAATGAATCTCGTATAGACTTCTTAGAATTCGCAAATGTAACTCTTTCGAACACAATTTATCTACATCTAGAATTTATTTTTGTATCATTATTCTTTTGAAACCAGACTCTGTGTAGATATCTTGAAAATTATAGATAAAAGAAACGGATATTTATCATTACATTCCGTGGGTGTCTTTCTTTATCTTAAATTTACATAAATTATTTTTGACTATCATTATTTACGAATGTACACCTATTTCTCTTATACATTTTTCTTAAAAATAAAAAAAATTGCATTTTACATGATTTTCAAAAATTATTTTCTTCCATAAACAACATATTTAATATTTCCGCAATACTTTGCATTGAATTTTCTTATATATTTTTTGTTTGTGTATGTTCATTTACTTTCAGAAAATATAATTATTTTAAGAAAATATATTTTTTTAAATAAACTAAAAACCTATCTGCAATAGATTTTACTAACCTTTTGAATACTTTCTCACTAAATATATTGCTTAGATTAGATATTAAATGTCAAATTCTAAAATATTAAAGTCTATTTTGTTGTTCTGTTTAACAATTAACAAGCACAGTTTATACGATTTATGTAAATATGAATAAAATTTGAATAAATTTCAATAGCCATTTTCTTGTAAACTTTTTCGAAAAAAAATTTCGTTCAAAAGTTACGACATTATAATATCTCTAATTTGTATTCTAACTATTCTTACTGTAATGTCAACTGTTTTCGACTTATTGTAGAAACCGAAAAAATGGCTCGAGTAAACATGCACAACATATTATTTTCCAAAATAGGAGGTTTTCTTACCAGGCATATATAAAGCTTAAGTTTAATGTTTCATAATCTTACTTTCAACTATTTAGCGCATGCAGACACACACACACAAACACACACACAAACACGCACACACACACACACACACACACACACACACACACACACACACACACACACACACACACACACACACACACACACACACACACACACACACACACACACACACACAAACACACACACAAACACACACACAAACACACACACACAAACACACACAAACAAACACACACAAACACACACACAAACAGAGGGAGAGACAGACAGACGTCATTCCAAAAATTACCAAAAATAATATAAGAAAGTATAAATTAGGTGATATTTAACAAGAGTGTAAAAATATTTGTAAAAAACTAGTTTTTCTTCACCTAAATTCACAAAACGGCTATGACTAAAACTAACAATTGTAGATAAAGTGATAACGAGTCTAATTACGAGTAGAATTTCGATAAAAAATTGGAAATCGGTCTATAATTAGACTGTTTATCGTGGCGCCTATACTAAATAAACCGTTTCGGGAAGAACGCGTTCAAACATTAGTTTTACATTCTCGAGTTGATCTTACGTATGTATGAGCTACGTTAGATTATATTCAGCTTTAATCAGTTATTTCTGCACAATACCATTTGAACAAGACTTGTAAAAATTACCAATTTAAAAAGATTAAAGTACCTATTCTGTTAAACTTTAAACCGAAGCAGAACGAATTATCTAAAACGATTCCTAAGTAACCTCGAGGCATTATTTCATAAAATTACGGTCTAAATTTTGTACACAACAATCTTGAAATAGAGTAAAATAAAAATATTAATAATAAAACAAAATAGTTGTTTTTTCGATATAAAATTTTCGTTTGAAGCTATTTTTTTATTTCAATATCAAATAAATTATAAACTGTACATCAATCGTAACATTGACGTATGTCACAAACGAACAAAAAATATGGTCACAATAGAGAAACAATCCATTCATGCACTTGAAAAAAAAAACTCTGTTATAGTGATTGTAACGATATAAGAAATAACATCTGACTCTAGATGGAATGAATAACACAATACGAAAGAAAAAATGTTAATAATTGTTGTAAAACGTTCTCGACCTCGTGACAGGTTTCTTAGACGAAGGCAGATGTATTGTACAACAGTATTAGATTAGATGAAGTAAGATAGATATGTGTGTGTATGTCACATGTATAGACATCGTGATTTTGTTGTTTTCTTTCTCTTCGAGCAAATATAAGTTAGTAACTAACTACTCTGGTGTTATTATATGCATATATTGGCTGGTTGGGCCGCTCACCCTGGTGTCCAACGCAGTGGTTAGCCTTCGGTTCGCGAAATGTCTGCTTGCGTCATCTATCTTTTACTGCAACCACAGCGGTTCTCAAACCTGAGGCCATGTAAACCCACACTTAGTCTAATGTAGTCGAAGAACTTTCGATTGTTCCGACTGGACGAAATTAATTTTAGAAAATTCTAACTACATTTGCATTTTCTTTCATACCAATTTAATCGGTTCATTGAGCTACTTTATGTATTATAAAACGCATTTATTTAATAAACAAAATGAAATTTAGCCAATTATATATGTATATAACCCCATATCAAATGGGGTGACTAAAAACATTTTACGTATTGATAATATTTCTCCAATCAAACAAACTTTATTTGCTTTAATAATATACTTCGTGTTAGTTCTTCTACGCCGCTTGTTTACAACTTTTCTTTCGCGCAATTCATTCTCAATCATATTTGTACGTAACATTTAGTGCTATAGTGTAAGTCTGACTTTCACTTATATACTTGCCTATTATTGATAACCATGAGTAAGCATTTCTCGTAATAAATTTAACATGATCATTATAAATGACTGGAAATGTAAACATCATTTCCTGGATCTTTTTTGATCTACTTTGACATCATTTATGTTGAGCATTATGTACAGTTACTTATCAACAATCGTTATATACTCCACACAAGTCATCGCGATAATAAATCATCAATTTCTATATACGCATACATATACTAAAACGAATAAAATATCTGCATATCTTAGACGTATTTTATAACAGTAGATATTAATTGTCCAATTATTTGGGGTTATTTGTTTTTCTATTAAACAGTTGACTTTTTTTGATTTTTTTACTTTGCATAATAAAATAAACAACTTCTACATACAGTTTAAGTACCACTGTTTCATGCATTTATAACAAATAGCCTTATATATATTTTAAAACACAACATGAATTTATCACTATACCTTTATGAGCACTGCTCCAATAAAAATGCAAATGCAGCTACTAATGTTCAAATCAGATCTATCTCCCACACAATTATGTCAAAAGTAATACCCACACAAATCGAATCCATGCTTAGAACGACGTCTATTTACAATTAATAAGACATGTGTCGTAATTTGAATAAAAGTGTTTGGCGCATATTTTCTGGTTTCGAAAACGGTTGCTTGTGAGTTAACTGTACTAAGCGCCGTTCCTTACACAATTGAAATGCATTTAAGAACGTTTAACTATGTAATAAATACGTAACAATATATATATATATGTAAACCATGTCTTAATATTAGAGCGATAACATCATATTTAGTTTCTGTATTGTTCATTTTTCATAGTTCACTGATGTTTTGAAATGTTGCTCGATTTCTTTCTGTAGTTAGGATTTATGCAATTTTCGTGCGAAAAATGTGTTTTCGAATATTTGTAGAAAGTATTGATGCACTATTATTTCAAGCAAATATTATCAAATCGTGATTTAGTTTATTTTAATAATTACAAGTAATTTATACGTAAATATCAAATTCTTAATAAAAATCTGAATTACTATAATCGTAGCAGTACGTAATTCTATCGTTTTTATTACTTGCGGTAATTCTAAAGTAATGTGATATAAAATGGTAACTTTCACTATAGCCGTGTAAAACACAATATAATAACATACGGTCTATATGGCGAACTACTTCTCAGGTTACAGCGAAATATTGAATCTGATATACAAAATATTACTAAATATTTAAGAAGAAATATGATCCATTGTTCAGTGTACAGCTGTGCTGTACACAATTGTTATATTTTTATCCTAAATTACATTTCACATAAATCCTAATAAAACGCATTCAAATCTTAATGGTGACTTTTATTTCTAATTATTCATTAAAATTCTTTATGATTTTAAATGAACAGACACGTCGACACGGTAGACATAATTGAAAAATTCTATTTATAAGTTTTTACCGTGTATTCGTGTTTAGATGAAATGTCATCGGGTTGCATAATCTGCAAGGTGCTACAAAAACTATTGCAAAATGTCAAAGATTGAAGAAGCATCATGTTTTGAAAGTACATTTTTATTTGTTTATTCGAATCATAATTAAAGTTTCTTACATTTACGAATAAATTGCATTACGTTCTTTGCCCATTCATTTATAATTCTATATAATAATTACTTTAATTACTACTTCGATAATGATACTAATTTTGCAATAGCTATTTTGTTCGGAAATTAAAATAATTGACAATTAATTTCTAAAAAAAATGCTATGGATATTTTCAATCAGAAAAGCATCTATTACATATTACTTTCTTATACGTTCTAATAAATAAGAACACACAAGAAAAACAATAGACTCAATTAATTTAACATTTAATATCTTTTGTAATCCTCCCATATAATCAAAATACGTATAAGACACTGCAGATATATTCATAATTGCGCTTATAAATAAAAATGTGAATTTTATACTAAATTTAGTTTTATACTATGATCACATTGCGAATGTATTTTTAGAGACGCCTTCGCAATTCTTTAAAGGCCAAGGCACTCACTTGTATTTTTTTGTCAACTGTTTTCATTCAAATTATTTGTTTTTATATTTGTTCCAACACCGAAAATTGTGTATTTCTAAATGTGAATCGCTTATGTATTGGATATAATAATTTAGCAAATCAAATCAATGATTATTTGATTCTAATGACTCAAAATGTGGTTTGAAAACTTTGTAATTTAAAAATCATAAATATTAATCAGTGAAACACTGAAGTCAAGTGGTGACAGCGAAAGTAAAAGAAATTTATGAACAACCTGATACGTTTTTAATATTATAATTGTTAAAGACCAACATTTCTAATTAAAATGCTAGCAAAAAAAAGGTTAACACAACAAATATAGGTGTTTTTTTAATAGTTGAAGTTGTATTGAGAAAAAGAAATATGTAGGAGAGAGAGTTGTTAAAATATTCACCTCGCGGGTAGGAAGAACTTTTCCCAGAACAATATAGATAGATAAATAAATAAATGTAGAAGTATGTGAACAGAATACTCATCGATGTATTTGTTTACGTGGATTAAAAGTGAATTTAGAAATTGCTGCGTTGAATTTCACTTGTCGTTCACCTTTGACAGTGGGATCAAGAGTGCGGAGAAACTAAATTAGCGAACAAATTTTTCTGTACGTATATAGAAAATGAAACTGAATGCGTTTGACCCGAAGCAGACAGTTGACATTGTTGGAACATTGAACTTTTTCTTTTCAAATCTTATGTTTTGGTAAACGCGTGACTATAAATATGCGTCGAAAAACCTTTATCAGTTCCGTGGAAGCGAAAGTTATTTTGTATTAAATCAGTCAAAAATTCATAAATGTGTAAATATTGATTACCAATCTACCAATTCATGAATGTAACAATGTTACATGAACACGAAATTCTGCATAAAATATTCGTACATACAATTAAATGAAAGTGAAGATATGAATTACCAACATGTATTATAATATTTCCTTATTATACAGTACAATAAAATATTTTATAATAGAATTAGAAAGTCATCAAAATGTGTGTATTAGGTATTATGTCAAATATTATAATTTGCTAACAAATTTGACTGTTATTTTGAAAATTAGAAACTGCGAAATCTTTTCCGATTTTTATCTAAACAATAAATAAAATTTTAAATGGCGAAATATTGTCAAGATGTGAAATTTCTGCCACTTTGATAAAAATAAGTATGAATGTGTGCATGTACGAGTATATAATATTTTGTTTAAAAACGCTCACTAGAGCAGTTTAAATATAATAAATAAAAAGAATTAAAATTCTCTTAGTGTGCACTAGCCACAAGCTCAAATTCTATTCTACTAGAATCTTGTAACAAGAAACGCTTTCGGAGAATACGTGATTTTGATACTACTGATATAATTACTCTATGTACATTTCCACCTACACACGGCAGCACCAGTGCGGATGCTAGATACGATTTACTATTTGCCTCTTCTTCATAAAGCTCATCCGTCATAAGGTCGGTGATTGTATATAACAGATTTTTTCTCGACTTACCATAACTATGTTCCCACAGTATTTAATACACAATTATCGACTTTGTTTGTACTTGAACGAAATATATATATGACTTTAACAAATATCGCTTTAACACATGTGGTTTTATATATAAGCAACGAAAAAAACTATTTTCGTTTTAATTTGTATATATGTACAAGAACATGTGTTCCACAATCTAATAGACGGTTTTTTTTTTTACTTTAAACAAAATATGTCAGACTCCTTCATTTCGATTTTACTTAATTTTTACTTTCCTATACGAAGAATTGTAATCATGGAAAAAATCGATTTCGAGATTTTAACGAAAATATACCTTTTGACCTTCCCTGAATCGAGTATTACTATTGTCTGTTTGTCTGCCTGTGTGTATGTGTGAGAGAGAGCCTAAACGCTTCAAAGTAAAATTATGAAACTTAAAACTTAAGATAACATACTTTTAAAGAATATATTTAAACTGAAAGAGCTTATTTACTTCAGCCTTATTTTGAAGTTTCTACAATTATGGTAAAGTAGTTACAATAAAAAATGAAATGTAGCACAACTTTTGTTTCAAAAAATGTATCAGTTACAAAAAAATCGCAATTGAAATTAGGGATAATTTTAGGTAAGCATATGGAAAATTTAACTAAAATGAATGTATTAATTAAAATTTCGTTTTCATCCAATCGTGTTTTTATGTATGGAAAACAAAAACTAATCTAAAATAGCTCCTAAATGACTATGGTTAGACAATTAAGAAACTACTTTGAAGATAGTGTTTAATTGTGTCTATATATATTCTCAGAGTGGTAAATTATGATTGCGACATTCAGCATATATGTATGTATGTAAATGTACGGCTTTGCTTTATAAATTAAAATGAAAGTACTACTGGGCATAAGTGCATATGTTGATGCGGGTATGACATTTATCATCATTTCATTTACGCTATGTAAGAACCGGCGAACATTCTTTATACCTCTACGTTGGTTCATTTACTCTTAGTGATTTCAATTAAAATAATTAGGATTTATGTAGCCTTTACACCAGTTAATGACATCTTTACTCCATTTATATTACATTTAACAAAAATATTTCAACATAACAGACTTGGGGGTTGTTTTTAAATAATAAATTAAATACTAGTACCAATTATCATTAGTTCTAAACGTAATTTCTCCCCAAAAGAATGAATCAAATTTCGAATTTATTCATATAATTACATACATAAATAACTTCATGCCTTTTCCCATTACATGGGGTGGTAGAAAACTCTCTTACATCCAGTCCCATCCTGACAATATTTCACCATTTAAGGCGATGTTCCAATTTTTTGGTCAAATAAATAACTAATTTTAATAATTTTTTTCTCTCTTATTTTATTAGATAGAAAATTAAATTTTTGTTTAAAATATTAAATAACTCATGCAGTATACAAAAAAAAATTATTTTTTATTTTTATGCATAATTACTTATATAGGAGGTGACAAAGTAGAGGCCGCGGAGATGAGGTGTTTTGCGGTGTGCACGATAACGCCAGTCCAGGATGTCTAAAACAAAAAATCTAACGGGGTTTTATTAAGAACAAAATTACCTTCCCCGTAAACCAATAAAAAGTTAAAAATTTTAAAAAACCTAGAAAATAAAGTGAGTTTAAGAAAAGTCCTATGTTTTGTACACAAAATTGGGCCTTTGGGATTGAATAAAAATGGAACAAATGTATATTTATGTCAAAATGTCGGTTTGCGTTCTGCATTATAAGTTAATTAATAAAATAAAAAAGATTTGAGTCAATAGCATAATTATTTTTTGAGCTAGAGTGCACACCGTTTTTAAAAATGTAGTTTCGAGAAAAACGTGTTTAAAGTTTAATTTTATTGTATTTATTACCCGGTTACTACTTATGGAAATGTAAATATCTTGGAAACGGTTTGGAAATTTACCTTAAAATTTTTTTTACATATTTTTGAAATGTTTTTGAATAAAATTATTGAACCAAAAAAAATATCGATTTTTTTTTTTAATTGGAATATCGCCTCAAGGACTTTTAATGTAAAATAATAAAATATATGTATGTTTTTATTTAAAACTAAATCATATATCTTCAAAAATCTTTGTTACAATTTATTTAATGCAAGTATAGGTACAAATTCATTTAAAAAAATAATATTTAATAAAGGGACACTGATCTTTGAATTGCGGATATACTTCAATCCACTGCATTTTCTAAAATAAGTAATTAAAATTAATTAGTTTATATAAACATTGGTCGCACTATAATAATTGCGTTCCGAATTGGCACCAAGTTTACATTTAGATAATAAGGATTGCGATCCCAGTTGGCTTTTAGGTAGTGTTCCGATTTTGGACGGCAGAATTGGGCAGCGCCTACTATATAAAAATCAAATGATTACTTTCGTTTTCTATTTTCGATTACAAGTGAATCAAAGCACCAGATGTTGTAATGTGTACCTATACAATAGCATGTTATTAAAAAATGAAACGTGTTTAAATAGTTTTATTACTTGTGACAGATTACAGATGTTCGATTAGAAAATCTTTTTACCTATCATTAATTAACGTAAAATACCTTATTCTGCTTGTATAGAGCACCGTTTACTATTGTATAGATAAATAATATGAGAGAAAGTAAGATATATATTTAATCGTGGTATTGAATATTGATTAGAATTGTGAGCTGTGAAGGTATTAGTTATGCTCTGGTTAATCTATATGTAATATGATTATATTATATTAATATAATTACGTGTTTGTAATGTTAGAGTATTGGCCTTCGTGTTTTTAAAAAATAAATTCATATAAGTACATTAAGTTTGGGTTGGCGCTTACTTTATCTTATAGATACACAAAAAAAGGTAAAATTACTGACCCTGGTTTAACAACTAACGGAAATAACGCATTAGTTAACAATTTCCGTTTTTTGTTTAGAAAACTAGGCAACATACCGTTTGTAGATACAAATTAGATATTATTTGCTTTTATTTCAACGAAAATTTACTAAAATTACATACGTACAGTTTCTAAACAACAAATATATATATTTTGTCGTCTGCTCATTCGTTTAAATCACCAACCTTTGTTTCGTACATCAGCGGCTCGCAAACGTTGGTTTACTTACTCTTATCTTTTGTATTATGTTGTGTTCTGCACTAGTTAAGCCATTCATGAAATGCTAAATTTACTTTCGTAAAGGTGTTAAATTTTATTTTCACGTTATTCACTTTCATAACAAATTTAAATAGCACTTGCCAAATTACGAGTCGCATTAGCAAATATTTTAGTGTTTTAATAAAAAAGCGTTATATATTAAATAGTAAAAAATATAATATATATTACATTAAATAAAAAAAAAACGAACAAAAATAAATTAATGATTTGTTTCAGTCCAATTTATTTAAAATGAAATTTGGATCATGATGTATAGAAATCTTTTAAATTTAATTAAGTCAATTAATCTCAACTGTTATTTTGTATTCGGGCTGCTGTGTAAGTTAGAAAAAAAATTAGAATGATAGGTCTATTTATGTGCATGAGTCACTTAAGTAAGTGAAGTAGATCAGAATTTCTTAAAATGTAGCCGCAGGATTTTTAAGTGTTGAAATTCAATTATTTGTTTGTGATTATTGGGCAACTCCAAGAACCGGATATTCTTATATGACCAACAGTGAAAGTTGCAAGCATCCGGTCTATGCATGGTTATTTTCGTAAATCCAATATTTTTTTGTAAATTTGATTTATAATCATAAAAAAGTAATTTGTTTCTGAATATTTGCTACGCCTTTAAAATTCTTTTTTTGGCCTTATATTAATTACTATTTATTTTAAAATATTTCTTTCGCTCAGTGAACCAAAACTTTGACCTCATGATATTTTAATTATATCAATATTTTAATAAATATGTATTACCAATATATAAATGCGGAATTTTCACTTATAAAATTGACATTTTTTATGGTAAAAAATGACAGGGAATTTTATAGTATTTGAAAGTAAAAGGAAGTTATACATAATTAAATTAAATTATACTATTTATCAAGGTTAATATATGTTATATATGATCTTATTCCTTATTCGTAATTAAATAAATATAGATCATGACATTTCCTTGTATGGAATCCTCTCGATTTTATATTTTAATTTTAGAATGATTCAACATTATATCATTTAGAAACTAAGTTGTCAATCGTCGTTTAAATTTGTATTTTAAAATAAGCAATTTGGTTTTTTCGGTATTTGTCACTCAACTAAAATGCAATTTACTATTACGAAATTAAATTGGTAGTCGATAAAAACCTAATCATGAATATTGTACTCGGTATTGCCCATAAAATTAATTTTATGACTTAGTCTTTAGTATTAATTTGATTAGCATTCATGTCTAAATTCTATGAATTTCTTTTCCAATCGAAGTAAATATGTGTTGTATTATAATTATAACTATAAACTATCTAATTAACAATACATAATAATCATAAAATAAGTTCGAGGCATACTCTGCTGGTAAAGCTTTTGATTGAAGAGAAACAAACATCGTTCGTAATTTTTTTCAAATTCCAAATAATTTGAGTCAATTTTGATGTCAGGTCAGGTCATAATTCAAATCTTGAGATCGATTACAATACAGCAAAATATCGTCGCTATAAGCGTACTCGTTATAAGCGGATTATACGTACTTACTTATTACTTCGTATAAGAAAGTAATAATTGACTTCGGGGCATGTGTATTTCCAATACTGTCGATTCTTTATCTTGTAGTATAGATTGGTAATCTAAAGGAAATCGAAATTAAATCAAGAAAAACCTGCTAAAAACTATGTCAATTACACCGGTAACATTCACCTCCAAGAGGTCAAAAATCACCGCATTTCCCAAACAATGATCGATGGAAAAAACCGGTATTACGCAACGATCGTTTTTAGATTGAATCACAGTTCCGTGACAAGTATCTTTTACTCATACACTAACACCGAATATGTATGTTTGCATGTATGAATGTATGTATGTATGTATCTATGTAAATAGTAACTAATTTGTAAATAGGATAGTAGGAATGTCCATTGTTAGAACTAATCAAGGGATATGATTGATATTTCATTGTTTACCATGTACAGTTAACCCGATTATAAAACAAACGCTCATGTCCATTGGTCACACAGCGATTGTGTGTGCTATTACAGTTTTAATAAAACATGTGCACCAAGGCAAAACAAAATTCAACACTCTTATATTATTTTCCTACTAATGAAATAATATAATCTTACTAAGATTATAAATGGATGAGTAAGGCATTGCAATATCTTGGTATGTATGTATGTGGTAAACTAACCGGATGTGAATTCGAATTCTATCGATAAACTTGTTGACATTTTAACAAGCTAACTTGAAATCTGTTGCTGTTAACTTAAAATAATATAAAACGTTTAACCGTACAAGATTAATATACTTTGTGCTTATAAGGATTTTATATTATTGTTTTGTTAGCATTTTGACAAACGAATCAATCTGTTATAAATGGCACATGTATTTTCGGAATTAAAATCGTTTATGAATAAGAAAGCGTATGTATATGAATGTCGCTTATGGAAAGTGATTGATGGGTATTTTTCGAATAAATTTGCATTTGTTTTGCGCAAAGTTATGCGTCAATTTAAGCAGTAATTCATCACGTTGGTCTTGTTTGGTCAATTGTTGAGCACGTGCGGTTAGTGGGTGAGTGAAGAGTACTTAGACATGACGTCAACGTTCAAGAAGGAAACCGCTAATGAAGCATATCCTATTCGAAAACTGGTTATTTACGATTTGAACACGAACCACAAACCTACAAAATACTGAAGATGCACTTTCAAAACCATTATTGCCAAACGTGTTCATCATTGACTTTTTATTTGAATTTTTAAACTGGAATTAACCAATAGTTTCAAGGCCCAAATTTAGCATTTTTAGCAACTTATAAACCAGTATGATTTGTAGACACATCTTATTTCTATTTTGTCCCAAATGACAAACAATTATTAGCAACTCGTTTTACAAAACACTACAATAATGTTTAAGTAATTATAAACACATTTACGTGACATTTTTAACAGGTTTTTAAATAGCATAGTTCACATTGGTACAAGTTTATCACTAATCGCGCAAAACAAATTTGAATAATGTGAACGGGAACAGATCCCACGCCGTAGTCCACACTACTTATTAAAATCACTTTTATTTTTTTATACTTTAATTTACTTGAAATAAAAACACTTTTGCGCTTAAATTATATATTTGTTATGTATATTTCTTAATTTTTTTATTCTATACAAATAAAACAGCTGCAATTAATTATCTTAAGAAAAAAATTTTTTCCATCTTACATCACAATTATTTTTTTTTCTTTTTGAACTTTTGATCTTGTCAGCCATCGGCATTCGATTCGTCTATTTCTTATCTCATAATCTAACTTCATATTGAAATCCTGACACAAATAGTATATTCGATTTAGCTCATAAAGAAACTATAGAATTTGTGATTTATGTTTCAAAAATTTAGCAACATATTCACGACGCCTATTAACAAAATATATGCAGTGTTTTGCACTGAACTTTCTTATACGTATTTTGTTTAGATAAAAAAGTACTAAAATATAAAAATTAAACATCCCAAAATATATATAATTATTCAGTACTACAGTAGAGAGAGAGAAAGGCAGACGTCATTCGGAAAAGGGAAGGTCACAAAGTGTACTTCTGTTAAAATCTCGATTTATTTATTTTCATGATTACAATACTTATTACAACGTATAAGAAAGTAAAAAATGAATCGTGTCTTTACCGTTGTTGAAAATCTGATTTCTAATGAACCGTATAATTACATATATCCTGCCTGGACGTTGTTTAAATGAATGCAATATCGTAAAACAACGATACAATTCGAATTGAAAAGCGAGGTTGCAGAAACGAAGGTTGACCTTTCATATGATGAAATTTAAAATTGAAATAACGAAAAATTCTTTTGCAACCATAACTAGCATATACATAAACGTTTAACATTATTTTAATAGTTTGCAATGGTTTTCCGACGCACTGCACTCAAAATTCAGTCCGCAAAATTATTTCTTAACAACTCTTTCTAATTCAACACCAAGGACGCCGCCGCATGCGTTTTGATCCAGTATTTCACATGACACGTAAACTAAATAATTAATAATTACATCACTATCATTTGTAATCTTTCTTGTTTACTTCATCGTCATGTTATTTACATAAACGGTCTCAACGGTTACAAAATATTGTTACTTGCAATAAGTATTTAAATTAATTAAATTGATTCAGATATATAGAAGAAACCGAACATATTACTAGCTGCAATAACAATAGCAACATTCCTTATAATGACCCTTGAAAGGGCGCGTCCAATAACTTGCGCGAGTTCAACGTACGCTATTATTTGTAATTTACATATGTATAAACGAGGTTATAGAATTCTTTTGTGTGTCTATATATGTATGGTTTAAATTTATTATTAATGAATTGATTATTGTTTTATTGCAGAGGGTCGTGTTGAAGTGTCACGTGAAAACAAGTACCTAAGTACCTTAGCGCCCGGTAAAGTACTTGGTGAACTCGCCATCCTGTACAACTGTAAGAGAACTGCTACAATTAAAGCAGCGACTGATTGTAAATTATGGGCCATCGAGCGACAATGTTTCCAGACGATTATGATGAGAACTGGCCTTATCAGGCAGGCCGAATACACAGATTTCCTCAAAAGGTACAACATAAATATTACTATTTTATTGCACAAACTGCAAAAAAATACTAGAGTAAACATGCACTTCCGCTTTTAATATTCTTTTCAAAAATAAGAGGTTTTCTTGCCAGGCTTATGTTTAAAATTTCATACATTTACGAAACACAATCAACTCAGAGAAGGTCATAAGGTATATTTTCATTAAAATCTCGAGATTGAATTTTTTCATGATTTCAATACTTATTAATTCGTATTATGTTCAAATTACAAAAAAAATAAAAGGAATCATAGTACTGACAAGTTATAAGAAATTTATAATTTACCAAATATATATCTGGTAAATTCTATATATCTCATAATTTTAAAATATCTAAAAAATTTAAAGCACCCATATCTAAAAACTTCTGAATATGTAAACGCATCTTCAATTACGTTCAATCTAGTAACATTTACCTCCATGTAAGCCAATTAAAATCGAGCATACTTCGTATGTAATTGAATCTATGTTGTCGTTAGCGAGCATCTTAATTGATGCTGGTGGTTCTTTTTGTTCGTTACTTATTTATTTGTCTGCTTTTGCCAGTGTTCCGATATTCAAGAACTTGCCCGAGGACACGTTGATTAAGATCTCCGATGTACTAGACGAAACATTCTATTCGCATGGCGATTATATTATCAGACAAGGAGCACGGGGTGATACGTTCTTTATAATTAGCAAAGGACAAGTTAAAGTCACTATTAAACAACCGAACAGCTCTGAAGAAAAATATATACGAACACTTGTCAAAGGAGATTTCTTCGGTGAAAAAGCTTTACAAGGGTAAGTTCACATTAACTATTAAATCTACAAAATAACTAAATATATACCTCCAATTTTATGTTCATATACAAATCTTTTATAATTGCATATGTAATAAAAATAACGGTAAGATAATTTAGCAATTAACTTTTTACTGCAAAATAATTGAACTACATGTTCATATGTTCATAGTATGCAAAGCCACCATTATATATGTTTTTTTATTATGTATAAAACGCACAACCATAGTGAAACGAAAACAATTTTAAAACTTTTATTTTTATTGCAGTGATGATTTACGAACGGCAAATATTTTATGCGACGATAAAGATGGTGTTACATGCCTGGTGATCGACAGAGAAACATTCAATCAATTGATATCAAACCTAGATGAAATCAGAACGAAATACATCGACGAAGGTGTCGAAATTAAACAAAGGTATGTTAAACAACAAACTCATATCAAACGCTTGTTACAAAAATATCGCTTCTTCTTTACGGCTTACAATCATTACGGAACATATTCCATGCGGTATGTAGACTTCACTTAGAACACACATCTCAATGTTACATCTCTGATATCTTAATAAATTATCATTGTTTTAAAAATCAAATATCGATCCAAAAAAGAACATCACAAATCACAAAAATAATTTATTGGGTATTAGAGAAGATACATATAATGTTGAGTACGATATTTTAAAAATTAATTTCCTTTAATCCTAGAATCCAGGAAGAATTTCAAGATGTTAAATTATCTCATCTGCGTGTTTTGGCTACGCTGGGTGTTGGTGGTTTTGGACGAGTTGAACTGGTGCAAATTCAAGGCGATAACAGTCGCTCGTTTGCATTGAAACAAATGAAAAAGGCTCAAATTGTTGAGACAAGACAACAACAGCACATCATGTCCGAGAAAGAGATAATGGGCGAAGCAAATTGCGATTTTATTGTCAAACTATACAAAACATTCAAAGATCGCAAATATTTATACATGCTCATGGAATCGTGTCTTGGGGGTGAATTATGGACGATTTTGCGTGATAAGGGACACTTTGATGATGCCACAACTCGATTCTATACAGCGTGCGTTGTCGAAGCATTCGACTATCTCCATTCGAGAAATATTATTTATAGAGATCTTAAACCAGAAAATTTATTATTAGACATCCATGGGTATGTCAAGTTGGTTGATTTTGGTTTTGCGAAACGATTACACAACGGACGGAAAACATGGACGTTCTGTGGTACTCCTGAGTACGTTGCACCGGAAGTGATACTCAATAAAGGCCACGATATCAGCGCCGACTATTGGTCATTGGGTGTACTAATGTTTGAGTTGTTAACCGGTACACCGCCGTTCACTGGCGCGGATCCTATGATTACTTATAATATTATCTTGAAAGGAATCGACGCAATTGAATTCCCTAGAAATATTACTCGAAATGCCACCGCATTGATTAAAAAGCTTTGCAGGGATAATCCAGCCGAAAGATTAGGATACCAGAAGGGAGGAATCAGTGAAATACAAAAACACAAGTAAGTTAAATCATATTTAAATATCACCATATAGATTAATATATTTATTCATGACGTTACACTAATATAATTAATTCCAATAAAAGAAATAGGTCACACTAATAATATAAATCTTGTTTCTATAGTTAAACTGAAGCAATTGTATGATGTAACGATTACTTGTTTGTCTTAGATGGTTCGATGGATTCAATTGGGAAGGTTTGTGTAATCGAACTCTAATCCCGCCAATTATGCCAGCCGTACGTAGTGTTATTGACACACAGAACTTCGACGCTTACCCGCCAGATGTTGATGGACCACCGCCTGATGACATCACAGGTTGGGATTCGGAATTCTGACTATGGTTCAAGAAAACAAACGCAATAATAACATAACACTAAATAGTGCGCTCATTTTGTACATTTAAGATCCAGACAGGCTGTGGACAACAAAACAATAACAAGTGAATGACATTGGAAACAATCAAAATGAAATATTACGATACATACATTGATATGTTGATTATTTTTATTTTTTATTAATTTTTAAACTGTTTTGTTCTATTTACGTGCTCCAAGCATACAGATTAGTTTTTATATAATTTTACATTTTTAATAAATTATTATTTCTAAATGTGCTACAGTTTAATCAAGTTTAAACTAGCTCAAATTTTATATTTTAATCGAATCAGAATTGTTTAGCAACGAATTTTGACACCACGACAAATGAATTCTTAATGCAATAACTTATTATTTCTGTATGTAAATAATTGTTATAATATATACGAGAAATGTTTTTTTTTGAGTAAGTGTATTATGTGTTTGAACAAAAACGCCATAAGTGCCATTTTTTATATAATCGAGGCATTGGCAAAGAGATTTAACATGTAAACATATATATATTTTTTAATGTCTAAATCACTTTGCGAATAGTAGCAGCTCCGTAAATTTTATAAACTGTTTCAAATGTATTTTTAAAAGAAATATTTATCCATTGGCTTCCTTTCTTGCCAACTGAAATAATAAGAATAGTCCATGTAATGAGAACGCATTGTTTGATTTTTAAATTATAATTTTATATATTAAGTTTACTGATAAATATTAACGAAAGGGATATGTGTACATATGAAAATAAGTTACCTATTATATATTTTTATCTGCAAGGGCAAATTTTTATGACATTGGAATGCAAATAAAATATGTATATAAATATAAATAAATTATGATATAAATTGTATATGTTCATACTGCCGCAGAATTATTTTGTAATAAATTTGTAAAAGGAAATATGAGTTTGTTTTTATTTATTTCTAATCAATATTTTTAATAATATCCGCTATGACTTGCATTGAACTTTCTTATACGTATTTTGTTTAGATAAGAGAGGTATTCGTATACAAAATTTTAATAATCGAATATATAATTATTTATTATGCTCTATTTTTACGCTTTAAAATAAATTAAAATTATACCTACACTATTTTTTTTCTTTCTACCGATTTTAAGAATATTTTTAAGATATTACTAACCTTCGAAACACTTGTTCACTACATATATTTCTTAAAATAGATATTAAATGTCAAATTATTCGAAACTATTTTGTTTTTCTCTTATTGAAAAAAAATGTCAAAGAAAAGTTGTGCGAAATATTAATATCGTTTATTTTTATTAAACTATTTTGTTATAAGTGCAGCCATTTCGGTTATATTGTAAAAAAATTTCAAAAAGTGACTGAATCTCCGGTTATACATTTTTTTCGAAATAGGGCATTTAATTCCCAGGTATATACAAATCTCAAGTTTGAAGTTTCTAAATTTTACCTTCAACCATTTAGGCTGCAGAGCGCTCACACACAGAAAAAAACGTAATTCCAAAAATGTCAGACTCGATTCAGGGAAGGTCAAAAGGTATATTTTCTTTAAAATCTCAAAATCGATATTTTCATGGTTACAATACTTACTTTTTACGTCGTATAAGAAAGTAAAAACAACAAAAGTTGTGTAAAATATTAATATCTCAAATATTTTTAAGACTATTTTTGCTGTAACTCCAACCGTTTTTGAGTTATTGCAGAATCCGCCAAACATAATTAGAGTAAACATGAACTTCCGGTTCGTTTCAAAAATAGGGGTTGCACATCTAGATTAAATACAAGTTTCATAATTTTACTTTCAACAGGTTTACCTGTAGAGCGTTCATAAACCAACAGGCGTCATGCCGAAAAGGCAGATGTCATTCCAAAATTACCAGACTCCACACAGGGAAGATTAAACGATGTAACAACAAAAATATTGATGATTACTTTCTTATCTACATTCGTATAAGAATGTAAACGAGTGTATTTCGTCTCATTTCCCATAAGTAGAGAACGTGAATCTGACGATTGATGCATGTGAGCGTCACATGTCACGTCACAGCGTAGTAGTGATTGAATATTTCCATAGTCACCAAACCTTTTCTATTTATTAATCTCAATAAAATTGATATAATGTATTTTCTAACGTAATAATTACTACTAAACCAACTTGATAATTAAATGGAGTTAAAGTTTCTTTATGATATACTTAATATATAATCCTTGGTGCATTATAGTTGCAAGTAATACCGTGATAAAAGTTTGACAGACACTAGTACAAATGACCTTGAGTAGGTCGTTGAGTAGAAAGTGAATTGCCCTCAGAGATTTTCTTTGCACAGTATTTTAGTTGCTTTGCGGGTGTGATTTATATTCGAAAATGCTGCGAACTGTTGTAATACGAAACGAATTATTAAAAGGAACACTGAAAAGAGCTGTTCGATTAAATGTTGCCAGAACAATAAGTGTTGAATGTGCTCGAAGACGACATAAGAACAAGTAAGTTGCGCTTATTTTGAATGTAAGGTCTAGTTATAAATTAAAAATATCATCAAACAATAGTTCAACACTACATTTGTTATCGCTTATTCTTTGAAATTAAATAAATAGATATTGACAGGTACATAACCTAACAGTACTTGCATAATTTATTACTATTTCATATCGGAAAATATTGTGTACTTTATTATTGTCTTCTATTGCATGATTTGATATTGAATGACCCATATGTAATTTATTTATTATTTGAAATTAATATTTTGTAATCCGCATGCTTAAAATTTTCTTTTCGTATGTTTGGTCAATCTTTTAACTTTTTAAATTTCATTATTAGATATTTGAATAAATGTATTAACAATCTTACGTAAAATATTTTATTTGTAAATTTTTAGAGTAAATATTAGTGATTTTTGTGACCTTATCCGTTTTACTTTTCTAATAAACATGTTTATGTAGCGCGATAAATAAAGGCTAAATGATTTTCAGCCAGCCTTCATTCCTAAAACCAACACAAAAACTACAATGGAAGCCCAATCTTTTACGTTTCTATTCCGCTCTACCTGCACACCTGAAAATAATGTTACCAGCCCTATCACCAACAATGGAATCCGGCACAATAGTCAGTTGGGAGAAAAAAGAAGGTGACAAATTGAATGAGGGCGACCTTTTAGCAGAAATAGAAACAGATAAAGCCACCATGGGCTTTGAGACGCCAGAGGAAGGCTATTTGGCGAAGATCGTCATAGCTGCAGGCTCGAAAAATATTCCTATTGGAAAGTTGGTGTGCATTATTGTCCACAATCAAGCTGATATCGCCGCATTTAAAGATTTTAAAGATGATGGTTCGGCAGCAGCGCCGTCAAAACCTGCCCCTGCAGTTGCAGCTCCCCCACCGCCCGCGGCTGCTGCTCCTTCCGTTCCATCATCCTCGCCAAGTGTAGCGCACAGTAAAGTATTACTGCCAGCATTATCACCAACAATGGAAGTGGGTTCAATTATCAGTTGGGATAAAAAAGAAGGCGACCAACTGAAAGAAGGAGATCTCTTAGCTGAAATTGAAACAGATAAAGCTACTATGGGCTTTGAAACGCCTGAAGAAGGTTATCTCGCTAAGATTGTAGTACCAGCAGGCTCAAAAAATGTCCCAATTGGAAAACTAGTGTGTATTATAGTCACAAATCAAGCCGATGTTGCTGTCTTTAAAAATTATGAAGATGGCGGTGCTGCTCCATCTCGTTCCGCAGCACCTGCTCCTAAAGCACCATCCTCAAGTCCACCTGCTGTCCCAATGTCCACACCGCCTCCAGTGTCATCAGGCGGTCGTGTTTACGCTAGTCCAATGGCTCAAAGATTAGCAGAGAAACGACAGATTCGGCTACAGGGTAAAGGAACTGGTTTGTTTGATTCGATCACGTCTAAAGATCTTCCACCGGTAGGTGCTGCGCCTAAGCCTACCGCTGCTGCACCGAAACCAGCCATGGGAGCACCAGCCGTGGGAGCACCAGCGAAGTCAGCTCCAAAATCAATAGCGCCTACAGCTGCAGGCGTTGGGTCGCCTTATATAGATATAGCCATCTCCCCGATAAGAAAAGTTATCGCCGATAGACTGACGAAATCGAAACAAATTGTACCTCATTATTATGTCACTGATGAAATAATTGTTGATAAACTTTTGGCCACACGGCTTCGTTTAAACAAAATCTTAGAGAAAGAAGGTGTCAAATTGAGTGTAAATGATTTTATTATTAAGGCATTATCGTTATCTGTCTTAAAAGTACCTTGTGCGAATTCATGTTGGTTGGATAATAATATCAGACAGTAAGAGCATGTTTATATTTTGGTTGAATGATTGTTTTTATTCAAAAGTATGTTTCATTACTAGATTCACCAATGTTGATGTCAGTGTAGCTGTATCGACTAAAAAAGGCTTAATAACGCCCATCATTTTCCAAGCCGATCTTAAAGGCGTAGCAACAATATCAAAGTCTGTTAAAGAATTGGCCGGAAGAGCGCGAGAAAACAAACTGCAGCCGCATGAGTACCAAGGTGGCACCATAACTGTGTCCAACCTGGGTATGTTCGATGTGAATCACTTCACTGCCATCGTCAATCCGCCACAATCATGCATCCTAGCTGTAGGGACAATACAAAAGAAACTCGTCATTGATTCTCATGATGAACGAGGGTAAGCAATTTCAATGTGAAGTTATATTACTTTAGGAAAATTATTGGGAGAATACCTCTTATTCTTCATTGAAACTGTAAAGAATTAGATGTTTTCTCCTATTTAATACTTTGCAGTTGTACTTTAAAGTGCTACTCATGTGATTATTGTTATCATGAAATTATTCAATCTCGAGATTTTAACGGAAATACACGTTTTGACCTTCCCTGAATCGAGACTGACTTTTTTTGGAATAACGTCCATTTCAGTGGTTGTGTGCATATATGTCGTATGTATGTGTGTTTGTATGGGTGTGTTCTACAGCCTAAACGGTTAAAAGTAAAATTATGAAACTAAACTTAACATATGTATGTGCCTGTCAATATTTCCTCTTATTTTTAAAGAGTATTCAAACCAAAAGTGCTTGTTTACTTCAGTTGTTTTTTGCAGTTTCTGCAATAACACCAAAACGGTAGCAGTTACAGAAAAATAATAAAATTGAAAGATATTAATATTTCACACAACTTTTGTTTGAAATGTTTTCATTTGACATTTAATATCATCAGTAATATATTTAGTAAAATCTAATTGAAATACGTATAATAAAGTGAAAATTCAGCGCTAGACAATGCGGATATTTCCTAAAGTAATACATTGTTTGTTACAGATTCAAAGAAATCGCATACATTGCCGTAACGCTAAGTTGTGACCACAGAACTGTTGATGGTGCTGACGGTGCAAGAGTGCTTCAACACGTCCGTAAATATCTAGAAGAACCCGAAAACATGCTTTTGTAACTATTATAATATCGAATAATTCAAAAGGCTCACCCAGCTACGCATGTTTAAACAAATTTACATATTTTACATACAATTAGAAATAGAATTTTTGATATTATAATGTTGCCAACATTTTTATCAGAAGAGTTTGTAAATTGCGACAATACTGTAAATGTTTTGGTTTATTATTATACATATATATATTTTTCGTTTTTGTTTTTTGCTTTCTATTTATTAACGTTTTTTTTAGTATTACAAATATTTTACGATTGTTTGTCTAATATGCATTAGAGATTGTATAGGCGGCGAGAGTCCAAAAAAATAAATAATCATGTATATGACGTGTATATAAATGTTTGAAGTCAATAAAATTCATTTTATTTATGTCTGGATTGTCTAAATGTTTGTAAAAGGGGTATAAAGGGTTTTCTGCCACTCCATTTTATGGAAATAGGCTTGAAGCTATGTGATCCTTCCATGGTTATGTTGCACCAATCACATCTATATTCAAGTGATTAGACGTACAAGTGAACTGATCACGCTTATTTTGTGGTTGAAAGATCAGACTACGTTAATTTGTGTGTTATTTTGTGAGTGCGTTTTTAATGCGTTAATATATTAAAAATGCCAATAGTTGACCATAAACGTAAAGCTGAATCAGCTCTTGTACCCACAAATAAAAGAAGCCGAAATGAAATAGCATTATCTCATGGGAGGGATAAAGCCCTCATAGCATCGGTATTTACTAAACATAACCCTAAAATATAAATAATCATTTCTTTACAACTATTAGGGTCCACTGCGTACTTCAAACTTATTTGCACCTATTATGCTCTTGGAAGGACATGACGGGGATATATTTTCAGTCGATTTCCACCCTGAAGGCCAATATTTAGCATCGTCCGGTTTTGATCGTCAAATATGTATGATTCGCTGTTTAATACTAGAGTAGGTTGATTATTAATTGAGTTTTCAGTTTTGTGGAGTGTGTATGGAGAGTGCGAGAATGTTTCTGTATTGTCTGGACATACTGGAGCTGTTATGGAGCTCCATTTTTCTCCAGACGGGGGCACCATTTTTACAGCTAGTACAGATCACACTTTAGGGTTGTGGGATGTAGTAACGGGACAACGGATTAAAAAGTTTAAGGGGCATACGACGTTTGTTAATTCTGTACAAGGTGTGTTGTGACTTTTATTCGTTTATGTTTTTAACTTACGAAATGAATGTTGGTAGGAGCTCGGCGTGGTCCGCAAATGTTGGTGTCGGGAGGCGATGATTCAACTGTCCGTTTATGGGATACAAGGAAACGAAATAATATTGCGTCCATGTCTACTAAGTATCAAGTAATTATAATTTGTTTTATCATTTACAAACTTTTACTTTCTTATACGAATGTACATAAGGAAGTGTAGTAATCATGAAAATTTTCGATCTCGGAATTTCCCTGAGTCGAGTTTGACTATTTTCAGCGTGTATATGTGTGTGTGTTAGAAACTTTAGATACGAGATGCATCTTCTATTTTTGAAAAGGATCTTCAAGCCGAAAATGCATGTTTACTCTAGTCATTTTTTACTTGACAAGAATAAATATGAACTTCCGGTTTGAATATTCCTTTAAAAAATAGAAGGTGCACATTTAGATCAAATGCAAATTTCGGATTTTATTTAAGTTTCATAATTCCAGAAATAGTCAGACTCAACTTAGAAAAGATGAAAAAGTGTATTTTCATTAAAATTTCGAAAGTGATAATTTTAATAATTACTATACTTCCTTATATATAAACATTCGTATAAGATAGTGAAAAATAGAGCATAATAAATAATTATAATGTTCTTGTATGATTAAAAATTTGTATTTGAATATCCCTCCCATCTAAATAAAATACGAAAGTTCAATGCAAAACTGCAGATATTTTCAAGTACTACATTGGTTTTTATTTTTTCAGATAACAGCTGTAACTTTTAATGACACCGCTGAGCAAGTTTTAACAGGTGGTATCGACAATGAAATCAAAGTTTGGGATATACGCAAAAAGGAAGTTTTATACACACTCAAAGGACATACAGACACAGTCACCGGACTTTGCTTAAGTCCAGATGGTTCTTATATTTTGTCGAATTCCATGGACAACACTTTGAGAATATGGGATGTTAGGCCTTATGCGCCGCAAGAAAGATGTGTGAAAATATTTACAGGTAATTTTAAAAATTAAACTAAAATTATCCGCTTGAGCAGTACGGAAACTTTACATAAATATAATTTCTTGCTCAATGTGTTATGTAGTCTAAAAAAAAGGATGCATTATTGATAAAATCTTGACAGAAATCGGTCAACCGGAAGTGATATGTTTAAATGAAATGATTTTCATATCTTATCAAATTTGTAGGCGTTGTGTTGTTTATTGAAATAATTAGAAATTGGTGAACCGGAAATGAGTGTGATTTATATCCTAAATTGAACTTTGTTTTGGTAAATAGGTCATCAACATAATTTCGAAAAAAATCTACTACGGTGCTCTTGGGCGGCCGATGGGAGTAAAGTAGCGGCAGGTTCTGCGGATCGTTTTGTTTACATTTGGGACACAACATCGCGACGAATAACTTACAAACTTCCGGGACATAATGGAAGCGTTAACGACATACAATTTCACTCAAAAGAATCAATCATTGCATCGGGTTCAAGTGATAAGCAAATTTATTTAGGAGAAATCGAATAACTTGTATCAATTAGTTCGTAAGTTTTTTTTTATAATAATAAATACTGTACAAACTCCAATGCAAAAGTTTGTTATTCTTTATCGATGCTTGAAACTATTACATCATAGTTGTTTTAACAACGAGAATACAGTTTATCCTCTTGATGGTTTATACAATATGCTAATTAATATTACCGCTGGATAATTAATTAAATATGAAACTCTAATATTTTAACATTATTCGTTATTGAGTCGTTAGAATTCGCTTTTTCTTTGTTGTATTTTTTCATTTGTTCAGTACTACGCGGTAATCCATTCCGACTTTACGTTATTGGAAAGCAGCTCTGAACAAGTGTAGAAAGATAAAGTGGTGGGGGTATGTTATCTTTGTCGCTCTCATGGTTTTACGGAAGGTGTTTGTATGAAAAATTAAGAAAAGGTAGTCGCCTCATTGGATTAGCGCTTGGTTTTTGTGACGGCTGTGTTGATCACCTGCGCCTTATAATCCAGGTGGCCGTGGCAGTGCGCTGCGTTAATTTATATACGAGAATCCAAGCTGTATGACAAACGAAATGAGCGGTCGTTCGTGCGTGATTCTTTAAAATTTAAGTAATCAAGGCTGTGGGATGCGAAAATCTTGTCATAAATGTGACGATAACTCGAGTATTTTAATCAATTTGTGTTTTTTAAGTGTTTAAATATGTGTAATGTACCGCCAAAGTTTTATCAAGTGTGTCGTCTTTGTTTATCGTGTTCATCAGATAACCAGTGCGAAGATAAGAAAGACGTGAATCTGTCTATATTTGAGACAGATATTGCCGAGTCGGAGAGACGGAACATCCCGCACAAGATAATGACGTGTCTTTCTATACTGGTAGGTGATTCACAAGACTGTACGTAACTTTAACCTCATCTTCTTTCATCTGTTTTAAAACACGATTCGGTCCGGATGCCGCAACAACGCGATTGTCTTTTTTGTCGCCTCCAGTTTCATTTCGAATCAGGTCCATGCTTAATTTTCATTCCCCACGAATTCATCGAAGTTATTTTCGTCACATTTAGCAGACGGCACTGAAATAAATATGTATTCTTTTTGTTGTTTTTTTTACACCATCTGCGTTGTCGTTGCGTGGGATGCACGGGAGATGCATTGTGTATGTGTGTGTGTGTGTGATTTTATAGTAAATCAGTACTATCGTCGACCATCGGTTAAATATGCGAACTCGCACAATCATTGTCTGGCCGGATGGCCGAAGCACAGAGAAAGTTTGGCAAAGGAGCGGCGTGCGAGATTTTGTTTTCCGATAAGATGTGGCACCGCACCGGTGCCGTGATAACGGCGGTCGCCTTTGTCTTCAGACATTTTATCTTTTCATGTCTTCATTTTGCTTACTTTTTTTTATCAATTTATATTTCCTTATCTGAATAAAAACGCATGTGTTTACAAAACAAATCGATACAACGTGCTTCAGCACAAAAATGTATCGTATTTTATTTCCAGTACAACTATTTCGTGCTTAGTGAGTAGACGTAATAAAAATCGTCTTACACCATAGTTTGTATCTCGAATTTGAACAACGCAATTTGTCTATCGTAGAGGTTAATTAACGGTAATATTATTATTATTTTTACTGTTGATGAGAATTGTAAGATGCCAGGCGCCGGAAATACTTTCACATATCATAATTCACTTGTTTCTTGTGCAAGGGGCACGGATATAAAATCCATTACTGACTCACGTCAATCCGACAACTGACACTATTCGTACCTATTCAAAATCGAAATTAGATTTCGCGTATTTGTTGTTGATTTCAAATATAAATATCGTATCAAAAATCGAATCATGAATAACAATAAGCAAAGTTAATTAAATTATTTTAATTAGGATAGTGATATGAACATTAATTAACAAAAATAATTGTTCATTTGAATAATGTAATAGTAAATTAATTCTATTCTCAAAAAAAAAAAACAATGTTCTCTTGAGCATTAAAAATGTATTTGTTATCTAATTCGTCGTTCACATACCTAATTTACATTCGCTATATGTACTGTTATCATAAATGTTTTATTTTTCTCACAACACACTTCTTTATGTGGAGAACAACACGCCATTTATATTTAAATGAAATTCTTTCATACTAATACGTGTTTCCTGAATAGAGAATGTTACTTTTATTGTGGGTTTTATGAGAAACTATATACTATATATATATAATTTTTAATTTGCTTTTATTACGTCGATAAAAATATAGAAAAAAGGTCTCATAGATTTCATTTATGTATGTAATACACAATTAATAATTTTAATCACATGCATACTTACTAAAATATTTGTTCATTTTTATGGTTGATAAAAATTTGTGCAATTTTATTCATAACGAACTATCTAATACATAGTGTATTTATTACATAATTTATCAACAATCTAAATTAATTTGTCCTCAGGAAAATATGTTATTGTTTCACTGATTGCGAATATTGTACATATAGGGTTGAATCTATAAAATTTATATTTTGAAATAGATAAGAAATAATCGTAATTTTATGTTGACGACTGTAGATTTTTTTATTATTGCGTATTAGTAAATTTGTCATTTTTATATTTATTTCAAGCGTTATTTATTTAGTGATTCAATCACTCTGAAGTCAATCCAATTCCAACATTTATCTAGTTAGTAATTAAATATTTAATTCTTGTTCGAGTGACGTAGATGTATATTTTTAGGTGTCTGACAACGATCCATTGCCTCATGTGATATGCGAAAACTGTGCTGAACAATTAGATATACTGTACGGATTCCGAGAATCGGCCCGAAAAGCCGAACACATCCTGCGACAGTTCTTGTCCTACACGCAACAATTAACAGGAACACCAAAGGTAAACTACCCAAACACAATCATTACAAAGTTACTAGAAACATTTAAGTTTTATTTCAACATCAAAATCATTACAAATCATAAACTAACTTAAATTAATATGACACACACATATTAAGTACTACAACCGGTAGCAAACAATAAAACGCAGCTATTAACCAATAAATTGAAACGCAATTTCTTATACAATTTATTGTGTAGTCTAAAACAGACTTCAAACAAAAAAATAACCCCACATTAGCGTTTACAGAAAATTGGTTTAAAATAGTCGACATTGAATATTTATCATATAAATCTTTTGTTGGTATTATTTTTACATTCATTGCAATATACATGTATCTATTGTTCCATGGGATATTAAAATCCATCGCCATAAATAGAGAATATTGTTTTAAAACTTCATAGTCTAAATATGACGCCACACAATTTTACTGTTGATCAATTACGTTTATTTTCTGCTTGACTCGCTCTACATTTTAATACTTAAAACACATTTAAACATTCATGATTAATTGACGATATTGTTCAATATTCTGATGTTGGTGCGCTAATATACATAACAGGGTACATAGTATTAACAGCTCGAATATTATTATATCTTTGTAAGATTTTCCAAAAGAAGTAGCATACTGCGAATGTTAACGCAATACACATTATTATAATTAAAGTCCTAATAAAAATCTGGTAGGGATCTCGTACAGATCGATTTTCTATTTCGACTAGTTTCGATTCGATGCATCCACGTTCTAGAATCTCAATATCTGCGATTTCTATGCCACTTGCCCACGATGGGGAAGAGCATGTAGCACTTGGTGTCACAATGCTAGATTTTGTATCGTTGATTGATAGAATTATGTAGTATAATTCACAGTTACAGTGCCATCTGTTACCGGTGAGATCAAACACCTCCAGGTGGGACCAATTCAATAAAAATTGCGATAATGATTCTAAATGGTTGTTCGATAAATAAAATTCACGTAGGTCTGGTCTGTGGGAGCCGTTTCCGAAAGCCTAATATAAAAAATATTAAATCCCAATGAAATTAGCAACATAATTTAATACAAACCTCATGATGTATTTGATGCAATTTTGGGTTATTAGTACAATGTAAAGTTGTCAAACTTATCAAATTCCGGAACGTATATTCTTGTATTGATTCCAATTCATTCATTCCACTAATATTTAATTCTCTAAGCGAGTACAGACCTGTTTAACAAAAAAACAACTAAATCATATATTTAATATAATTTTCGCGAATAATCACTACCATAAAATGATTCTTGAAACAAATGCACAATTGGATTATCGTTCAAATTTAATATCTCTAAACAATGCGTCAAATAACTCAACCCAAACGGAACTGTTTTAAATTTGTTCTTCGACAAATCAAGCGTTTGCAAACGTTGCAATCGACTCAACATCTCATCTGGTATCACAGATATTGACGTATTGGATAAATTCAACTCTCTCAGTTTTAACAACGATGAAATCGCATGCGAACATTGGAGATCGATTGTCTTTATCGGATTACTACTCAAATTTATTCGCGTTAAGTTTGGCGTGTGTTCAAACACAAGACGACCCAACGTTTCGATGTTGTTATGTGCTAGATTTAATTGTGTTAACCCAATCGGTTCATACTCTTTGTTATTGTATCGACCTCGAAATGTATCACTGTTTAATTGGTCATCTAAGAAAAAATATGAATTATAAATCAGAACTTTTTAACATCAATTGGTGTGGTTTTGCAAATCCATATAAATGATGAATCAGATTTAAGAAAGTACCTGGTTTTTTATTAAAATTAAAAGTGATTCATCAAAAAGTTATCATAAAAATTTCAATATGAGCACATAATGCTAATAGACTCTTGATAAATGTGTTGATAATTTAATAAATGCAAAATTGAAAGGTAATACCCGCCTACTTAACGTCATTGCTAAATTTTAATAAATGTCATTATATTTTGTCATTTGTTGTCTATACACGTCTATAGATACCGTCATCGGGGTTATTTTCTTATATTTAGGATGATACACATACGTAATCTTGCTTTCTACCACCAGGGCGGCGTATTCTTTATGAACTACCCTAATACTAAGTAATATAACCCACCTGTTAAGTAATTCCAACTTAAATCCAAATATTTAATTCCAATAGCATCGATAAATAATTCCGTATTCAATTCACGTATACCGCAGTGGCTTAGTGATAGAGAAATAGTGCTCGCATCACTCGCTGGTAGTTGTTGTAATTTCGTGATGTTATTGTAGGCAAATGTAGCGATCATATGGTCTGGATGATCTGGCCAACTTGCGAATAGATGCGTCAAACCTTGATCGGCACAATCTAACACTAGAGCACCCTGTGACGTATGACACTTACACTTCTCATTACACATGTATTTCGCAGGCTCATACACTTCTTGCAATGAGATTTGCACCACTAATAACAATAAAAATATTGTGATTTTCATTTCGTCGTGCCGTGACATCGTTGCAGGTACAAATGAAATTTGGTTTGTTATCATTTGCTTGCTTTTGATAAGATAGTCGTTTAATCTATTTGTATTTGTTTTTATTAGATTTGTGTAACGTACGAAAATATAGATTTTATATAAGTAATTATTAAATATTGCTGAAAACTTTTGTTGTTTTGATCATAAAACTATTTTAATACTATTTCAAATTTCTGTTCGTTTTACCTATCATAGGTAACTAGTGATAATATAATTAATTTATGAGTCATATTATGACATTAGGAAAGGAATGACTCATTTTAATTTCACGGAAATATCTAGTATCACAAGAATTATAAATGCTATCTTGTAAAGGTATTCTCATAACAAAATTACCCAATGTGTAACGTAGATATTCTCATAGTAAAAGTCCCATTTCTCAAAATAACAGCCTATTACTATTTAGACAAAAGTTATGTTAATGTTTTTCTATTTTGAATATGCTTACAATGAATATGCAAATTTTTAAATGTTATTCAAATTCTGATGCCAAAAATTAATGTCTTACTGTATTCTACACAATTTTAATTCACTGTTTATGAATGAAATACACAATTAGTTTAAATGAGACCATCTCAATTATTACTGAGCATAATTAATATTAGTTCATTTGGAATTATAGTAACCGGTTATTCAAATGACTTAAAATAGATATCCGCAGGTCGTCGACAATTTTGGGATACTGAGAACTGTTGATTCCGGATGAAAGGAAATGTATAATTTTAATCATATGTGAGCCAGAATATATTTATTTCTTTGTCATTTGTTGTACGCGTCATATTTGCTAGAAGCTTGTTTTTTGATTTTATTGTTTCTATATTTCGTAAAATGCATTTTAAAACGGTTTCTGTATTCCATTGGTTTTGTTTTCTCCATAACTAATAATTGATGAGATCTATGGAAACTATGTTTCTTATGAAATTTAAATCATCTATTTTATGTACGTATAAAGTTATTGAATCGTGCATTTCAGATCCTATTTATACATTTATTTTATTTTTTAATCAATACAATTAAGGTGATACGTTTCAGAATATACTATAAATAGGATTTTTATTGTTTAGTTTGTCTTATAAATTGCCCATCAGTACATAAAGTTTTAGTTATGCAAAATCATTAATAAAATATCCGCAATGCCTTGCACCGAACTTTCTTAAACGTTTTTCGTTTAGATAAGAGGGATATGCAAATACATATTTTTATTATTCTACTCATTTATAATATTTTATTAAGTTTTGATATACTTTTTCATCAAATATATTTCTTAAGATAGATACTAAATGTCAAATTGCAATTTATTTAAGTCTTCTGTTAAACAATTGACAGGTACAGTCGAAACAATTTATGTAAAAATAAATATATTAAGAACAATTAAGCCATTTTCTTGTAACAGGTACCATTTTCGAAAAAATGTTTCAATAGAAGTTGTGCGAAATGTTAATATCTCTAATTTGTATTCTAACTATTTTTGCTATAAGTGCAACCGTCATCTAGTTATTGCAGAAACTGGCTAAATATGCACATATACACATCTTATTTTCAAGTTTTATCTGCAGCCGTCCAGGCTGTA
This sequence comes from Nebria brevicollis, assembly GCA_944738965.1. Classification (NCBI taxonomy): domain Eukaryota; kingdom Metazoa; phylum Arthropoda; class Insecta; order Coleoptera; family Carabidae; genus Nebria; species Nebria brevicollis. The sequence continues at coordinate 5,220,569 of OX122903.1, forward strand.
GAGCACACACACATAGACAGACGTCATTCCAAAAAACATACATACATGCTTATACAGACTCGATTCAGGGAAAGTCAAAAGGTATATTTCCGTTAAAATCACAAGATCGTTTTTTTTTTTCATGATTACAATACTTATTACTTCGTATAAGAAAGTAATAATGGTCTAACTAATCATACTGCTATTAGCCCTAGAGAAATAGTGAAAATTGACTTAAAATAAGATGACTTAAATTTTGTAATTGGGATTTTTTTTATATCTATAATTATATTTCAAAAATAAGTTTTATAAATCGAAACCACTGTATACATAATATTTGTATATATTTCAGGAGAAACTACAGCAATCAATGATGGCACTATCATCAATGATACCAACAACATCTCCCTATGACATCAAATCGGGATCACCAGAATCACCCGACGACTGTTACGGCGAGCCTGCGGATTTATCAAAACGTTCCGAAGATGCCGTAAAAGTAACCTGTATACCCGAAATACATCACATTAAAGATGAACTTGACGGTAACGGTGCCGAGGTTGAGACAAGCGTTATTTTCAAGAAATTAAAAACCCACCACGAAAAAGCTGAAGCAGTTACCTGCATACCAGAAATACATCACATGAACATGAAAACAGAAGATGACGAAGATGAAATTCGGCAACATATGCACATCGACGAGATGGAAGTAACCGTCGATGACTGTAAAAGTGATTGTAGCAGTGGTACCGATCCGGAAAGATTGGAGGTCGACGTAGACGCCGACGATATGTCACCGCAATCTAATTCAAACGCTGAGGATGCAGATTTATGGAAAGCATTAGGACCAGGACAGAATGGACATAGTGATTTATTGCGTCAATTGATAACTTGTCGACGACGTTTAGCAGTTAGTATAGCTCCTGTCGGGGCTTCAAGTCCTCCCCCGCCTGAATCACCACCCGGTCACAGTAGCTCAAGTACTAAAGCTCGTCGAAAACAAAGCTTCCCTAGTCGAGCTCCGAACGAAACAGTCCCATCTCCTACAACAGATCCATGGGCGGGTTTACGTATAGCCAACACCACGCCTGCAGCTCTACCAACCTCTCAAACTCCTAGACGAGTTCAACTCGCATGCAGCAATTGTGGCACAATGACTACAACAATATGGCGACGGAATATCCGCGGTGAGATGGTTTGTAATGCGTGTGGTCTATACTTCAAACTTCACGGTGTTGATCGACCGCATACGATGCGCCGTGACACAATACACACCCGTAGACGCCGCCCTCGATGCCGTGGAGGCGGTGGCACTACTGGCGCCGAACATCAGAGATCTGAGGCGTTACCTAATGTGGTGGTGTCCAGTAAAACGGGTTGCGAAGATGATATGTTGAGTGCGCTTCGAAGGCATATACAACCCCAGTTAATGCTCGCTGCGCTCCAAGCCTCACAGTGTCGAACCGATGATGATAATATATCGGATACGGAACCAGAGCTACCGCTTAATTTAGTAGCAGGACAAGATGGCGGTCGGCGGTAAGATTTAATTTTGGAACAGGTTACACTCTTAAAATCAATCAGCTCTCACTGGCTTGGAGGAACAAGAATTAGTATTGTTTCTTTTTATTTTTAATTTTGCAAATATGCGCTAATAGTATAATTTAAAAAATTACACAAAGATTCAATATTTTATTAATTATTATATATATATTCGAAAAATATATATCGACAATGTTTATAAGAAATATAATTGAAATGAAGAGTGTAACCTGTATACATATGCATTTTCCATCTTTGTTTGTCTCGTACTTCCGCTGGTTCGGAAAGAGACGCGTATGCGTTCTTTTACGCCGCTCTCAATAACTAAACCTGTATGCCCTTTATAAAGCATTGCTCACCCTCACTTACTACTACAGTATACGTATATTATACACTCAATAAAATAACAAACACACGGTGATTTCCGTATGCGAGATTAACTTCCGGTGAAACAAAAAATATGAGCAACTCTTATTTCCTAATTTCAAACAGTTGTTTTTAAGGCAATAATTTTTCAATAAATACTCCTTAATTATAACGCAGACGTTCTCAGTATTTTTTTCTACGTTCACCAGCCGTCGCAAGTCGGCAAAAATTCAGTTAGGATATTATTTTTATTTTTTGTATTATTATTATTAACCAGTTGATATTTATATTTTGTTTTTTTTTTTTGTACATTATTATTAAGGAATAATTCTCTCTTTTTAATACGTAAATAATTATGATAACGTTTATGCAACAGAAGATAATTCCTGTTGAGGATTTCCGTAATGATGTCCAGTGACTCTCTATTTGATGATGATAGTAATTATTGATTAATCGTTGATTAAGCGGCCTGTATATGCCTTTTTATTTTTAATAATTCGTAATAAACTACAGTATTTTTATTTTCTAAATTACAGAACGGTATCGTTACTCAAGATAACGATTCCTAATTGGTACCACTACCTAATTACAATGTTTTCTTTGTTTCTAGTGTAGAATATTTTATTCCGCCTATTTTAACTTAACCGACAATAACTACCAATTTACGTCAACTGTGCTAATTTATATCTAGTTTCAGATATATATTTCAAATTGCATAACAATTTAAACCATTGAGTATAAAAAGTTAAATCATGCGTGAAAACGTATTTAATCGATTAGACGATTTTTAATTGATGTCGGTTCAGATTTAAATTGCGTTTTACATTGTTTGAAACATTTTTTACTGATTTATATATTTATTTATTTATTTTTAGGATTAATAAATTCAATTATTTTACTTTAGTAATACAGAATTTCAATATTAATAAATATGTAAACAAAATTAAATCAGTATTATTAATCGCTTAATATTTATTACGATAATTTTGTTGAATTTATTTTCATATATTAGGATAAGAATTTTATTTTAATTTAGTAATTTTTTTAATTATTTGTGAGTTTTCGAATCTAATTTGAAATGATTTATTGTCCGTGAATATTATTTTGAGCCTTGAGATTAATGCGAGCAATTGTGTGATATTACGGAATTTAAATCAAATTTAAAATCGCCTTGTATTTAACAATGAAAATATAAATTGCCTCATACTTATATAATAGTAATGTGGTTTATTACGAATTTATTTATAAAGTTGCAAGCGTATTAAAAATGTTTAACTTACCTAGTATTAACAAGCAGAGTGATATTTTTACTTTTATTATAATAACGCGTTTTTTTTTTAAATTGTAGTTAACATACTTGTTTTTAATAAACAGAGGGTCTTTTTATTTAAATCCAGTTGACAGTATTTTTATTTGCGAATTAGACACTAAAACACTTTTTTTTACTTAAAATGATGAGGTGTAGCATTAGGTTGTAAGTGTATACTAAGTTATTTTATTTAACTTGATCGTCCAGCGCCGATATATTTATTACTTAAAATTATTCATTTTGGCGAACCGTTGGATTTATAATATATCATGTTAGTTAATGCTAATTCGCGTTTTTTTTTTATGTATAATTTTTGCGTTGTTTGCTCTCTTTTATATGTAGGTATATGCTCTTATTAATCCACGCTTATTTTTAAATAAACCTTTACAATTTGATAAATAAGGAATACATGTTCACTTAAAATTTATTAATGACTGAGTATAAATTACATCAAATATGAAACAACATTTATTCGTTTATTTTTGGATCTGAAAATGAGATTATTCTATAGCAATATGCATTCTGATTTTAAATTGATATGCTTCAGTCATTTAAAAATGAACAATACTCAATTGAACATGCTTATTAGGAAAAAAAAACGGTTCTGTGATACTCTTGAAAAATAAAAGAAAATATTTCTGCGATTTTCATATATAATCAAAAGCAGTGCGAATCACCCTTCTCACTATATTATCTCTTGCCAATGTTATACATGCACACAATAAGCATTCGAATCAGCCTCAGGTGTAATTTGAGATATCTTACAACATAAATAACTCACATCTCAATGTTACACATATGACAACGCATGCTCTGTCACAGTATAACAACAAAATATCAAATACTTATTGCGATTAACAATTACATAATATTTCCACATTTATTAAACAATTTCGTTGAGTTTTGAATCATAGGCGTTCATTTTGAGTTTGCATAGAACTATTTTCAATTAACGTGAAAACTGATGTTTGATTTTCAAAGAAATGTTGATATTTTGTTGAATTAAACAAAACTAAATCTGGCTATGTATTTTTATGTTTAAGTTATTTTTGTTTTTCATCAAACCATAATTGTGGAGCAGTAATTGTCGATTCATAGTTTTAATAACAAAACACATATACACATACATACACATGTAACAAATGCCAAATGATATTTATAATGCTCGAATAACAGAATTAAAACTAAAATAATAAAATAAAACTTATCAGCCAGCCTTGTAATATTGAACTGGTTGAATTGTACAGTGTGCAGTTTTTACTTAATGAAGTGGCTATGTAGTATTTAGAATATTTTTTTACAAAAATAAATTGTGACTACATTTTCCACGACTTTTTTATTCCTACAGCCAAATATTACTTCCTTGATTTCCTGAGTGCTGAGTGTGATGTGAAAAAAACTATGAATTTTGTAACATTTAATATGTAGGTAGGTTTTCGAAATGTTGGTTTACAATAATTACTAATTGTAAGATGTATGTGTAATTTTTCAATTATTATTTAATATAGAATCATCGGTCGATTATTTTCTGATAGTGATATAAAAACATGTTTTTATTCTGAGATGTTGAAATAAGTTCACATAAAGGGTATTTGCGTTATGTATTGCATTTTATCATTGACCTTACATTTTTGATTTCAACAGGTTCAAAAACAGAGACGTATTTTGACTGCTACGCAGATAATTATTCTAAGTCTCTTGCACTGAACTTTCTTATACGTATTTAGTTTAGATGGGAGAGATGTTAATATTTTTTTATGTTTTAAAATACAATTTACATGCATAGTTAATACAATTTATATAATAATATTTCTAAAATCATAATATTGCAATTATTTTACTGTAAGTGTAGCCGTTTTGATGATATTGCAGAAACATAAAACAAACGACTAAAGCCAACAAGTTTCGGTTTAAATATTATTTTCAAAACTAGGTGGTTTTTTTACCAGGCATATATAAATCTTAAGTTTAAAGTTTCATAATTTTACCTACAACCGTTTTCGTTCTAGAGCGCTCGCTCTCTCTCACACAAACACAGATTAATTTAGGGAAGGTTAAAAGGTATATTTCCGTCGCGAGATTGAATTTTGTCAAGATTACAATACTTTATTACTTCGTATAAGAAAGTAGGATTTAAATAATTGTCTTACGATTATTTGTGAGATATTTTATTTTTTACTTTAAATCGATTATAAAAAGCGATATTTGATACAAATAACAATGATTTGATATGAGAATTCAAGTATATTATTTTATAAGTAATATTGTAATAATTACAGTATTGATTATAATAAATTAATAAATTAAAATAGAATGTAGAAATTGTCAAGAAGTGAATGAATATAAAGGGTTATGCATGAAGTTATGTATGTCTGTAAATTTGAACTAACAATTACCTTCGTATGCATTTTTATTGATAAGAAAATTGCATACGAAACAAATTTGAAACATTCTTAATACGTCCCTGTTGAAAAGTAATTTAAAACTTGATTGGTTATCTCGATTTTATATATAGAGGTTGGGACATTTCTATTGGTCCTCACTACTGTGTTGTTTCCATTGACAACAGGTTAACTGTTTGCATAAATTTTTAAATATCATAAACACAGGTTCAGTTTTCACGTGTTGCGTTGTATTAATTGTGTGCTCTGTTGTAAAATGTCGCAAAATGTGTTGGTTATTGGCGGTGGAGGACGCGAACATGCGATTTGTTGGAAATTATCACAATCGGCACATGTGAAACAAATTTTTGTTGCACCGGGTAGTTATGCCATTGCACAGGTTAACAAAGTGACAAATATTACCTTGGATATTAAAAATTACGCAGTAAGTTTTTTATTGTTATTTTTTTTGTTTTCAATTATTTTTAATCAACTTATAAATTAGTAATAAATTAAAACTGACTAATAGGGTCATTAACATTATAATTTATACAAGTGCTTGAAATCCTAGTCAGTGTTGGTCTAAGCAGATATATATTAGTGGTCAGCAAAATTGTTTAAATTTGAAGGTTACATTAATTTATTCGACACTATTTTTATGTTTACTTACCATGGTGCACAGGACGTCACATGTTGGTAAGCTAAGTAACCAATGACGTCATATGGCGCATAGAGCAGAACCGTCCTGCTATAAGGATTAAGGGCATTTTATATTTTCGTCTTTTGAATACAAATGCCTAATACTTCGATAGCCATAAAATTTTAATACATTTTAGGCAATTGTTGATTGGAGCAAAAGCAATAAAATCAATTTAGTCGTAGTAGGCCCTGAAGATCCGCTTGCGAACGGCATAGCCGATGCTTTTACTTCAGCTGGTATCGCCTGTTTTGGTCCTAGTAAAAATGGAGCTCAAATTGAAGCGAATAAAGACTGGGCAAAATCGTTCATGGATCGCCATAATGTACCTACAGCACGTTGGGGTTCATTCACTAATTCGGAAGATGCGAAAAACTATATTAATACGTAAATGACCATAACATTTAAATAAAGCAGTTAATAATATTAATTATTTTGAATTTAGTGCTGATTTCCAAGCTTTAGTTGTTAAAGCAAGCGGCCTTGCAGCTGGAAAAGGAGTTGTAGTTGCTCCAAATAAAGAGGCAGCTTGTATGGCTGTCGAAGAAATATTAACAACGAAAAAATTTGGCACCGCTGGCGATGTTGTTGTGGTTGAAGAATTGTTAGAAGGTGAAGAAGTATCTGTAAGTAATTGTTTTTTAATCATAAAAATTACATTTATATCAGCTTATATAAACCAAAGTTATCATTAATCAACATGATTGTAGACCTTCATATTTTCTTAAATTATGCAATAAATCTGTTTATTTGTTCTGATAAGAATGTACACTAATCATATTACATTTAAAATAAAATAATTAAACTATGATGTTAATGTATAAAAAAATATTTATTTATGGATCAACAATTTTTCGTTATTTTGATAGGTATTAGCATTCTCCGATGGTAAAACAGTTAAGGCCATGCTCCCCGCACAAGATCATAAAAGGATCTTTGAAGGAGATATGGGACCCAATACTGGAGGAATGGGTGCTTACTGCCCATGCCCCCTCGTTGATGAAAAACAGCTGAATTATGTACAAAAAGAAGTTTTAGAGCGCACAATTGAGGGATTACAGAAAGAAAATATCAAATTCGTTGGTAATAATCTTCAAACACATATGATCAAAAATTATGTTTACTATTAATTGTTGTATGTAGGTGTTCTTTATGCTGGATTAATGATGACTAAAGAAGGCCCAAAAGTCTTAGAATTTAATTGTCGCTTCGGCGATCCAGAAACAGAAGTATTGTTACCAATGCTGGAATCAGATTTATTTGAAGTTATGAACGCTTGTTGCACTGGAACACTTCACCAACAGAATATAAAATGGAAAACTGGTATGTTTCTTAAATTAAACTATTACTTGCTATTTTATGTACTTTAATGCGAACTATAGGTGTTAGTGCTGTCGGTGTTGTGATGGCAAGTCGTGGTTACCCAGAAACATCTAGTAAAGGCCAAGAAATCATTAATATTGAACAAGTATCACAACAACCTGATCATTTTGTATTCCATTGCGGCACCGCATGCAAGGATGACGTTTATACAACAAATGGTGGACGTGTTCTTATCGTTGTTGCCATTGCACACCAGTTGGCAATTGCTGCCGGTAGAGCCACTCGATCATGCAGTGAAATCCATTTCGATGGGGCACAATTCAGAAAAGATATCGCTCACAAAGGAATCACACGGTAAAGTTATGGAGTTTATTTAAGATTTAGGGATACATATTTGATTCACAGATACATTTATTATTTTTAATATGTAAATATTTATGCGCGAGCTTAGAATTTTTTTTTTTGCATGAACGTGTTTTCGTAACTCACTCTGCGTTATGCCTGAGTTGTCCCGTTACCAACCATAAATATATACATATACCGACATATACAGGGTGTAACAGCGAAACGAGCTACCTCGAATAACTGCTATGTTATTAAAGATACAATAAAATAGTATGAGAGAATCTTATGCAGGACCAAGGGGGACATCCAACTATAAAAGTAAATATTTTTTTAAACCAGTGGTTCTCAAGCAACAATACAAAGTTATGTTTTTTCGAATGAGATGCTATATATTTTGTAAGCCCATTCGATAGAGTATTTTTTTCTGAATTCCATTATGCATTCGTTTTATACGTTTACATAAGTAAAATATTGAGAAAAATGCGATTGAAAGTTAAATAAATTTTATTTTTATAGTTACTTTTCAGTAGGCTATGAAACAAAATTGAGCTTAAATACATTAAATTATTTGTTATTTACTTTATAACACTATTTATAAAGTAAATAACAATTAATTTAATGTATTTAATTTATGTTTCGTTGTATTTAAGCTCAATTTTGTTTCATAGCCTACTGAAAAGTAACTATAAAAATAAAATTTATTTAACTTTCAATCGCATTTTTCTCAATATTTTACTTATGTAAACGTATAAAACGAATGCATAATGGAATTCAGAAAAAAATACTCTATCGAATGGGCTTAAAAAATATATAGCATCTCATTTGAAAAAACGTAACTTTGTGTTGTTGCTTGAGAACCACTGGTTTAAAAAAATATTTTCTTTTATAGTTGGATGTCCCCCTTGGTCCTGCATAAGATTCGCTTATACTATTTTATTGTAGCTTTAATAACATAGAAGTTATTCGAGGTAGCTCGTTTCGCTGTTACACCCTGTATACTGACATACATACATACTGATGTTTATAAATCTTCAATCGTGAGAGCCGCCACTCACTCGTACTTTTTTAATCTACAGTTCGATTTTACAAAGCGGTAAATTAACTTATAAAGAAAGTGGCGTTGATATTGTGGCTGGTGATTCGTTGATAGCACATATTAAACCTGCAGCCAAATCAACAAACCGATCTGGAGTAATGGGTGGGCTAGGAGGATTCGGGGGTCTTTTTGATGTTAAGAGTGCTGGATTCAAAGACCCTATACTCGTCTCTGGTACAGATGGAGTCGGTACCAAACTCAAAGTATGTTAAATTAGTATTCATGTTTAAACATTAAACAACTGTTGAGCATTTTTTTATAAATTACAGATTGCACAAATTTGTGACATCCATCATACTATTGGAATCGATTTGGTTGCAATGTGTGTCAATGATGTCCTAGCTCACGGCGCCGAACCACTATTTTTCTTAGACTATTTCGCGTGCGGCGCTTTAGATGTTGCAGTCGCAAAGCAAGTGGTTTCAGGTGTTGCAGAAGGTTGCAGACAAGCTGGTTGCTCTTTAATCGGTACTAAATCTAAATCATATCACTCAATTTGTTCTTAACTTTTTAATATTTAAGGTGGTGAAACTGCCGAAATGCCTAGTATGTATCCACCAGGTGATTACGATGTTGCTGGGTTTGCAGTAGGTGCGGTCGAACGCTCTGAAATGATACCGCGCATCGAGACTATAGAAGATGGTGATGTTGTGATAGCATTACCATCTAGTGGTGTCCATAGTAATGGGTTCAGTTTGGTTAGACGGGTTATGTTACAAGCTGGAGTTGAATATAAAGATAAAGCGCCTTTTAGTCCAACCTTAAAATCATTTGGTATGGTGTATATAATAGTACTTAAGTATCAAATTTGTAATAATATTTAATTTATTTTAGGCGAAGAATTATTAACACCAACTAAAATTTATGTGAAAGCTGTTTTACCAGCAGTTCGAACCGGTAAAGTTAAAGCGTTTGCTCATATTACCGGTGGTGGCTTAACGGAAAATATACCACGTGTGCTACCTAAACATTTAGGTGTTGAGTTGAATGCTAAGAAATGGAATATTCCTCCAGTATTTGGATATTTAGCAGCTATGGGTAATTGGATATTTATAATAATATTGAAATGTGTTTCTAAAATTATCTTTATAGGCGGTGTAAATGAAACGGAAATGTTAAGAACTTTTAACTGTGGGGTTGGAGGTATTTTAGTTGTTCCACAAAATGCCGAAACAGAAATTATGAAATTGTTATCCAAAGAGGGCGCTAGTGTTATAGGTAAAATCAAGAAAATTTCACAAGGTAATACAGCTAATATTATCTAGGAGAAAAATATAAATTTAAATCCTAAATGTTATTTATTAGATCAAAACCAAGTAGATGTGAAAAACTTTGCTGATGCAATGGACCCAATAATGAAACGCTATGTTCCTAAGTTAGTTAAAAAAAGCGCACCAATACGTAAACGTGTCGCTGTTCTCATCTCAGGAACAGGTACAAACTTGCAATCATTAATCGACGCTACGTTAGACCAAACTAGGCACATAGGTGCTGAAATCGTACTAGTCATCTCAAACAAAAGCGGTGTTCAAGGACTGAAACGGGCTGAAAATGCCAACATTGCAACTAAAGTAATTCAACCAACTCATCATCAATGTACAAAATAAACTAACTATTTCAATACTTAGGTACTCAAACATACTGACTACAAAACACGGGAAGAGTTCGATCAGGCAATGCACCAAGAATTATTAACTGCTGGTGTTGACATTGTTTGTCTAGCAGGTTTTATGCGGATATTATCGGAAGAATTTGTCAAGATGTGGAAGGGCCGCATCTTGAACATTCATCCATCTTTGTTACCTGCGTTTAAAGGCACAACGCATGCGCAACGAGAAGCATTAGAAGCTGGAGTTCGAGTTACTGGGTGCACTGTACATTTTGTTGAGGTAAATTATAAATATAATTGAAATCTATTTCAAATAAATGCAAATTCATTCTAATTCAGTTAGCGAGATCAATATTTAGCGACTACTCGCTATACGATGCGTATCCTAACAGTAGTAAATTAAGCTTTAAATGACTTTATTATATTGCAACACTGGTAGCGCTTGTTAAACTGATATTACAGTTTCCTTTGTTTTTTTACTTACTTTGAATAGCAATTTGATTTTGTTTATTTTAGTCCGATGTAGACGCTGGTGCAATCATTGTCCAAGAGGCAGTTCCAGTACATCAAACGGACACTGAAGATTGTTTAGTGGAACGTATCAAAACGGCCGAACACAAGGCCTTCCCCCGAGCGCTACAACTTGTAGCTACCGAGAGAATTACGCTTGGAGCCAACAACCAAATTATTTGGAATGTAACAGGGTACTAAATTTAACATAACTCTTATACAACTTCAGTTGTTTTCAATTTTAATCACCTGTGCAGCAATAATTATTCTTTAGTTACTATATATATATAAAAAAGCCAGCCTTAAAATTTGCATGTAGTAAATCATATTTTTACTATTACCTGAAGAATTAAATTAATTGAAATATTTCGACCAGTAATTTTTTATATTTAAGCACAAAGATTTCTTTTGTATATTTAAGACTTAAAATTGGAGTATCAATGTTTGATTAAATGCTTTAAACATTGTAATTGTAAATATAATTAAATATAAAAGTTACTAATTTTAAAAATAATTAACCGTTTAATATATCATACTAAAATTTATTTACAAACATCTGACATAAACTAAAATATGAAACTTATTTTAGTTTATTAAATATCGACTCGATAAAACTAAAAATATTCAACGATTTCTTCTCAACCTTTTGTTCAAGCGGTTTCTCCAGCGGCACAACATCGTGTTTGGTTTGTCCAGTTTTTGCAATTTTGTTAGCTTCTTTCTCTAAATCAAACAAAAACATTTGCTTCTGTACTATCGGCACTATTAAATTATACGATTTAATTTTCTTGTTCAGAGTTTCAACCACATTATAATAATTATCCAACATGCTATCCCAAGCTATTTTATCAGCTTCACCAAACGGGAAAGTACTAAATTTAGAGCGATCTGCGTGCAGCATTTTTTGTATTTGTTCTCTTTCTGAGCGTATATCTTTTTGCAGCATTATCCATTCAGGTGTGAAACCATTATCAATCAAAACCTTAAAACATGAAATTTCATCCATATCAGCGACCATTTAGTCATAGAATAGACAATACATGGTTGCAGCCAACTTACAAAATTACCTGGTTAAGTTTATGGGTAGTAAAATCAACATAAGGGTTCGTTGTTTGGTTGCCTTTTAACGGTAGTCCTTTGCCAGCTAAATGATCAAAATCTCCGCGTGACATTGCTTCCTGGATTAAGTCTTCTACTAAGCGGTCATATCCATATCTTACAAAAAAGTCTATTACTAGAAAGTATTCAAAAAACGTGTTTACTATTGATTGAATCAAGTAATATAACGAAATAGTCCCTAATTTAGATTTAAATGTGGCCATTAAGACATATATTTACGATTAAAATCTATAATAAATACTTTGTTTTGATTTGATGTTGCTGTGGTTGTTTATCCAAAAGGGCATTTTCTGTAGCTAGATTTTTATTTAATCGATGGTTTAAAATATTCTCAGCTGCATGCATAGCCCTTACTTTTCCATACTGTTTTTCACGTTGAAATGGATTCCCTGTACCTATTCCACCATAACTTAAATACTGACGATGTTGTGGAGCTATGTGCTATATAAAACATATTAAATTTTTGGTAGTTTATATATAAATAATATATATTTACATTTATGTCAAATTCTTCCGTTTTTAATTCGTTATCAGTTTCATTTGAACTCTGCTTTTTTTTAGTTTGATCTTGTAACATTTGAAATGCTTTATCGATCTTAAAATTAAAACATTACTAAATAATATGAATTGGGGAAGAAATGTATACTTCATAGAATTTATCGGTGTCAGCCTCTGCGCCGCCACTGTCTGGATGGTATTTTTTTGCCAGTTCTAAATAGGCAATGCGAATTGTCTCTTGGTCACAGCCTTTAGGGATGCCTAATGTATTGTAACATTTCTATAAATAATAATTTGGGTTTTTTTTTCGATTTATTTTGTGCATTTATTTCTTTGTACCTGGAGTTCTTTATCCGGTAAATATTTCACATTATAATTATTTCGTATTGTCTCATAAAATAATGGAAATCTTTTTATATTATATGATTTTAAAAGTGCCATTCCTTATATTTTTATATATCTGTCAATTGCAAAATGTCAATTTTGTTTATTGTTTTTGCTGAAATACGCATACATATATTTTTTTCGCTACAAAAAAAGCTGTCGATAATATTAATGAAATTAACTAATTAAATTTTTTCCTTGAACCATGCATGAACTCGTGATAAAATCATGTAAATTATATAGTATGGCAACATATTCCTAGAACTTTTATTTCAACTACCTTATACGTAATAAGTAGCACATAAATACGTATTAAGTAGAAAATAAATACTTATTAATTAGAATAATTAATAAAAAATAAATTATTTAACAAAAAATAAATTATTTGAAAAAAAAAATCTGAATGTAAATTTTTATTAGTAGAGTTTTTGAAAAATATACTAAATGAGGAAAAAATCTCAACAAACTGGGATTTATTATCAAATTTATTTATATGCAATAATAGTGGGTCGTGGAGTTTTTGTGATAAATAATACTACGTATAAGAACGTTGAGTTTAGTTTATCTGGTTTGGGATTTGAAAAAAAGCGTTCGAAGTTGTTACATAAGAAGTGAAGGTAAATGCAGTAGTTTTTGCGCATAAATATGAGGAAATTATTTAATATTAATATAAATAATATAAGCTATGTACAACTTTCTTAGAAAAGCTATAATTAGTGTAGTAAATAATTTAAAAATAAAAATGTCTAGTTAGTTCGAACTTCATGTTAAACATATGTTCTTTTCATCTTTGTTGGGTGCTAGCAACGCGGATGACAGAAAATCCACAGTGACGTCACAACATGGCGGAAAAGAAGAAAGGCAAGAAGCGTAAAGAGGTATTTAAATTAGATTATTTGCATCTATAATATGCTTATTAAAATAGAACATATACAGCATGCGTAAATCGCTCTAATGGGTATATAATTCAAATAAAATTCTTTGTAATAACACTATTGCGATGCCATATCTTAATATGGGTGACGTTGCTGTCATGCTATTGTAATTTTAGTATGTTTTAACACTTTACCGTTATTTGATTTAAAGTGATTCCATGATCTGATTTATTAGTTCGATTAACTGTTGTTTGTTACCTTATCTGTCGTATATGCATTGGTTACATGTCATGTATTGTTTCTGTCAGCTGATTGCAATTTTATTTGAACTTGAACTCAGCTGCAGTGAAGCACTGATTTCACAAGTTGCCAAATTTTAATTAAAAAGCGCTTCGTTCAAATTATAAACATACGTTTCATTTCAATTTTGAATTTATATATTACGAAAATTAACGATATTGTTTCACTATGGTGATCCATCCATCAATTTTGATTAATTACGTTTAATTTACACGTCGTGTTAATTACAGGACTTTGTTCCTCCTAGTGAAGAAGTGATTGAAAAACCAGCGAAAGAAGAATACGCGATCGCTAAGTGGTTGAGAAAAAATGCCCCAATAAAGAAAACAAAGTTTTTACATCATAATGTTGAATATTTCACAGGTGAGTGAGTTTATTTCAAATTTGATTCGCAAAAAAGATTCGTGCATATTTGTTGGAATAGGTAAATTTTAAAGCTATTAGTAGTATTTATTTTACAAATATTCTAATTATGCTGAGTGTTTCGGTATAATTTGTCCTTGATCGTTCTGACTAATTATAATTGCATTTATGTATACAAATTACTTCTTTAGAATAAAAATTTGTTATTCTTTTTGAATTAATTTTTATAACCAGCAAGCAAAGCGCTGGACGCACTTATGGGGTCGTATTTCGGGACGGGCGCTAGTCCAAAGTTTGCGTCTCGACGGGAAGCGGTCGATTTCCTAGATATGATGTTACGCCATAAATTTTTCCATCGCGCCCGCAAAGTACCCGTTTCAGAAGAGGAACTTAAGGGGCGCAAGAAGGACAAGAAGTCCGGCCCAGTTGATGAAAATAAGAAAGAGGAAAAAGTCACGGACGCTGAAAGTAGTCATGTAGAAGGCAAACAAGAAACTGGGGTAAGTCAAACATACATTTCATTGAACATATTTTTACTACTAGTTACTTTCTTATACGAAGTAATAAGTTATTATTTTAACCGCGAAAACAAAAATACCTGTCATGTCTGACACTGATCTTTCTTTTACGCATTTTGGTTAAATAGTTAAAATTAAAAACATTTTGACAGTTAAAAATTTTGTAATATTTGAAATATCTTTATTTATATTTTGCTTTTTATGTTGAACAAGTTTTAAAAATATTGTAATATTTGATAATTTTGTAAATCTTTAATTATATATTACTTTTTATGTTGAACAATTGATAAGCATAGTTGATTAAATGTAAAATAATTAGTATATGAAAAAATTTCAATAGCCATTTTTTTGTAACCAGTACCATTTTTGAAAAAATTTTCAAATAAAATTTACGCGATATATTATCTTTTATTTTCATTCTAACTGATTTTGCTGTAAGTACTACCATTTTTGAGTTATAGCAGAAACTGTAAGAACTGACTAGAGTAAACATGCACTTCTGGTTGGAATATTATTTTTAAAAATAGGTTTTCTTGCTAGGCATATACAAATCTTAAGTTTAGAGTTCCATAATTTTATCTACAACCGTTCAGGCTGTAGAGCGTAACATTCAGGGAAGGTCAAAAAGTATATTTTCATTAAAATTTCGAGATCTAAATTTTTCATGATTACAATACTTATACTGTATATAAGAAAGTAAAAACGATCTCTAGGTTTTGCCGAAATATATCTTTTAACCTTTTTTTTGTAATGATTTCTGTCTCTCTGTCTGTGTGTTTGTATGTATACATGTGCGTGCGTGCAAGCACGCGTGATAGCCTGCTGTGAAACCTAATAGGTTGAAGTTAAAATTATAAAACTTTAGATTTGTATATGTCTTGCAATAAACCTATTTTTAAAAAAGAATTCTATCCGGAAGTGTTCGTTTGCTTCCTAAAAAATTTGGGATTTCACATTAATATCTATTCCAAATACGTATAAGAAAATGCAGTGCAAACCACTGCAGATATCTGCATACTATTATTAGAAAGGAAAAGTTATTACTTATTAACAAAGTAAATCGAGGCATTTACATTTCATTGTGTTATGAATTATATAAATAGCAAACATTTATTTTTAACGTATTATAATTTGAAAAGTATTTTTATATATAGAGTTATTTTATGCATATTTGTTTCAACAGGTTGAAAAAGAAAAGCGCAAACGAAAAATTCGCTTAGAAATGCACAACGATCAGTTATTTGTTGACGGACTCGATGCATACGTTTGGATTTACGATCCCATTCCAGTTTATTATTGGTTCTTCGGTGCATTATTGGTGCTCGGTGCTATTGGTATTTGTTTGTTCCCATTGTGGCCGCCGTCTGTCAGGTAAATAAGCACAAATTTCCTGTCATCGGTTTATCCATACAACAAATATTCCAGAAACAATATTTGCTTTATTTTAGATACAAGTTATCTAAGCAGTAAAATATTGTTTTTAAACCATGCAATGATAAAGCACGTACATTTTTAGGCCTATATACTCATATTTGTTTTAAATGCAAGGCTGCAGTTTTCGCGTTGAAATTTTAGATTAGTGTTTAATATGTTTCATAAATAAATGTTACATTTTATTGTAAAATGTAAAAAGGAATATGTTTAATATTTATACGTTTGTTGGTGTTGTGTGTAGGAAAGGTGTTTATTATATAAGCGTAGCAGCTGCTGGCTTCCTTGTATTTATTATCGCATTGGCTGTTCTTCGAGTGATCGTCTTCTGTTTGGTTTGGATGTTAACATTTGGTAACCATCATGTCTGGTTGCTGCCCAATTTAACAGAAGATGTCGGATTCTTTGCTTCTTTCTGGCCTTTATATAAAGTAAGTCATAATTGTTTCAATTATACGCATATTGTTTACATGCAATTCACAATAAAGTAGTTTAAAGAGTTATAATATTTGTTTATAGTATGAATATAAAGGTGGTACAGATGACAAGAAAGCCGGAGATAAAAAGAAAAAAAAGAAAGATAAAGATTCTGACGCAGAAAATGAGGATGATATTGAAACTTTAGAAAAGGAATCTCCAAAACATGAGAAAAGGAAACTGGTTGAAGAGGATGCGGTTGATGAAGGGTCGGTATTTAAATCAAATATTTGTGCTCATTGCAGGTTGTTAATTTATGAATGATTGTTGTAGTAAACAAAAGGCTGAGGAAATTCAACCAATTAGTGATATTGGTCAAAAATCTGAGAACGGTGAGGATGGTGCATCGGAAAGCGAAAGTGAATCGAGCCAGAGGTCCTCGACAGGCCGTGACTTCGAAATGGTCGACCAGGACGAGCTTATTGAGTCCTAACAGGTCGGTTTATTACTATACTAATAATAATATAAATGTTATATAATAGAAAATAATTATTTTCTAAAATAAGAAAAGAAAATAAATTGAAATTGTATACAATACTATATAATGAACATGTAAGTTTTACTTTCCTGGCATACTTGGCTGTAGGGTATTTAATTACCACATTAAATTATATGAGTCGGTCACTGTAATCAGAACAAAATATGTGCAGATTTTTAAACGTAATATTCAAAACAAAATTATATTTTATTATGAGATTATATTTATTTTAACCGTCTCTTATAAGTAGGTAAATTATTTAATGAACTCTGTAAAATTACTTTGACTATGTATCTTTCTGTTACTTTAGAAAATATAAATTTATTTTTGAAATGTTCTTGTTATTATGGTGCTAACAATTTTACGAACAATAAAACAAATTGCACAAATTACATATTAAAGTGTCTGCTTTAGCATATTACCCGCAAACATTCCCAATTAAAAACTCGCCAAAATAAATTACGGCCGTCTAAATTGCTACTATTCATTGATCCTGACGATATAATTTATTAAGTTCATTGATCTTAGCGACCACACAGCCTTAAATAGTTGATTGTACTCATCACTCTTATTGTCTCAAACAGTGGGAAAACAAATTACATTAAATAATCCATTTATTTTAACAAATAACAATAGAATTTTTTCTCATTTATAGTAATTTTAGATATAAGATATTTTTAATTGTTTAAACCATTGGAGAACTGGTTTTGGAAGACTTGATGTAGCATTTGGTTGCAAAGTGCAGCATATGGATTCATTTGTACTAACTAAAACACAATAATTATAAACAATATTGTATTAATTTAATATAAACTTTGATTAATAAATATAGTATAATAATTGGACAAAATTATGGTAGTTATGAGTTTTATAAATACCTGCGATTTAGCAAACTGACTACCAAGTTTAGCGGCAACTGCAAAATCATCTTTAGCAAGTTCAATACGCCCTGCTTTACGGTGAAGAAGAGCTCTTTGACATAAAGCTTGACATCCAGTTTTACCTTGACTATTACTCAGTTCTATGGCTGTTGTTAAGTCACTCAAAGCATCTAAATAGATAATATATCTTTATCCTAATCATTCATTATAAGAAGCATAAAACAAACTTCAAGCAAAGCCTCATTTTACATTTATTCAATAATTACCCAATGAATGCCCTTGTAGTCTGTATACTTGAGCCCTATTATTGAATAAAGAAGCTCGGTGTGGTGTGATTGTAATAGCTTGCGTTAAAATATCAATAGCTTCTTTCAAGTTTCCATTAGACGCCTTCTCTACAGCTTCAATTTCTAATAATTTCGTTTGTTCACCCTCTGGAGTTGTGTCTTCGTCGTCTATACACCAGATTTAAGAATACAGGATATATTGCAATATTATAGAATCAAACCTTTAAGCGTTGGTGGTATTTCCTCATCATAAGCTTCTTCTAATGGTATATGTGGATTGAAGACACAATTTAAGACCGCGCGATCATGATCACTTAGCGATAACATCTTTTATTGATGGTAGATAGGAAACTAGAGAGATTTTTCTCTCATAGAAACTAATAATTTTTAAAATATAATATTCATTAGGTGGACGGCCTTCGTTTTTATATTACTAAGTAAAAGTGTTTGTTGATAACAACTACGTAATTTCTATGCATAAATTACTCAGGGAATATATCTAGTTGATTAAAAACAACTTATAAAAAGTTTTATTATTTCGAAATTTCTATATATACCAAAATTAAAACCATTTTTTTAAAATTATATAACAAGGAAACTCCACAATCAAAATTTGATGTGATTACTTAAAAATCATTTGTTTAAAACTCAATAATAAAAGCTTTAATACGGAATGTTTTATTACTTTCATTTATATAATTTGCATATGTATAATTCATTCTTTATATTAATAACACACTTAAATCAATAACTAGCATAAAATACCAGTTGGACAATAGAAATTGAAAATATTCGAATATTCAATCATAAAAATATATATATATTTGTATCACACCATTACAGTCAAATAATATATATTTTATGGATCACAATTTTGTAAAAACAACGAAAATAAATTGGTACATGTTAAATTATATATCATTCATTTAAAAATATATATTTCTATTCGGCTTTTTAAATATATTTGCAAATTTAACATATATTCTAAAAACAAATATATATTTTGTTCATGATCATAAAATATAACTTTATAAGAGGAATATATGGTCCTTTCAAGAAAGAAGAGCACTTTTGGATCACTTTGATCGGTTTAGTTATCAAGGCACAGACGTCGACTTAAATTAAAATACGGTTAAAAATCCTAATAATTTACTCATTCAAGGGAATAATACAACTTGTAAAATTGATTATGTTGTATTGCTTTAGGGCACTAATATATCTCAGTACATACATGCATATGTATGCATTTTATTATATTTAATCCTAAATTTATTTCAAAAGAAATGCAAATTTGTTGAATAATTTTTTTAAAAATACATTATAAAGTGAATAATTCTCTTGAATGTAAATTATTTAAATTTTGTCAGACGTCTATGTACATTTAAAATTCCTATTTTCTGCTAGGTTACATATGCAATTTAACCTACTTTCCGTAATTTTAACACAGTTTGACTAGAAACAATTAACTACTTAAGAAAATAATTATCTAATATTACATTTGTGACTAGATTGAGGTAAAAACATTCTTTTTTTTTCATCTTGTATAGTTTCTATAAACTAGTTATAAATACTAACTAGGTAAAATAACATCTATATTCAAAAAGAGAGCGAAACATAAATAATTAAAAACCACGTAGAAATACAAAAATAAATAATTATAGTTTAAACATTGTGCGTTTGAGAAATGAATGTGTGTTCTTTGGGTACAAAATTGGACAGTATATAATAACTAAACAAATAAGTAAAATTGATTGTTTCCGATTAACATCAATTATTTCAAATGACGTTTAACCATCACCATTTTATTCACTTTGTCTCATTTTACCCTCTTGAAAGCACTAACCTTATGTTTTGTTTATTTAAATATATATTTATACGAATTAAAAATTGTTTCCATTAATGATCTATAATAAATCTAATAAACAAGAACCAAGTTTGTGAAATAAAATTCTACAAATTATATTTAATAATATTTTAAGAGACAAAACGAATGAGATGTGCAATGGTGGTGAAGGCAGGAGGCGTTTTATTGCAAGGCGCATACAGTTGACGTTTTATTTAAACGATGATTAAGGGCACGTCTTCGAATTCCTTCTAGGTACACGTCACGATTGAACAAACCGGCAGCCAACGGTATCCTATAAAATATTTGCATTTTTATATATTTATATTTGGTGTACGCAAAAGTTAATCCGATTTTTATGTAAAAAATACGAGTGAGTGGCGGTACTCGCAATTGAAGATGTATAAACATCTGTATGTTCAGTATATGTATACAGGGTGTAACAGCGAAACAAGCTACCTCGAATAACTTCTATGCCATTAAAGATACAATAAAATAGTATGAGACAATCTTATGTAGGACCAAGGGGGACATCCAACTATGAAAGAAAATATTTTTTTAAACCAGTGGTTCTCAAGCAACAGCACAAAGTTATATTTTTTCAAATGAGATGCTATATATTTTTTAGGCCCATTCGATAGAGTATTTTTTTCTGAATTCCGCCATGCATTCGTTTTATACCCTTACATAAGTAAAATATTGAGAGAAATGCGATTGAAAGTTAAATAAATTTGATTTTCATAGTTATTTTTAAGTAGGCTATGAAAAAAAAATTGAGCTTAAATACAACGAAAAATAAAGTAAATACATTAAATTATTTGTTATTTTCTTTATAAATAGTGTTATAAAGTAAATACAAATATATAGCATCTCATTTGAAAAAAATATAACTTTGTGCTGTTGCTTGAGAACCACTGGTTTAGAAAAATATTT
Organism: Nebria brevicollis; assembly: GCA_944738965.1. NCBI lineage: Eukaryota > Metazoa > Arthropoda > Insecta > Coleoptera > Carabidae > Nebria > Nebria brevicollis. Next base: position 5,242,113 of record OX122903.1, read on the forward strand.
TCTTTCATAGTTGGATGTCCCCCTTGGTCCTACATAAGATTGTCTTATACTATTTTATTGTATCTTTAATGTCATAGAAGTTATTCGAGGTAACTCGTTTCGCTGATACACCTGTATATATGTATATATGTTTTTTTTTTAGATGCGCGCCTATAAATGTTTATACAATATCAATAGTAACTTACGTATCGATTCCAGGACGAATGTGTGCAAGAAATACACCCCATACAGGTTTATGGTCGGATGTCGTGATACTGGGCACCGAATCGTACACAACACACTCTATCGGCGGATTTTCTAATTGGGTACTCTGACGTCGGCCTGTCTTCCATTTATATAGGATGCGATCCGTGTATGCAGGAGTCCGTTGTTTGTGTGACGTATCAAACTGTTGCGTACCCGGATCATACTAGAAAGAAGAATATTTAATTGAAATAATACGTCACTAATAATCTAGTAGCAAAGCATGTATATGATGTTTACCTTGTAGGTAGGAGGAAAGGTAATGTTCGCTTCGCAGAACCCTTTGAAGGCAGCACCATCGGATAGAACAGTTTTGAGTTGGTCGGTATGCAGATATCCATGGGGAAGATGTGCAGGTAGTGGAAAACTTGTCTGTTCGATCCATTCGAGTACTTTGTCACGAGGTTGTGTGAGACGGAAGTTAAGATCACCGCACCAAAATACACAATCGAAATTTTGGGTCACATCTATATAAATATTATAAATATAATTATCGTAAATGGAGAATCGAATGGTGCAAACGCACCTTTATTTTTGTGCTTGATTGGCAAAGTTTTGGGTAGTTCAAGTGACCGTATAATTTTCTTGATATCCGACACCCTTTCTTTGACTTTTTCTTGGTGAGCGGTTAAGTGAGCAGTGACAAATAGGAATGATGTACCGAACAGAACAAAAGCGATGGCCACAGCGCCCTTGGTGCGAAAAGCTGTACCGGGTCGCACGGACAAACTTGCTTCTTCAGCCAGCGAACAATACCAAATTAAATCGCGGCGTAGAAACACAGCTAAATGTAATGTACCTATTAAAAAACAATACAAACATAAATAAGATCGATTTATATTTCAATGAAAAATACAAAACACAATAAATATTCACCCAAAGTTGCAGAATGAAACAAAATGTGAGATGGACCAAGCGTTTCTTGTAATGATACTTCCCATTCCATACGTTCTGAGCATGATTCTTGAGTACCGAAGACTAAAATATCTGGGACATGTTCTATACCAGTTGGAAGTACAAAGTCATCCAATTCGCTAGAAAATTTTCATTTATTATAATATAATCACAAATTAAATATCAGTAATAAAACAACAATCATTTTACATAAAAATGAGAATGATTTCGTATTAAGTAGTAGTAAAATTTAAAAGCAACCATGCAGAAGAAAATATCTGCAGTGTCTTGCAGTGAACTTTCTTATACGTATTTGTTTAAAAATATAATTATTTATTATGCTATGTATTAAGTGTGTGTATGTATGTACATATGTATGTATGTATGTGTGTGTATATATGTGTGTAAGCGGTCTATAAGTAAAGTTATGAAACTTTGAGCTTAAGATTTGTGACTGCCTGACAATAAAACTTTATATTTAGAATGAAATAAATTAGCATTTCCGGTTAGAATATTCTTTCCAAATATAGGTTTTCTTGCCAGGCTCGATTCGAGGAAGATTCAAAAGTATATTTTCGTTAAAATCTAGAAATTGATTTGATCCCTAATTACATTACTTACTTATTACTTCGTATAAAAAAAGTAATAAATGTTGTTAGTTTCTGAAAAAAAAAGTATTTCTACATCAATCGCGTCACTAAATAAAAATGTGGCTTACCGAGGAGGACTTTGCCCGTTCATATTCCAAGTACCAACAAATATCGTGACCTGTCTATTTGGAAACATTCGTTCGAGTTCGAGCGATCCAAGTAGCGAGTTTGCCGCGATACGTCCTTGCAAAAAGTTCCTCTGGCGCGCTTTGTTAGTCGGTATCAAGTGCAACACTTGCGCAGCCAACAATGCTCGCTGAGCCAAACTATCCATGCTTGTCGACACTTTGTTTTTGTCATGCAATATACTGTCATGCGAAGCCGAACGTAGAAATGGATTTGGTGTTGTAGCCGCAGCGGGCACCACCAATTCATTCTGACTGGCACCGCTGCTCTCTTGCCAAACATGTTCACCGGATGCACTGCTACAACGACGCAATTCCCCACGACACTGTTGATAATATCACATACCCGAAACCACAAAGATTAGACTAAACCATATTTCAAATTATTTCACATCAATCATGCAATACAATGACTGTTTTAGCTACAAATTCACCGAACGATATATTTTTCTAAACCGTTTTAGGTTATATTGATTTTAAGACGTAGTGATTTTTTAACAGAATATGCAAATACATTATTACATAAAATAGCCAGACTTACTTTATCAGTTGAGATATGTAAACTCAGAGGTCGGTTAAACGTTCTTGAAGGACTCTTTGGTGAATTACTCGACGACTCTGTTTTTGAATTTCTACTACTTACTGGAGACTTGACGGAATTATCAGATTTATCATCTAAACAACCTACTTTGTTTGGAATTTTATTTGGTATCAATTTATTGCTAAAAAACCGCTTGTGTTTTGTATTTGGACTAGACTCGTGTTTAATAAAATGACTAGATTCTTTACTTTCCATGTTAATGGATGTATTTTGTAACTAATTATTGCTTTTATCACATTTTTAAACAGTTTACACAATCACACTATCATTCTACCCCCATTCATGTAGAATGGGATATATTAATATATCAAAAACCATTTGACATTTCGATTTGTTTTTTCACCTGTCACTTATCGTTACATCATCGAGTTGCTCTTCTGATTCAAACGTTTAGCAATAAGTAAATTTTGAATACAACGTTGAGCAAAACATATTAGTTCACTATGTTCACCGAGAGAGCAATATATTGCGTTTAGACATACCGCAACAAGGTACACATGATTGTTTTGCGGCACATTTCCCTCCTAAATAAATATACGTTTTACTAAAATATAGGGTTTTCTTTTAAAAGGCTTTTTTTTGATATATAATAGACATAAATTGCAATAATTATATATTCAATTTTATTGACACTAAATTATTAATTGTGCACTCTTTAATACATTTCTACTAACATTTTATATGTAGACTACAATAATTTTAACAATTATACATACAATTATATACTGGCACTTTATTTTCAAAATATAATAAATACATATAATTAATAATACACAACTACGCATTAATATATTACAATTTGTACAAATATTCGGCAATATAAACAGATTAAAAATACGGGACGACATGCAGACATAGTATTCGAGATATGAGAAGACATTTTAAATGAATATACAAAGTTAACAGTCATGCAAGAATTAAAATTATTAGCCTCATGTTCAGATACGGAACAACAATTAAAATATTTGACTACGCCAAATTCTAGGCGAGTCTCAAAGAAGTAATATATAGATTATTTCTGATACAAATCATACAATATTACATTCAACAATAAAGATGATTATTATATGACAGATAAAAAAATAAATTTGCATAAATATTTGCAATATGTAATTTAATTTATTCGAAAGTTGATAACCTAGTAAAATGACGTTAAAATGACTTAACGGCATCTACAAAAATTCTATAAATTTCTTCTTTTAGACCCGCATTCTCGAAATGGGATTACGGTGCGAAAATGAATCAAATTTTAAACACAAATACATCAAATTCTAGCATTTATAAACAATTTAGTCCTAGTTTGTTCAAATTAGCACCGGTGCTACACTAACCCCATTTCTACTAACACAGACGAAACAAACGACAGTTTAACCTATACACATCGTCCATTGAATATCATCTAAGATGGCCGCGTCTTCGAACTCTTCCAAATCCTTCGCTAGGATACTGTTCTTGTCTTTCTTCATAGTATCTTACACCTTCATCTGAAGGATTAAAACGCAAATGAACGCCATCTTGTCTTCCAAAGCGAAGCACTAGTGGTTTTTGGAGGCTGTCTTCATAATTAGACGGCCGCCAAAACTGACTATTTCTATCTCGATTTCTATGACTGTATGTCGGATAACTATTATGATACTGCGGTTGAACCGTGTCACCATCTATGTAGGTGCTTTCAGAAACAGGTCTTCTTCTATTCACAGATCCTTCTGTTGAACTGAGCGCAACGACTGCAGGATTCTGTTGAATGTATCGACGAAACAGCTCTTTGATTTCGCTGTTTGATAGTCGATGGTGTTCGGGTTTAAAGTCTAGGTTAGATGGGGTTTTATCATCGTACGGTGGATTTGTATCGGTGGGAAACCGAAATGTAGTGGAATCGCGATGGATTGGGAACCTTACGAAACTTGGTTTGTCGGTAAGGATCGGTTCTATGACTGGGTCAAATTTCCCTTTTACTGCTGGCGGCTCCGTGTCAATCGGTGTACTGTTATCTATCCCGATGTTGTCCGTTGTTGTTTCGCTTGTCGAACCAGTGTCCACCGTACGGTTATTCGATACGTGTTCAGTGTGATTAATTGGAATCAAGAAAAATAATGCTTGTTGTGTACTGGTTTCAAATGTTGTAGTTGTTGTCTCTGGTTCTTCAGTTGTAGTTTCATCAGCTACTATAGTTGTTTCATCTTCAACCTCTTCTACACTTGTAGAATCATCCACACCATCTTCTACTGGCGTAACAGTCGTTTCTTCATTCCTTCGTTTAATTTTAGTATCTAATTCATCGAAATTTCCATTCGTTGGCGCTACAATAATCGCAATTTCTTCCGGATACTCTGGTTCTTTATTCGGAGTAACATCCCCATTCAATGGAATGTTCAATTGAAGTGGTCCAGATTTATTATCATCTTCTCCTTTCTCAGAAGATTTCGTGCCGTACATTGAATTTAATCGCCAAAGTAAGAAATTCATCTGAGCGTCTTCGTCGACTTTAACGAATTGAATACATTTGCCCATTGAGTCTAGGCGGTAGCCGTTTTCGCAATCGGGCTGGGAATCATTGTTCTGGTGAGCTTTCGGCACGATGAATATCGATTTCGGGGTGATTCTACGTTCGGTTTCGCTAGGGTTTTGTGAACCGACTAGAAGCCATGCTTGCCAAGCTAGCTCACTCGGACGATCACTCAATGGCACCGATGGAAAACAACTTGCCGTTGTGCAAACACACAAATATAATATGATATGTTTTAGTTCCATTGTTTTCGTTGGTGGATTGCTCATATGTTTACTAATAATAGTGTCTGTGAACACATTTCTGCATATGATTTTATTTGAAATTCTCAACTTTCACTTTATTTTGTGTAAATTAAACGTTTCTCAATATCATATTGTTGTCTGCTTGTTGAAAACCGTTTAACAACTGATTTATATATTTACTGGTTATAAATCTCAATTTTTGTAGATTTACGAATATAAATTAGGTTTTCTACAAATTAATGACTTTTGTTATTGTTGTTGACTCACTTTCCCATTGGCAATATTGATTCATTGGTTTTATTTACAAATAACATTTGGATTTTCTGGCGATTAATCTTAATTTGCTTCTATTATTGATGTGGCTTCTTAATAACAAAATATTTAAATTAGCTCCGCAATAAATTGCTTATTACTGCGTCTTGATTTGAATGGACACTTTCGATTGTATTTTACGACTTCCTTGATGCTATTTTTTCGGTGGCCAATGTCCGTTCGAGTGATGGCCACTCAACTGCGGCAGATCTGAAATTAGAAATAACATTTGTGAGCATAGGTGGCACAAACACACAAAAAGCGGATATGAATTATTTATAATATGTAGTTTTAGTAAAAGCTGGCGGGGATCCAGGGATTTTAACGCGTCTATGTGTCTGGGTGTTTGTTTGTAAACATAATAACCAGTCGCGCATTAAGGAGGGGGGACATGAATGGGGCTGTACATTTATTTACCCGAACCAAAATTGTTGGCGCATACTCAAATTGCCCGGCGGTTGGGTTTGTACCTTTTTTGACCTTTCATTTTTCCCGAACCATCGGTAATAAAAAAAGGTTCACTAACCCTCTTAAATTGCCTAGTTTTACGAGAAGTACGTATTAAACAGGAAGATTAGAAATTGGTACATTTCTGCGAAATTATTATTACAGGTAACAATGTATCAATAGGGAAAATACAGTTTAGTTTAATGTTGATTATCATGGTCCAATAATAATAAATAAAATAATTTTATATTTATACATTTAAATAATATATCTAAGAATTTTTTATTCTTCTTATTTTTTGCCTTTGTGAATCTACCTTCTAAAATGCGGATTTCTTAAAATTTAAATTCGGGCAGGATGACTATACGATTTGACAGTCCAATGATTTGTGACACCAACCGCCGGGCAGTTAGAGTATGCGCCAAATTGTTACTTACTTATACGAAGTAATTAACAAACATTATTTTAACGGAAATATACTTTTTGACTTTCACTGACTCGTATCTTACTATTTTTGGATTGATGCTCGTCTGTCGTGTGTGTGTTTTAAATAGATATCAATGTAGAGTATTAAATTTGGTAATAAATTAATTTTAAAGAATATTTTCGTCTCCTTAAGTGTGTACTGTGTATAAAACTATCAGTGCCAGACAATATGAATAAATCATTAGGATATCTCAAATGACTAATTTAATATACCTGTCTCGAAAGTACACCTGGAATCGATTTTCATTTCACGTTGGATAAAACTAGATAATACAATTTCAACATTTTCGACCATTTATCTTGTTTTCCACGTAAAAGAAAATAACACCTGCACACCTGTCCGACAGAATTGGAAATGAGACATTCACAAGGGGGCTATAATAAACGATCGCGCTACACTAACACAAGGGGATACCATTGGCGTAACATGAAAAATTTCTTTTGGAACAACAATAACTGTAACGCCATTTATTGACTTGGAATTTTCTATACCATATTGCTATTTTTAACTGTGTATTCTATATATTTTAACCAGACATAAAATAGCTACGTAAAAGCGTAGTTTAACTTAATTACAACTGAGATGAGTTGTGTTATTTTAAAGTACCTATAGCGTAAATTACATTTAAAATTTAATAAATGTAAATATGACGCTGGTTTGTTGGTAACCTGTCTCCTACATAAGTAAGTATGGAACGTCGAATGTGCAGGTCATACAGTTTATCAAGGATATGTGTTCAATAAACAAAGGTTATTTGATACGATAGCATAAAATGAATTATGGATTATTTTGCGCAAAATATACGATACGCAAGTGTTAAAACTTACATAAATTACTGCTATCAATTTTATAGTATAGTATTATACACATTATATATTTTTTAAATTTATGAGCTTTATAATATACATCTATACCATGTATTAAGATACAAATAAATATACTCTGCGAAGACACACCTAACAGGAGAAGGTGTTATTGTTTATTTATATTAATAATGAATCTACATTTCTTGTAATTTAATGTACAGTTTCTGTTATAATACTGAACATATGAAAGAACTGCTTCGACAAAATTTATAGTGCACTTAGACTAAAAATGTAGTTATTCAGTTGCTGTTGCGGTGATTTTGACGTAATATATTTTCTCTCAAGAACAAAGATTGGTTTTTACATTAGTCAAGTCTGACATTGACCTTTCGTCTTCAAGTACTATGTTCACTGTTGTTACTTTTTTATACGAAGTTATAAGTATTGTAATTATAAAATAAATCTATTTAGTAATTTTAACGGAAATATACTTTTTGACCTTCCCTGTAACGAGTCTGACTATTTTTAGAAAGACGTCTTACTGTCTGAATCTCTCTCTGTGTGAGTGTGTGTGAGCGTATGAGCGTGTGAGTGTGTGTGTGTGTGTGTGTGTGTACAGCTTAAGCAGTTTAAGGTAAACTGATGAAACTTTAAACTTAAGATTTGTATATACCTGGCAAGAAAACTCCAATATTTGAAGTGCTGGTTTGCTTCAGTCGTTTTTTGCACTTTCTGCAATATCACAAAAAAGGCTGCACTTACAGTAAAATAGTTAAAACAAAAATGAAAGTTATTTATATTTCACATTACAATTATTTGAATGTTTTAAAAATGCTACCTGTTTCAAGAAAATATCGAAAATATCGATTCTTATTTATATTGCCATAGTTACGTACGTACTGATATAAAACGTGTCAATCGTTTAATAGAATAACAAAATAGACTCAAATAATATGACATTTAATATTTATTGTAAGAAATATACAAAGTGAAAATGTTTCAAATGTTAAATATGGCTAAATAGCCAAAATAATTAATTATAATTTCTTGAATGATTTAAAATTTATATTTTAATATCTCTCCTACTTAAACATAATACGTATAAGAAAGTTCAGTGCAAGACTCTGCAGAAATGTTCATTGTTAGAGTTACATTGAAAGTATACACTTGTATTACAATTACGCGATTTCTATTTTATTGACAGTGAGTGAATGTGGATGATACTATTTAACCACAAACAGAAAAAAATCACTTTCTTTGTGAAAACGATGCAAGAAACAGATGTCATTTGTCTCCGGACCTTCAATTATATTGTTCTTTGGAATAGAACAGTGGCGGCCCATGATATTTTAATCATTTATGTACGATTCAAAATGATATAATTTTCATCAACCAATACTAAGATATTTTATTTGTGTTTAATTGTATGTATATACATATAGAATTTCTACAAGTCGCGATTAGAATATACTGTATATTTGATTTTGATAAAGTAGAAATTGTGGTGTAAATTAGGCCATGAACTCGGAGGCCCATATGTGGGATAAATATATTTGCTTTATAAGTAGTTAAAACCGAAAATTCCAAATTTAATTTAAATTCAGTTATGCTCATATTGGGTATTACTGTAATACCCAATATGAGCATAAATGAATTTAAATTAAATTTGGAATACCATTACATACTGAAATTACGCGATTACAAACACAACCTTGCTTGTTAACGAACCTTCGATAAGCGTCATTGAGGTTATTCCATGATTATTATACAAATGCTCCCAAAATTGACCTGACACTACAATATATTCGCGATATTCTATTTACACCAAAACTCATAATTTAAACGCTCAACTTACACTCATGTTTATCCTCGGTCTCCCCAATGTGTACAACATGAATTTAAATTGAGTTAAAGCTGAGTTTTTGTAAAAAAAATATATTTGAATTCAATTTATAAATAATTGTACTCGTAACAATGAATTTTGTACTCATATTACTAAATTGTAAATAAAAACATTATAACATATATACATATCTTTTTTTTACCCTAAAAGTCCTTAAATAATGTTAAAATATCCGCAGTGTCTGGCACTAAACTTTCTTATACGTATTTCGTTTAGATAGAAGGGATATTAAAATACAAATTTTAAATATAATTATTTTATTTTTTATGATTTATTTATAAATTTTATTACATATGTATAAGATTTGTGTAATATTTCATATACCTACGTAGGTATGGCAGCATAAATAAATGAGAAAAAAGAGAGTATACATATGTAAATGGCGATCCAGATTTAGTGACCACTTTGCAATGGTTGAAGGAAGACACACACGCAGCTTTGTTCTTGGGTGAAAACGTTTGTTGTATTTAGGTCATAAATACATGCTAGTTTTGTTGATGTAGTGCAGCCGGGCAAAGTAAAGCCATTTTGAATACATGAAAACAATACCGAGTGTTGTATTTCGTTGCGTCGGCGAATGTGTTGACGACCGTCGCGTCGGCGGCAAGTCAGACAAACGAAAGTCCACATATCATTTTCTATGCGAACTGAGTTCGTTTTGATTTATTTCCTGTTCGTTACGCACTCTTGGAGCTGTTCCAAATTAGGTGTGTGTGTATATACATCCATTTACATATACACACAGTGTGATAAAATCATAACAGTTTTTTTTTATTTCTTCAATTTTCTTCTTAGAAAGATGCTGTCTGCATCGTATGCGGTTTCCTGTGTCTGCATATTTGCGTATGGAGTGTGTATATTATTAATTTTCTTTGTACATGTGTATTCGTAAGTGCTAATGAATTAGCATGTGTACTTCCTGTCTATGTGTTAAAAATACAATTTCACTCATTAGGTTTTTATTACTGCTACTTCGTTTGTTTGCCAACTGGGAGTGAAATTGATTTTTTTTTGCGTCGTTAGTTGGTTGGTTGTTTATTTATACAAAAGTTGCCATATTTAGCGAAAACATACTCTCTATTTCCATATTATTTATATACATACCTATACCAAATATCTGCAGTGTCTTGCACTCAATTTTCTTTTAAGCAATTTTTTTAGATATTAGGGATATTAAAATACAAATTTCGAATAAGTCATTTTTAATATTTTACTAAATATATTTTTTATAAATGTCAAATTTAAAATTATTTGAGTCCATTTTGTTTTTCTGTTAAACAATTGACAGGCATAGTTTATACGATTTATGCAATGTTTCCGAAATGCATGGCAAAATAAATAAGATAAGGAAAATTTTAGAGATTTTCTTGTAATCTTTTTTTTTAGACAAAAAGTTGTACGAAATATTATAATAATATTTTTCATTTTTATTGTAAGTGCAGCCGTTTTTTAAATATTGAAACAACGGAAAATATTTAGAGTAAACATGCACTGTGGGTATTGTATTCAAAATAGGAGGTTTTCTTACCAGACGTATAAAAGTTTAAGTTTAAAGTTTCATAATTTTACACCATTTCAAAAATGGTCTCGATTCAGGGAAAGTCAAAAGATATTATTATCGTTAAAATCTCGAGATTAATGGCAACGCATAAACATGAATCTAAAGTTTCAATTCCAATGTAAATTATATTATTTGTCAAGTACATTTATGTATAATATTACAAATATTCCATTATTATAAAAGTTTACTCCAATTAAGAAATTATTCAAATCAGCACACATTCTACATTTCTGACACATGTTTATAGACAGTATGTCTATGTTATGATAAAAATTAAACTAACTTTTGTAGTTTTAATTAAACAAAAAAAAACAAATTTACCTGAATTGTAATTTTTACTTTGTTATACGCAGTATAAGTAAGTATTGTAATCATGAAAAATTTCGAACTCGAGATTTTAACGGAAATATACGTTTTGACCTTCCCTGAATCGATTCCGACTATTTTTGGAATGACGCCTGTCTGTGTGTGTGTAAGTTCTCTACAGCCTAAACGGTTGAAGCTTAATTAATGAAACTTCAAACTTAAGATTTGCATATGCCTGGGGTGTGCACCTCCTATTTTACACAATATTCCGACCGGAAGTGCATGTTTACTCTAGTAATTTTTTGCGGTTTCTGAAATTACTAAAAAATTGTTGCAGTTACAGAAAAATTATTACAGTAAAAATTATCGATATCAGCATTTTGTACAACTTTTATTTGAAACTTTTTTTCCCAAACGCTACCGGAAACAAGAAAATGGCTCTTGAAATTTCTTATTATATTTATTTTTACATATATCGTATCATCTGCGCCTGTCAATTGTTTATCAAAAAAAAAAACGAAATATACCTATATAGTGTAAGCGTGTTCCAAAGGTTAGAACAAATATTATAAATTTGAAAAATAATGAAAACATCTGCAGTGTCATGCACCGAACTTTCTTATACGCATATGGGTTAAACCATATCGTAGTTTCATTATTTTTCTAATTTATAATATTTGTTCTAACCTTTAGATCGCTTTTACAGTAAATATATTTCTTAGAATAAATATAAAATGTCAAACTTCAAATTATTTAAGTCTATTTTATTAAACAATTGACAGGCGCAGGTGATACGATTTATGTAAAAATATATATAATAAGCAGAAATTTATTTTGAAATGTGTACTCTTATTGGAAAAAGAATTCAAACAAAAGTTGTGCTAAATATAAATACCTTTAATTTTTGTTCATAAAATTTTTCTGTAACTGTAACCGTTTTTGAGTAATTGCCGAAACTGCAAAAAATGACTAGAGTAAACAGGCACTTCCGCTTTGAATATTTTTTTCAAAAATAGGAGGTTCACACCCCAAGCATATGCAACTCTTAAGTTTAAAGTTTCATAATTTTAGCTTCAACCGTTTAGGCTGTAGAGAACATACACACACACAGACACACACACATACAGACGTCATTCCAAAAATAGTTGGAATCGACTCAGGGAAGGTCAAAACGTATAAGTAAAAAGGATGCGATTTAACCCAAAAGCGTATAAGAAACTTCGGTGCATGACACTGCAGATGTTTATTAAAAAAATTGAAATATTTAATAAAATTGTAATTATAAAATAATAAAAATAAAAAATAGTTAACTATTAATGCAATTTCATTAATCGCGATAGTAAGTAATAACATTTATAAATTGACATTTAATTATATGTTTATAAAAATACGAGATATGAAAAAAATAATTAAATAAAAACTTATTTAACCGAACAAGATGATTTACTATTTAATTTAAATAATGTTTATTGTTAGTTACATTATCGCGAATCGAGGCCGAAATTATATTTCCTGTAGTTGTAATTATTATAATTGTATTTATGTCTAATTTTAGATTAAGATTCTATAAATAAATAATTAGTAGCTATTCAATATTAGCAAAATACATTTCCTTTTTAATTGAACCACTAAAATAATTTTTACAGATTAGTTTTGGTAAGAATTGTTTATGATGACATTTTCACGTCAAGTTACGTTACGTTAAGTTCGTGTACAAGTGTAAGTTTTTACGGGTGCACTTGGCGTAGTAAAACGGTTATAATAAACGATCCGTTATTTATTATCTTAACATGTGATATTTGAATGAAATATTTAAGAAGTTGATGTAACTTTTGGTAAAAACATATTCTGTATATTATAGACATGTAATCAGCACGTGGTGTATGACTTTCTTTATGTGATTATAAAGCAATTACATGAGTGAATAATTATATTTTATTTATGCACCATTTCGTCATTCGTACCATTTTTGGCATAATTCTGTCGTTATATAAATGTTAAAGTCTTATACAGATGTTGATATATCGGTGTCCAGGGCCGTCATTAGGGCGGGGCAATATGCCAGACCGCAATTACTCATATTATAAATCAACGAACGTACAAAGCAGTTAATACTTTGGCAATCATTTTTTTCGTCCTTTAGTTTACGTATTTGTCATACTTAAGTATCGTATCTAATAGACGTTTTATTACGTCAAATACAAGCGTAAAAACTTACGTATATTATGTTTAGCTGCATGAACGTAACGTAAATTAGGGTCGAATCATAAATGATCTATATATGAATAAAACCTGAATTATGTAACATATTTTGATATCAATATTTTTTGCTGTTGTTTCGATGCTATGCAGTTAATTGTAACTTAAAGATGTTTTTACTGAGGACACTGGAAGTCGATCATTAAAGCATTAATATTAATTAATTTCAAAAAGCATGTATACCAATACGGTTCTGTGATTATATATGACATTGAGAAAATCTTAAGAAATGCGCTTAATTCAATTACGATAATGAGTCCGTTATTAATTAAAATATGTGATATGCAAGTGTGTGGATTTCGTATTTTCTGCCTATTTTTAATTTCTTATACGAAATAATAAGTAAGTATTGTAATCATGAAAAAAAAACAATATACCTTTTGACCCTCCATGAATCGAGTCTGACAAATTTTGAAATGACGTCTGTGAATGTGTGTATGTGTGCATGTGTGTGTGTGTTTGTGTGTGTGGGTGTGTGTGTGTGTGTGTGTGTGTGTGTGTGTGTGTGTGTATATGCGAATGCACTACAGCTTAAACGCTTGATGATAAAAATATGACACTTAAAACTAAAGATTTATATACGTCTCACAAGAAAAACAATATTGAAACCGGAAGTGCATGTTTACTCTAGTCATTTTAAACGGTTTCTGCAATATATCCTAAACGGTTGCATCTACAGTAAAATATTAAATAATAAAAATGAAAAATATTAATATTTAGTACAACTTTTATCAGGAAATATTTTTCGGAAAAAGGTACTGGTTACAAGAAAATAGCTAATTCTCATTTTGTTGTGTTTCAAATATTTGTAAAATATTAAAATATATGGTATTTTTAATACGTAAAAAAATATAACTTAATAAATTATTATATACTTAATTATTAAAAATTTATATTTAATATCCTTCCTATCTAAATAAAATACGTATAAAAAAGTTCAGTGCAAGAATAAAAATTGTTGATAACATACTGTTTGAATTCGTAATATTTTTAAACACTTCTGCATTTAGTGAACGATAAATGAAGAAAAACAACGAAATGTATTGAATGAAACCGTGTCACACCGTTAGATAAATAATTCATAAAATTCATCAAGTGAAGCACTAGGTACGTATACGTATACCGTCAATTATTCTTATAGTAACCGATGTCACGGTGAAAGTAATATGTGTTATTTGAAAACAGCCACGCGAATAGTGTAAATTTGTATGCAAATCTATGACTATTGTAAAATATCTCATGGCCAACTTTAACAATTTGTTTTTTATGTTGAACATATATTTTTTTGTAGTTCTCTCGTTTTTCTATTTTTGTATTAATTATACGGAAATACATATATTATGCGTAGATTTTCACAATATTGGTATAAAAAATAGATTATCGATGACATGAAAAAAGAATTCTTTTGTTTTTTAGCCTTTGTTCTTTTAATGGTGACTTGACTTAATGATTTTAATTATTGCTTTATTATATATTTATGGGTGCGCGTTTAATAATTGAAGGCTGTGAGTTGATTTTTATTCTATTTGTAACAAAAAAATGTTCATAAATATTTATTACGATAATTGTTGATTAAAAGGTTCCGTTCTTGTGATTCTATACGATAATTTACGTTGCTATAGTTTCTATAGCAACACAAATTATCGTATACAGTATAGATCAACATACATTTACTAGATTTTTCGTATAATTCAATGAATATAAGTATTATATAGTATATATTGATGTCAAGTTAAATTTGAAAAACAGATATGTTATATTGAACGAGGTCAAGGCATGTGTTTATATGGCCGTATAAAACAGATGACAAATTATATTTTTACAAATTGATAAACCCCTCAAAAGATTTATTTTACGCTTTTAAACCAGTGTACATTAGTTTTTATGTGTAAAATCCTGATAGATTTGAGAGAAAAAAGACCATAAACCTTGGCGATTTTGTCAATTTATTTTGTAATAGAGCTGATAACCAGTCAATTACTTACATAATCAATCAATCAACAACAACAAAATAATAATACTCGTCGTTTTCTATACATATAAGGAAACTAATTTACAATCAATTGAATTGATTGTTATTTCAAATAGTTAATTAAGCCTTGATAAGGTCACATTTAAACAATGGTCATACAAAAAAATTAATCGCAAATTCCCATGGGAATGGGAAACATCTTCAATGCCTTTCAATAGACAAATAACAAATTGCATCAGTAATAGTGTATAATTTACGAAAATATACATTAAATTTGATTTAAAATGGATAATTTATTGTTTGTGGTCAGAAATATTTAGAAAATAAGATAAATAACAACTTGATCCTTAGACGCTTACGTGCCTCTTTCAAATCTATAAAATTGTATTTTCAGCTTTTATCGATTAATCACAAAACATTCCTATCGCGCAACAGTCATTCTCAAATCATGTAAATATTTAAATTTCAAAGTTAATTGGCATATAAGAATTTGAAAACAATGAAATAATAAACAAAATAATAACAAATAATATTTCGAAATGAAATAGTTTCGCAGACATCATGAGTTGAGAGGAAAAACATTCCATAACTCATTTGTTTATATATAAGTACATCACATCATATACTTAGAAGAAGTGAAATAATAATGTCATGGCCGCCCATGATACTATCACTATTATGCACCTCATCCAGTCACGACAAAAATATTAGAAATTCCATTCGTATTCTCAAATAAAAGATTACTTCCCATACTTGTTGACTTACAACAAATTATTTTGTGTATATACATAATGAAATAATAATAATAGATTAAATTGTAATATTTTGATTCTTAAATAAATACGGAAACTGAACAAGCTACTAGTCAAACTATATTTGATTGAGTAATGATTAAACCGTAATTTAAAATACTAAATATTATGTGTATCAAGTTGCATTTGTGCAATAATTTGTTTTGACTTCGTTAAGAAGTATAATAGAGTGATCTACACTGATTTTTCTTATACGTAGTTATGAGATTTTTTGTGCTAATCGTGATTGCAACACTTTAGCAAAAGTCAAAAAGCTATCAAGTGTGTTATATAATAGTGTATATAATAATTATAATCCATGTAAAAAAGAATGATATTCAAAAGTGAGAAAGACCGATACAGGTTATAGATGTTTTGTATGACAGTAGTGGCGCCAATTGTAAAAGGCTGTCGGAATATGAACTGGAGGCGCCCACCAGATAGAGTCAAGGTCTTTTAGACCACGGTGGATTTACTTCTTGTTATAGTATTATAATAAAAGACCCGTCCATAGCACATATACCGATAGGTATAATAACAACATCATTACTAATCATTTTAATTAGACAACTGATTTTATCTAAAGATTAATAATTTGTATCATTTAATTAATCGATTTAAAAAAGTAATTAAACATTACAAAGTTGTTCATTTAAGATGAGAAGGCGGAAAGAATTTGAGAATTATCAAATTTTCTTATGTTATCTATTAAATATATCTTCCATTAGCTAGATATAATCTTTAAAAAAAAATCAGTTTAGCTTAAGTTGAGTGGACATGAACTGAAAAACTGGGTTTTTGTACACAAAAAATATAGTTGTAGTACTTTAGTAGTTTGAGCTTTGATTGTAAAAGGTATTTTTAATATTTAAATGTGTTATTATTTAAAAATTAATTTTGAGAAGATATCCTATCAAATAATGTCAAAAGTTGATACGTTAATAGTTTTCAAATTAGTTGTTTCTAAGAAAGTATAATTAGAAGTTTCAAAACATGAGATTAAAAAATTGTGGATGTTTGTTCTAAAAACATTAATTTGTCAGTAGCGTAATTAATTTTCAACTTGTTGAAATACTTCTGTTATGATAAGCTTCCATAAATCGCGCATTATTAATGAAATGTGTTTAGTTTTACTATCAAAATATTTGGCCAGCCTGGTGCAGAACTGTGCGTAAACAAAACAAATGTTTATTATTTCGGGTATTTTCATTATTTGCTAAAGCGTAAAATATACAAATTTATAGGCATAGAAATTGTGGAATTTCTTCGTCATTAGATGAAAATTATTTTTAAATTTTTGTATCATCCTCTCTAAATTTAAACATATCAGATTGTACATACATAACATTACGCCTAATCCCATCAAATGGGATCGTAAAATCAAATATTCGCAGACATTGAAATAAAAATTTTGATTAATTAAAAAAAAAAACATAAATATTAAATATGCAATATTTTCTACATTTTATAATAAACTAATAGCTAAAACACACACATACACACTCATACACGCGCGCACACACACAGTCTAAAAATAATCAGATTAGATTCAGGGATGGTCAAAAGACATAGAATTATTTAATGATTACAATATTTACTTATTAGTTCGTATAAGAAGGTGAAAATGTGTATAACAAATCCGGGATGAAACCATCTGAATTGATTCTAGCATTATAAGGTCGTTAAAATATATTGACTGATCCATAAAATCGAAACCACAACGAAAGAATTCCTTTCACATATTTTAATATTACCTTACAGAAATCTGAAAGGTGGATAAATGAAAACCACAGACCAGCTCGTGTCTATTAATTTATTATAGGCGTGTGACATTTATTTTCGAATGTTGTTGCTATAGTTCGAAATAATTACATGAGAGGCACCAATTCACACGTTCCGTTCCTACATTCAACGCTATGGCGCAATAAACGTAATAATGGAGAGATGCTTCTGATGAAGCATCCGGGATACACCTATATTGTTCGTAATTAACGATTTTATTTCATGAATTATGCTGAATCTCATTATAAGATGACTCAGAGAAAAAAAAATACATCATATTGGGTTTTTAATATTTCGACATTTTTGTACTAAATAACCATTTCTCGGCAAGTGAACATTGATTCAAAATATCGCTGTATCAATTTGTGAATTGTTAAATGGCGCAAGATTGTCTTTATGTGAATTGTAAAGAATATTTTGCTACTCTATTTTAAGGGAATCGACATAAAGTTTTGTTTTATCTTTTAAATATTCAAATATACAATCTATATAAATGATTTACAATCAAGAATAGAATTAACAAAATTGCTCGGTTAATTATAAAATCATTGGTCAAATAATGTATTTCCTTTATTGTGATATACCAAGGTTGACTGTACATATTTAGGTTTAACAACAATGCAGTTCTGTGACTCGGAACAAATTTATGTGATTTTTTGAGTAAAATACCGATATTATTAATATAAACCGGTATAGCTTCCTGACTCATGTATACAACACAGTCATCCCTAGAGAACGTGTGGCCGAGGGCACTATGCAGGATGACTCAGATGGCCATTCGAAATATGTAAAAAAATTATTTAACAGTATGTACTATATGTACTTATATGCTGTTTATTAATTCACAATTGTTTGATTGCACGTGTGCGTTAGTATATAATAAATATTTTGAAATTCAATTATAGATGAAGACAGAACAGGAAAGCGAAAGTTGATGCAACATATTTTTTCGAATACCTCAGCCCCATTAGGAATAAGAATATCTGTAGTGTCTTACAGTGAATTTTCTTATACGTATTATGTGTAGATTAATTGAATAATGTTATTAATTGTATAACCTTTAACTGAAATGTGTTATATGAGAAATCCAGGTTAGTCTTTAGTATGGTAGTAGTCACGCATGGCATGGGTATAATAAGAAGAATCCACCAATCGGCACAAGTGTATTGTGAATCACGCACGAGGTATGAATATAAAATATCTACCTTTCATTTGGTCGGAAGTGCAAAGACCTGTATAAATTATTTTTTTATTTCTATCTGGCCTTAGAGTAGCATAGTCATAAACCACCGTCGATAAAATGATTAACATTTGTAATAAGCGCAAGTCAGTGACATTTTTCAATAATATTTACATTTTGTCTAGAATCTAAGAAGGTTCAATATTTGAGTTCAATTTAGGATTAAACTAAAGAACATATTGATTTGATACCTTTCGTTAGTTAACATTTAACAAATATCTTTTAAAAAATGTTCTATATTCGACTTTAAATGAGTGCCCTATCATAATATATTAAAATAGATTAGTCCCCCAATACAAAGCTCCCCTTACCCCACCGCTCGAGGGAATTTTGCACAAATTAATCTTGTATATTTGTTGTATCCTGATTATAGAAACATTTTATAATTATTGTATTGGTACATACAAGTTAGATAAGAGATAAGCAAATCAAATGTGATATGTTAAGTCAAAAACCTTGGAGAATTTTGTTTTGAATAAATCACGTAAAGTTACCAAGATACCATGGTTTTATCACCACAGTTACGACTTAAAAAGTCGTTTAGTTTTCAATTTAATTAAATACTTATGATACGGCATTTCTATTATTGTATTTAATATTTTTAATTAATATCTATGTAAATTGGGTTACGTTTAAATATTAGTCAATTTTATTACAAAATTCATTTAATAATAGAACAGAAACATATCGAACCGCAACCAGATCGAAATCAATTTCATTGATTGGTGTTGCGACCATCATGCAATTCCCAATATGCACTTAACTCATATCCTTGACTTAATAAACTATGAAAAATATCTAATAAAGACCTTAACCTGATCCTTAAGAAAGTGAAAAATCATTTTAAAAAAATTCGAAAAAGTTTCAAGTTTGTTATGCATACTGGATATGTACTACACCAAAGCAATACTGTCACCACAAACAATGTCTCATGTTTGGCATATTGTGTTACAGTTTCATTCTGCGACATGGAATCTTAGTAAGAACAATAATAGTCTACACATAAATGACAACAAAAGAACAGTAAGTGTACTGCAATAAGAATAATCTCACGGAAAAACGCACAAATAGAATAGTAGCTACTCACTCACGTACATCACCGTTATAATTTCTACTAAGAAAGAAACGTATAGTTATGTATGCGCACGCGACACATATGGCGAAAACATTCGAAATAAAAAGAGTACATACATATAGAAACAAAGAAACTGGAAAACACGAGACATGGAACACAGACGCAAACATGCAGGCCACGACAAGGTCGTTCCACACTCACACATTAAAAGAAGAAGATTTAATGGAGAAAGATTAAGAAAGGAAATGAAATGCTGCTAATATTTCTATGTAGTTATTGCTACTTGACTTCTACGCAAATTTAAATAATTGACTAAATTAACTATAAATTACATATAATACAAAATTAGTATTAAGTATATTAATATATTTACGTAATTCTAGACATGTGTATAATTACGTATTAGATTACGCATAAATGTTTGCGTCAAAAGTAAATATAAGTAAATATTTTTAAAAGGTAAACTCGTATTTAATTTTTATTTTCTTGTATTGTAAGACTTGCAAACATTTGCTTATTTATTATGCTATATATTTTTTGACCTTCCCTGAATCGGAGTCGTGTTTTTGCTGCACTTACAGTGTAATAATTAGAATAATATGAAACATATTGATATTTTCCACAACTTTTATTTATTTTTTTAAAGTGGACATTATAGAAGAAAATCACTATTGTTAATTTATTTGTGTTGCCATAGTTCTGTAGGTATTGGAAATATTATTATATTTGTCAACTATGCATGTCAATTTTTTTACAGAAACACAAATAGTTTAGAATTTGACATTTATAATCTATTATAAGAAACATATTTAGTGAAAAAGAATTTCAAAGGCTAGAAAAAAAGTATTTATAAAATATTAAATATTCATTTATGTCAAAACGCAAAAAATATATAGCATAATAAATAATCATATTTTTTTGAATTAACAAAAATTTGTATATTAACATAATTTTTATCGAAACAAAATACGTATAAGAAAGTTCAGCACAAGACACTGCAAATATTTTTTCAATGCAGTAGTTAATAACTACTATAGCAGAAATAGAAAAGAACGTAGATTTTAAACTTCCGGTCTATAATCAGCATGTGATCAGTAATTAATATACGAAACCTACAATTGATGCAAATTTTTATTAATGAATATATAATAGAAATTTGGCAAATATTTCAAATATTTGGGTAAGATAATTCAAGATAACGAAAATATCAAATAATATTTGAATATAACTATAAGCTTTTGCATTGTAAACAACGTAGGGTTATCCCGGTTGCAATGTCAACTGTTCGGTAAGCGCTTAATGTAATCGTGACGTCACAACACAAAAACATGATAATACAGTGAGTAACGTCACATGTCTTACCCTATTGCTCATTTGTAATGCACTAAATGCAAGTTATATAACTAAAATCGAAAACTATTTAACAATCGCTTTTAGGTATTAGCAAATAAAAATTAGTCAATATTGCATTTGTGCCCTAAGGACTTTTCTAGTTTATATACTAAACATTAATAATAAATTCCATTGCTTCGCTTTAACGAATGCCCAAATCATTGCAACAACTGATGCGTAATACCGACTGGCTACTCGGAATAGCTTGAAGCGTGATATGCACAGATGAATCAGCGACATTATAATGCAATATTCCATTCCGAATACATACACACATACATACATATCATGCTTATTCCCTTCAACGGCAAGTTTTAGCCATTAAACTCTATCCTTACACATTTCATACACGCTCTTGTATTCTGCCTGTGTACAATTTTTCTTTCACGCAAATTATGGTTAATTAAACCGTCATTCGTTCGTTTTGTCATTTTCTCTTGCTTTTACTCTACCTCGCATACCATGACATTTATATTATAAAAGGAAAAGGTCCCCAAAGAAGAAGATATATTTTAAATTAAATAAACATCATTTATAAAAATTTAAAATAACAAATTGACTTATAAGCTAGTCATGATAAATAACGTATAAATTTAAAAAAATAAGCAATAATCAAATAAATTCCGACTAGTATGTACATATTTGGTGAATGCGCGTCATACATCTTTTGCGAGTAGCTTTCCCTGTTGTCTAGTTATGGTTTGGGGTTAATTTTAAAATGTAATTATAGATGTGCGCCACTCTTAATTATAAGTGTAATAATAAAACGTCACATCTCCTACAACTTCTAAATAAAATAAAATTAATCATTGTTTTGACCCAGATATCTGGCCTAGCAAAATCAGGGCATCGATACACAGAAAAAAAAATTATTACTGCCTATAGTCAATAGAATGGTTAAACGAATTCATTTTTTAAGTTGACCATTTGTAGTAATGTTACACAACAGACCAGACTTACGTTAACTTGGTCACGCATACAAAACTATAGTCGAACAATAAAAACAATACGAGACAAAACAAATATCGATTATTGATTATCTATTTTTTATGTGGCGCTCACGAATTTAAACCAATAAAAAAACATTTATCACAATTAAAAGTTTGAATTGATCTTTAATGTATTGAAGTTTTCTGCTCCATGCATACTTATTACTTTCTTATACGAAGTAATAAGTCTGTATGTGTTGAGAAAAATATTCAAACTGGAAGTGATTTTTTTATTTCTAAATGAAATACGTATAAGAAAGTTCAGTGCAAGCCATTGTGGATATTTTAAATTGTGTAAATGTTTGTGTATACAAAAAGAACATACGATTCATAAAATATGTAATTATTAGTTAAATTTTCCATCAATATGCGCTGTTAATCCATTTAATATTTGTTTTCTTTAATACGATAAAACGAAAATTAAAAACAAATCATATGTAAACAAGTAAATAAATAAATGTGTACGCTGTTTAGTTATAGTTTTCATATAAACTTTATTAGTTTTGAAATATAAAAACAAATTTAGATATGACGCAAAAACACATTAAATATTTTTAGCATACATACAAAGTACAAAGGCCTGTAATCTCATATTTTAAAAAGGAAATACTTAGAAATTTACGCTAATAACTCAATTAGAACCGCCTTTTTATACGGAGGCGCAAATCTTTGATACACATACTAAGAAAAACATTTAAACTAAAATTGAACCTAACCACCCCAGACTAGAAAGCTTTAATTGTACGTTAAACGAATTCCCAGAACCCTAATAGAGCAATAACACAACGTTCCACTAATTAACAGTACATTTTTAAATGAACGCTCTACATCAAGTGGAAAATTGCAAAACTAGCCAGACATTTTTCTAATTCATTGTCATGGAAACTCTAGAATGAGCATCCAGCAAGCGGAAACACAGAGGGCGTTATTCACGTGTACTCATTAACTGAAAAAAAAACAACGACTTTTCTCGTGTCCGGTCGACGTAGGTGTAATATGCGGATATCCGTTTGCACGTGACCGTCAACATGAAAGTTCAAACAACCACACATCCACATTCGTTTTAATATTCAAATCGCGTTAAACATAACTAATATGTTATTACAGTGTAGGTTTTGTAATTGATTGCAAAGCGAAAGAATGTATCATTTAAATCGTATGAAATATTTCATACTAAAAATAGGGCTGTTATCGGGGATTTAGAAAACAATTTTCATGTATCATGAGTCATAATGTCGTAAATAATATGTGGAGTTTTGATTTGGTTCAGTAATCATTCGGTCACGAATAAAATATTGGAATTTCTCCAGTTGCACAATCTGTTCCACCGAACACGAAATACAGCTCCGAAACACCCGGATATGCAGCAACAATAAACGGATGATAGAGAAAGTGTCTTGGAAAATACAATAAGTTCGTTAAAGGCTTCAGCATTTCAGAGCAGTTGACTGGTGAGTGGCGACGATTACACGCTATTTTGTAACAACAGTTTAGTAACGTTGGTTCTTCTCCATAGCACTCTCGATCAGCATCGTAACATAGGTGTAGTATGAATAAGGTATGCTTTCACTTTAATACCCATACGTACTGGATCCGGCTTATGTTACTATGGCGCAACTAGAATGATGATGACCCATGAACTTAGAAACACAATAGGCGTTTTGTAAAATTAGAGATTTATCAATATTTATTTATTATAATTTCGGTTTTGACAGCAATTGTACAAAATAAATTGAGGGAGATGTGTTTAAAACATTGTTCTTTGAAATTTAAAACTAACAAATGTCTGTTAGTAATAATTATTAATTATAATACCTGTTGTGTCTTTTGCAGAACTTTCTTATACGTATTTTGTTTAGATAGGAGGAATATTTAAATACAAATATTGAATAATACTCTCTCGCTCTCTTTCTCTCTCACTCAAACTCTCTCTTTCTCTCTCTACACACACACACACATAGAGAGAGAGAGAGAGAGAGACAAAGAGGGAGAGAGAGACAGACGGACATACAGAGCCAAACAGACAGACAGAGAAAGAGAGAGACAATACTCACTTCTAACTACGTATAAGACAGCAATAATAGACAGTATTATGTATTTGGATTTTTAAACATTTATTATATTTCTATATATCTGTGACGTATAAGAAGTGCAGTGTAAGACACTGTAGATGTTTGTTCAATACATTTAAACATATGTCGATAATATAATGTTGCTTTCATATATAAATGAATAAGAAATGAATTTGAAAAAACACCGCGATTATAATAAAGTTTAAATTCGTATAAAATGTTTGGCGGTTTAGAGAAATAAAATACTTGACATATAAATGATTTATTTGAAAATTGAATGGAATTTCTCCATGAACTGAATAAATGAATGTCATTATCAGAGAGTGTCGGTAATATTTCCATCATTTTTCACAATTACGCAAATTGTATATGAGGAACGATGTGTGTAATAATAATGGTGTAATCATATAAATTACGTTCTTAGGATTTTAAATGGGTTAATAGCAGTCCGTAGGAGAATATTTAATATGAAATTCCCACCATACATTTACATTTACTGCGTAATGTCGGGACACAATGGATTCTTTGTTTAGATTTTTACGATAAAACGCCGCCATCTAATAACTTATTTGCATACTGTCATTTCTATTTTATTCTCAATTTCATATTGATACTTTTTATTATAATTTTTGCTAAACGAACTTTAAACACCTGACCATATCGCTCACAACTAAAACAAAACTGTTCTTTTAAACTTGAAAATTATATTTCCTTTCGCCACTTAAACTAAATGAAAGACTTGACGAATTGATGTGTAAACGCCGAAAGGAAATAGGCAACCTTTTAAATCACTCAAAACGACAGTCACCGAAAAGGCGGCACTAAAATGTTGACTATAAACACAAATACGAGACTTATCCTAGAAAAAGACTGTGAGAATATGCATGCTAAAATTTTCCCACAAATTTGTTTAGATTCAAAAATGATTTTTTTACCATTAACCTAAAAACATTCACTGAGAATTTTACAAATCGTCCAGATAAGATAAAATAATTTTTAATGCACGTAGTTATTTCATATTTTAAAGCAATTATGATATGGAATTGATTAGTAAATAACATAGTTTATATTTATGTTTGTCAAAGGATAAGATTATTGAAGTCTATTAGCTGGAAAATACTCATCATACATTACATACATACATACATAGCACCTATTCCCAGCAAATGGGGTGGTTTACATTCTTTCACATCTTAACAATCTTTCGCTATTTACCTCTATTCTTACTTCATTCGCTTGTATTTGTTGTAAAACTGTAACTATAATGCACACAAGTCTCAAGGAAGTGACATTTCATTGAAAAACCCATAGTCTTTCTTGGGAGATAAAACAAATATCATCTAACATCTAGTGTGCCTTGAACTGAACATAATGCGCAAACGTTAATCATTTTTTTCCCATGCAACAAACAGTTAATGCTTTCTCAGCTGATAACTATGATTACACTACACATAGTAGTACCTTTTTGTTAATAACAAATTATTTATGACTTAGATCAACGCCGTTATGAATGCCATGTTGACTACGGAATTTTTTGACTCATTTACAAGTATAATGGGACTATTTTTCCCTCGCAATAATACACAATTGTTTAATTCCCTATTTCTTACACTGATGTCAGCTTTATCAAGGATTTCATGACGCGATTTAAGTAGCATGTTTGTATGTATGTATGTATGTATGTATGTATGTATGTGTGTGTGTATTCTTCAATTTAAGTTTCCTAAATTAATACCTACACAATGAAATTCCTCAACTACGTAAATTAGAAAAATAATGCAAACAAATCGTCTAACGAAATTAATAATCGGTAGTTTGACGTTATAGAGTCTATAACGTGAAACTACTATAATATAGACTGATGTTTTTGGGAAAGAAATTTGAATGATTTAAAAATGTAGTAAACAACATATTTTTCGAGCGATTATAGCCCAAGACGATCTTTGTCCATTAGTTCAAGTTTAAATCACTATTAATTGTTGTTGACAACGTGGTTTAAATGCGACTATTTACATTTACACACACGTACTGATGCATTAGGGATGACAAAAAGCTTAAAACGTTAATTTCGTATGTGATTATATGTGTAATTTAATAAATTACGTGGCATTTACTTTAAATATCATCAGAAGTAATTACTTAGTTAATCATTACTTTCATGAATTATTAGCTCGTTACGGTCTGTTAAAACTTATTCTTGTAAGCCATAAAACATCGAATAAACGAATCGTTAAAGTCAATTACATATACAATAATCATATAGATTAACGATATTAATATAAAATACGAGTTCGCGTTCTTAAAATAAGCAGCACATGATGAATTCGCAATACATTTCATATCTCTAACTATTTATGTATTAAAAACAAAATTCGCAATATACAAACTGATTAAAACCGCAAAAGGGGTTTGAACCGGATACGTAATTCGAATTTCTAGTAAGAACTGCTTGTGTTAAACGAAATTAATCATTAGCTATTAAATGTTAACCAAGGACGAAAAAATTCTATATTTTTAAATTCGTATAAGTTGTAAATAGTAATGATAATTAAAGGTGTTTTAAACTGGACCTGCTGTTGAGCTATTCCTTTTTAAAATGAATCTTAAGAAGGAAGAAAGCTCTAGCTTATCTAGGTTAATATGAAAGGAGCCTAATCGCGGTGTGTAGCTTATAATTTAATAAAAATATAAACCATTTCTATATGTGTATACAATAGAGATGAGTGGTGCAGGGAAAGTATTATACCTACTGTTTAAACTGTTTTTGGAATTAAATAGGGGTTATTTGGTTGGGCACAGGAAACGAATGAAGACGAACTCTCGTTCGGGTTGACGGTACTCAACCGGTTAATTATCATTTTGATATGATATAATGCCCAATTATAAAGTATAAACCAGTCCACAATAGGCGAACAAATAAATATGTAGAGCATTAAGCACGCAAATAAATATATAAATAGAATACGAGAATCGTTGCGCCGTTTAATTGAGCCTGTAGGCAACAAGCGAACATATATTATATATATATTAATATGTTTTTCAATTTAAATTTCTGTTATGGTAGTGAAAACTGTGTATAATGAGATATACAAAAACGTTTTATGAAACAAGTGAAATTTATCAGAAGCGCAGAAGAAAGTTAAGTGAAAATGCTGTTATCAGTCATGTTTGATAAAAACAAACTTACTAATGCTCGATAATCATTTTCCACCGCATAATTTCTAAATATATAGCGCGAACTAGTTTTACTTACTTATACGAAATAATAAAGAAGTATTGTAATCATGAAACAAATCAATTTTAATGGAAATACTTCTTTTGATCTTTCTTAAATCGAATATGACTACTTTTGGAACAGTTCTCTCTCTCTCTCTTTCTGTGTATGAGTGGTGTGTGTGTGTGTAAACAGTCTACAGTGAAAAACCACTGAATTATGAAAATTTAATTTAAAATAAACTTTGTAGTTTTTATATGACTCGCATGAAAACCTCCAGTTTTGAAAAGAATATCCAAACCGGAAGTTACTATTTATTCTAGTCATTTTTGTCGTTTGTTGTTTAAACGTAGTTTGCAATAGTGAAATAAGCTCAGAAAAAGTTTTATGCACAGTTAAGCATTTGGTAATAAAACTGGAAACATTTTTGTGCATCCTTTGCTTGATAAAGCTTTCGTAAAGAAGTACCAAGAAACTAATAATAATTGTCGTTAAGGGATAACCGCTGTTGGGATTAGTTAGTATCTGGCAGATGGACAAGGACAAAAAGGTATTTGTTAAGGCTTTACATGGCAATACGGACACCACATGACATTTTAAAGTTGAACCTTTCGACTGGTTATACCATACACACTTGTATACTATGTCACAATAAGAAAATGTTAACAGACTTCACGGACGAGATTGCAACAATAAATTGTAATCCTTGGTGTAGCTGACCACGCTGTCGATGTTGTTCTATAGATTTAAAGGTCGTTTACGATCAACCAACAGACTCAGACCGCTGACTGAGCCACTACATGTGAATGTATGGATGTGTGTGTGTGTGTGTGGTTATAGAAAATATATAAGTTGCTTTGACCGCTCTACTGACCCTAAAAGGTCTCAATTACTTGCACGAAAAAACCATCACTCGCGTTGTGATGAAAAATCAAATTGTATAACACTTACTATAATGGCGCGAGTCTCTGAGCTAGTTGGAGATTCATTCAAAATTACCTAATATTTCACAATTTATTCTCACATTTTACACTTTTGTTTTTGTTTCGAATAAACCGCAACATATTATAATAATTTCTTATATAACATTTTGTTTACTGGTATCAAATTATTATACATATTGTTATTGCAAGATTGAATTATACGTAAATCACTGCATAAAAAATACACTTTTTTACAATTTAAAAATAACCAGAAGTGGAAAAACTTAGCTTTGTAAAACATAAATAAAGAATTATCTACTAATTTATATTAGCAATTTTGCTAAATTAATAATATAAACAAATATATAATAAATAATGTTTAGGAATTAATATTGCTCCGTATATACATATATGTACATATGTATTACAGACTGGTCTAGAATCGTAATATAGAATATATTGTATTACTTACGCCTTTTATAATAAAAGTATTTCTTCCACTGGAAGGAAATGAAACGCTCCGATTTGCTCCAATAATTCCAAATATGTCATTCACTTAGCACAAACAACACACTTGCACACAGATTGCAACAATAACTTCTCAACAATCACTGGTTGATTATTGAATATTTCTGTCCGATCAAACCGGCTTGCCCACTTTGTGGTTTTTGCTTTTATTGCCGTCGATATTGCTGAAACTTTCACTTATTTTACAGTTTTAAACGAATGTCAGTTCAATGGGTTTGGTTCACACTAAACAAACCACAAAACATATTTTGACAGTAGAACTGTGCGAGCATATGGGACGCAGAGCAGCATAGAACACGCGCATACAACGGTCTGACATTGACTGATTTTCAGAGCTCCCACCATTGCTTTTGCTCCGGCAGTCCGGCCGATGCCGATACCGATGGTTCGTTGTTTTGCGGTAGCACGTTGCAGGTGCTCCGAGCTCTGGAAACAGTGGGGGCAACAACGCAGCTCTTTCATCCAGGATTAATGAGATAAACGTTTCTTTTTCGTCATGCTTTTAATGAAAATGAACTAATTATGGCTTTAACTTCACTCCTTCGGTTAATTTACACAAATACACTTATTGTTTTGACCCCCAGACTAGAGTAAACACGACGCAATCATGATATTACTAATTTTTAGTGTGGATTTTCAATTGGACGTTTATCAAATTTAATTCATTTCGATTGGGGATTTTCCAAACGTTCTAATTTAAGTCTATACTTTTCAATAAGAATACACCCCAGTCTTATGATCTCCCTTCTCGCTCTCATTTATTTTTCTCTAACTAAACACGACGCAATTTTATAAAAAACTAGGCTTTAGTTTATAAGTCTGTTATTTATTACTTTAACACAATAAATAAATTTAAATCAATTTAAAAATTACAACTTTTGTTGTTCCCTCTTCAGTGTGTTGTGTGCACCTTTATAGGGAATGTTTCCTATTCAGTGTGTTGTGTGCGACGTTATAGGGTATATTCCCTCGATGCTATAGGATATGCTCCCTCTACTCTAATCTAATTGAGCCCTAATTGTCTGCACGATATAGAATTCTGAAATAATGAGGTCGCATATGTGTTTGTGTGTTTCCTTGAACGAAAAACCCGAAAGTATGCGGGGGGAAACCTACACATTGCTTCACCGAAGTAAATGATGATAAATTTCATTTAGCTTAGGCGGGATTCAAACTAAGTGAACATCATAGTCCACTTACTGTGAGCTAGACCACTAACGCCCCTAACTTCGCTGTTAAATGCAAAGAATACACCTGAACAATACCTTTTAAAATATTCCTAAAATAACAATTAACAGTTGACACACAATGTCTCGACAATGACGTAGGTTCGGTCGAAACTAATCTATATTATTCACAAAAGAATTCCAGCGCATTACAGAAAATCGTTTACCATTCCTAAAATAGTTCAACAATATAAACATCAATATTAGTGTGTTCGGTGAAGTTTGCAGTCATTTCAAAATTTAAGTTAAAAATAATTTATATTATTGTTGCCAAAAACGTGCTTATTCGTATTTTCTTCAAAATACCTGCGCTCCAATGACGTTTTAATTGCGCTAAGTAGATTACAGTACTTCAACGAATAAAAATTAATAATTAATAATAAAATTACAGCTAAATTATTTTACTATTTAAAGCACGTTATTGTTAAAAAATGTTGAATGATGAAAATCAAATATAAGAGCAGTCGATTTAAATATATCTGCGCAGTTGCATCAGAAATATCTAAGCAGCAATAATATGCAAGGCAGCGAAAAAATGTAAGAATAAAAATTATCTATCTGCGCACATATACATATGTATATATAAAATATATGTAAAAATTACGCTAATAACACAAATTATGAGAAATTACTAATGTATAAATGGATCACGTGTTTCATAATAGAATTTAAGATAATATAATTGTAAAACGCGTCTTGGATTGCACGTGACAATTAACTTATGATTAATAAAAATGTTTGTTTTTATATTAATAGACATAAAGTGTGAGCATTATTACCTTTCATCCTCTTATTTATATTGATGCTGGAGATATAACTCAGAGTCAATCGCAAGCAGGCCATCATGACACAATATTTTAAAAGTAAAACAAATACTTAAATTTTTTATGCAAATTAGTTGTTATGAATAATATTATAAATTGAACTTTTAATCCTACTTTTAGACAATATATATTTAGAATATATCTTACTATAGATCAAGTAAAATTTCGATAACATAAAAACACATCATTTTAAATCTGTCAAGTAGATTGGAACAAAATAGCGATTAAATAATTTAACAACAAATACACATGAATCTCCTGTATACCGGCAATGTTTTAGAATTCCGGAATAAATTATAATTAAAATAATGTTTATCGGCGAAAAATTGAAAGTGTATATATTTCAGCCAAACTAGCACACAACCAGGTTCACATATATGAATTCTATGTGAATTAAAATAACAACATATGATTTTTACGTTCTTTATTTATTTTTATTACTTTCTTATACGCAGTATAAAGTAAGTATTGTAATTATGAAAATTTTCGATCTTGAGATTTTAACGGAAATATACGTTTTAACCTTCCCTGAAACGTATCTGACTATTTTTGGAATAACATCCGTCTGTGTGTGTGTATGTATGTGCGTGTGTGTGTGTGTGAGCGCTTTACAGCCTAAATGGTTGAAGGCAAATTTAAGAAACTTCAAACTTAAGATTTGTAAATGCCTGGGCAGAAAACCTCCTAGTTTTGAAAACAATATTCAAACCGGAAGTGCATGTTTGTACTCAAAAATGGTTGCACTTACAGAAAAATTATAACAATAAAAATTATTCATAAATTCATAAAAGGTACCGGAAACAAGAAATTGGCTATTGAAATTTGTTTCTTATCATAATTATTTTCACATAAATCATATCAACTGTGCCTGTTAATTTATTAACAGAAAAACAAAAAAAAACTTAAATAATTTTGTTTGACATTTAATATTTATTCTATTAAATAATTTAGTGAAAAGGGGTTCCATAGGTTAGTAAAATATTATAAATTAGAAAAATAGTAAAAATAGGATATGATCTAACCAAAATGAGTATGAGAAAGTTCAATGCAAGCTACACCTTATTTTATGTTTTTAATTGGTATGTAACATGAATTTAACTATACCACTATTTTGAGTACTTACCGTATTATACAGCCGAAATATATTTAGTGCAAAACTGTTTCAAAGGTTAGTAAAATATTATTAATTAGGAAAATAATAAATGTAAAGAGTTCTCCACCATCCCCAATTAAGCATAAAGTAACAAATATAGTATGTATAAAAAATTCGTACATAAAAATATAATCCATTAAAAGTAAAAGTGTTCGCTTATAAGATTTTGTGTCGGTGCTCGGTAACATCAAAGCTCGGAATTTGCATAATAACTTGCACTTATTCCAGCGTGCAGACAGTTTTTAAAATATGATCCTTATTATCCCTACGCAGTATAATTTATCACTCCTAAACGTGAGGTATTTTAATACTTCTATTCAGCAAACATTGTGTGACTATGCAAAAATAAAAATGCGATCCCTTAAATAAAATTTTATTGCTACATTCCGTTAGGTGTATTGGTTTTCGTGGAAAAAATCGCATTTCTTTTTTAACTTGTTATAATTTAAATACTAGAACTAGTTACCTAAGAAATATTCATCTAGTTTTCACTATATACCGATGCCATTTGCGTCAATATTTTTCAAGGTGAAACATATTGTTGTCGAGTCCTTTGATGGTTTATTATAGATTGTAAATAAATAACGAAAAAATGCGAGCAATATAAAATTCTCGTTTTTGTTACTTTTAACAATGAAATTCATTTCACTGCTAAAAGTAAAAATTCGAAATATTTGATTAAAAACTAAATTTAAAACAAATTATTGGTAAAGTGAATTAAGAATATCCGCAGTGTCTTGCATTGAATTCACTTATTTATATTTTGAAAGATTTTTACACAATACAGGGTGTAACAGCGAAACGAGCTACCTCGAATAACTTCTATGTTATTAAAGATACAATAAAATAGTGTAAGACAATATTATGCAGGACCAAGGGGGACATCCAACTATGAAAGAAGATATTTTTTAAACCAGTGGTTCTCAAGCAACAACACAAAGTTATATTTTTTCAAATGAGATGCTATATATTTTTTAGGCCCATTCGATAGATTTTTTTTTCTGAATTCCATCATGTATTCGTTTTATACCCTTACATAATAAAAATATTGAGAAATATCTGCAGTGTCATGCACCGAACTTTCTTATCCGCATATGGGTTAAACTATATCGTAGTTACATTATTTTTCTAATTTATAATATTTGTTCTAACCTTTAGATCTCTTTTACACTAAATATGTTTCTTAGAATAAATATTAAATGTCACTTCAACTTCAAATTATTTCAGTCTATTTTGTTAAACAATTGACAGGCGCAGATGATACGATTTATGTAACAATATATATAATAAGCAGAAATTTATTTTGAAACCAGTACTTTTTTTGGAAAAAAGATTCAAACAAAAGTTGTGCTAAATATAAATATCATTAACTTTTGTTCACAAAAAATTTCTGTAACTGTAACCATTTTTGAGTAATTGAAGAAACTGCAAAAAATGACTAGGGTAAACATGCACTTCCGGTCGGAATATGGTTTTCAAAAATAAGAGGTTTTCGTGCCAGGCACATACAAATCTTAAGTTTAAAATTTCATAATTTTCCCTTTAGCCGTTTGGGCTGTAGAGCGCTCACATACATACACACACACACACACACACACACACACATACACACACACACACACACACAGACGGACGTCATTCCAAAAATAGTCGGATTCGATTCAGGGAAGGTCAAAACGTATATTTCCGTTAAAATCTCGAGTTCGAAATTTTTCATGATTACAATACTGCGTATAAGAAAGTAAAAATACGATTGAAAATTGAATAAATTTTATTTTTATATTTACGTTTCAGTAGGCTATGAAAAACATTTCAGCTTAAATACAACGAAACATACTTAAATACATGAAATTATTTGTTATTTACTTTATAACACTATTTAACACACACAGACAGACGTCATTCGAATATAATCAGATACGATTCAGGGAAACTCAAAAGATATATATTACCGTTAAAGTCTCGAAATAGATTTTTTTTCATGATTTAAATACTTACTTATTACTCTGTATAAGAAACAAAAAGTCAGACTCGATTCAGGATAGGCAAAAAAATAATCTCGAGATGGAATTTTTACATGATTATAATACTTACTTATTACATCGTATAAGAGAGAAAAGCCGCGGATAATTTGGAACTAACATGTTCGGCAACGGTTGCCATGTTGGTTGTTTACTTTTGTGACTTGACTTTGGCATTTTGTGTATTTTGCAGGTTATTATTTGTATTTTGCGTATTCTTTTAATTTTAGAAACATTATTCCATTCAGCAATTTATTAATATAGTTATAATTTATAACTAGTGGGTGTAAGTAGTTAATAAGTTACAAATAAAATGTTGACCGTAATTAGTTTAAATAAATTATGTGCATTTGCGAGTGCTACTCTCAAAACGTGGAATATGGTAGAGGGACAAATAATTATGTGTGGTGCATCGGAAGATACTCCAACAGAAATTGAATTATACGCATTGCATTTGCAAACAATCGGTATAGCCAGGTATAGTAGTTTCGCCACATGTATACACTAAATGGACACGATGTGACAATGCATAGTCACTCTTTGCAAACATCTTGTCATTTTGATATATTGTCATCGTAGGTAAGGCGTATTATAAATTTTTGGTTAGTAATTGAAATAATAATTTTTTGGCACAGAAACCATATCCAGGAATTGAAGCCTGTCTCTTCAACCGACATGAAATTTTTATGGGTACAATATCTACTGCTACTTTTCGTTGTAGAAAACAAGAGCGGAAACCAATATTACCACCCCATACAAATAAAAATTAGAAAATGATTAGACATTAAATTTATATATTAAGAATAAAACAACTTAACTTTTCTTCACAATTTAAAATTGTGAAGAAAAGTGTTTTATTCTTAATTAAACACACCTTCACGTAACTCAACCCCAAACTTATAAGTATATATCTTTTAATTTGATATTTGTTATTTATTGGTATAACAAATCGAGCAGTCGAAATGTCTCATGATCAATTGTATTGAGACTTGTAGTGAAAACTGGTTATATTCACGATTGTATTAATATAATTCTAAATCACGCATATTCATCTGACTTAAGGGGAGGTTCTCATGTAAATGACCAAAAACTAGACAAAGTTTTGAATTTTATTTCTCGGTAATGAAAAGAGATAGAAGTTTGCGGTTTAGAGATACTAAAAGGTTATTCTTTTGTCTACATTTTAGAATTTTTTTATTAAAATCAAAATGGCGCCCGTGGTTAGTGACAGTGTCGAGTGATGTCAGCGCGTAATTGTAAATCGGCGTGCAGTTTAGCGCCTCAGTATTTGTCTCGAACAAAAAAATGGGAATACCGTCAAAAAGAGAATTAAATTTATAGGAAGATAGACCTAAAAAAATTTTGGACTATCTTGAACTTTAAAGTTGATTTTTCGGGTATTTTTTTCCACTTCAAGGCCTTATAACAAATCGTTAATATAAACAATTTGTATATTTTATAGGCCTATCTTCCACAGAAAAAGGTTCTCTTTCGAACGGTCAAAAGTCTAAAGTTGTACATCAAACCAGTCTCAAGTGAGACTGCACGCAGTTTTGAAAAATCATGTTTCGAGATAAACGCGTTTAAAGTTTTGGGAACATTATCGATGGAATATTCGTGATAAAATGTCAATTTTTCGTAACAATTACATGGAATTAATAGTTTTGGACATCGTTGAATCCGAATCTGAAGTCAGTTT
The DNA here is from genome assembly GCA_944738965.1 of Nebria brevicollis. Taxonomy (NCBI): domain Eukaryota; kingdom Metazoa; phylum Arthropoda; class Insecta; order Coleoptera; family Carabidae; genus Nebria; species Nebria brevicollis. The sequence continues at coordinate 5,278,359 of OX122903.1, forward strand.
TTCAAAATTCTAAATGGCCGATCCAATATAGCGGACCAAAAAAAAAAAAACAATGCAATTTCATCCAAACTTGGGAATTGAAGGGTTTCGCGATTTCTAAATATGGATTTGGGGTAACATGTGCCACAATATAAAAAATAAAAATGGCAAAACCAATATGGCGGACCAAAAATGTGACTGAATTAAATTTGTTTTTTGTTTTTTAGTGTTTTTCATAACTCACGATTAGTCTGCAAATATATTCCGAAGGCCTGTACACATGTACAGTGCAATGCCAAGCATTCTGCGAACGTGCATAAAGCCGAGAAAAGGTCTCTAATTGAGTCGCGCGTCTCGACCCGAGAGCGGCCCGTGGCGGCCGGGACGCACCTTCGAACAATGGGCTGCAGAAACGTTTGTGATGCGCGGATCGAAAAACGCTTTAAACCCAATATAGTATACACTTATACCTTTCGAAAAATGTGATAAAAAAAAATCGATTTTTTGAAAACTTTACATGAGAACCTCCCCTTAATGGATGATGTGTATCTATTCCGAAATGTTGCGAAATTATATGCACGCACAAAGTTGTAATGACGGATGTAGCTAAAATTACTCAAGCAACGAGAATACTGAGTAACTGGAAGTAGGTGCTATTCTCTGTTAACTTACTTGAATGATAATTGGAAAAAAAAATTACAAATACTTTTGGTCTAAACAGTTCTCCAATAAATATACAAGGCATGGAATAAGATAAGTAGCAACAACGCGTCATTTATATGCATGAATATTGTTTTCTCTTGATATATCGGGATCTGTCGCACAAGTACGGTCTTGGTTTGTCGATGCATCGCTTACGACATCTATTGTGCAAATATATGACTTGTAGCCATCTATAGTGCGGGGGTAAAACTAATATGCAGCGTCTTGGTTTTACTTTACCCGTCTTTTAGTTAAGTAGTGCGGGCTGCATATATTTGTAGCTAGCATTTTAGTTTATTTTAAAGCGTAATAAAATATGGCATGAACAATTATAATTTTTTGTAATATTAATTTTCGTTCTATTTTAGCAAAACATGTATAAGAAAGTTTTATTAATAGTTGAGAAGTACGTGGAAAATATTGTGTTCGAACATTTACTATTTTTTTAATAAATCAGTGAACACCACTTTCTAACTATAACTGTAAAATGATAGTAATACATTATTTATTATTGATCAAGCTTTTTACTACACTAAAGTATGTATCTCAAAAATATAATATGCTATTTATTTTATTTGAAACATATGTTCAAAATTAAATTTAAAAATTAATAAATTGATAAATTTTATTCGTGATCGAGACTATCGTTGGCGACGCTAGTAGCGTTAATAAAAATGCCTGGCGTAATGACCAATGCATTTGACAGTTGAGGTAGAGGCTATGATTGAACACACGAAAGCCAGTAAAGTGAAATATGTATTAAGTGAACGTTCTTTGCCAAAACGAATCACTCTTGGAGTCAGAATCTTTTATTTTCTGTTCTTTAAAATTATATTTTGATTGTAAATGTTATTTAAAATTTATTTGTGAGTTACCCGAAGAATTTACTTCGTAAGATATGATAGATATTTTGTTCCTTCGATATTTATGAAATAAATAGACAGCTGGCCATTAACGGAACAAACAGCTGATTGGTTCATGAATGTCCGGCGTAATGACCAATTTTGTAGTACATTAGTTTCACCGCCAGAAAGTGAGTTGTTAATTTCGATCACGAATAGAAAGCATTCAGGTTATTTTCTTAGCTTTAAACCTAACCAGTAGCCATTCTCTGAATTGACATTAAATTGTGAGCGGCTAAGACGCAACGGTACCTGTGTTTTTTCCACTACTTCAATTTGAAATTTGGCTAATAAATGTATAAAGATTATTTTCGCCTCCAGTAATGCAAATCTTGATCCTGTAACAAAAATGTTACCATCATAAGCTAAATAAATTATATAACCTCTAGGCCACAATATTAAAAATACTTCAGGATTATATATTTTATTTAATTAGTTTTTATTCTCTAAATTTTTTTACCAATACAATTTCTTGGTCCAATACCAAATGGAATGTATGTAAACGGCTGAATTTTGCTTTTGTTTTCATCGCTAAATCTTTCTGGATCAAATTTCTCGGGATCGGGATAATATTGTGGATCTCGATGTATGGCGAAAATCGGGAACCATAAATTAGTATCTTTTTCAAGAAATACTGGTTTTTCAGAAGGATTCGTTGGTTGAATTGTGTATGATTTGGTACATACTCGATCTATCACAGCGCCTGGTGGCCATTTTCTTAAAGTTTCTAAAACAATATTATTTTTGTCCTAATTGTCGCTTCAATAACAATTTTTTAAAAACATGCATTCGTTTATCGATCGCGGTCTACAAACTCGGAGCCGATTTGGTTGTAACTAATAACTCACCAGAGATAACCATATCTAAATACTTCATTTTCGAAACAGCTTCATATGTAACTTTGTTACCCTCAACTAAAGTATGATTAATTTCATTAAATAATTTGTTTTGTATATCTGGATTTACGGCTAGTTCATAAGACATCATGCATAATAAAGTTGATTCTGAATCAAAACCAGCAAGGAAAAACAGGAATGCTTGTGCAGCTATATCTTCGTCGCTTAGCTCTAAAACAAAATATAAATGGTGGCATAAGAGAGTTCAATTTGATATCTTAAATAAGCAGTGCTTTTATTCAATTTAATTGGTACTAATTAATTAATATCATACCTAATTTACTATTTCTTTCTTTACCAATGCCTGATTCTTGAACTGTAGCAAATCCGTCTTGAGTATCCGTTTGTTTATCATTTGCGTCATGTTTCAATACCCCTTTCCGTGCTTCCATTAGCAAATGTATCATATCAGGTCTACAAATTGACTTTTCTTCTCTAATTTGAATTGTAGTAGTAATTAAATTTTTAAAGAAACTAGTTACATCTTTACTGAAAATTGTTATTTTGAAGAAATTCATAACAGATGGCATCATTGCATAGCACATGAAAATAAAATTAGCTAAACCACCGAAGTTCACTCCTTTTTTTCCCATCACATAAAATTCGTTGTCCCTCTCTTCTAACGAATCACATTTTACACCAAATGCGCACGTAGCTATGACATCATTAGTGTACCGTGTATAGACATCTTTCATTTCAAAAGTGACTGCGGTTTCTACATTTGTTTTTTGTGCGAAGTGATTCGTAAAATTTTCAGCACACTCTGACATCAAATTAAACATCGATCGCATTTTGCTTCCTGTAAAAGCGGGTGATAATGTTGAACGCATATCTTTCCAACGATCACCTAAAAAACAAAATGACATTATTTTTTCTAAAAATGTACAATTACGCAACATCAATTAGTGTTAAACCCCAAAAAGCCAATGAAATGAAATGTCGCAACATTTATTAATATAATTGCCATAATTTATATAAACTGTACCTTTCAATGAGATTAAGTTTTTTCCAAATATTGGTTCTGCTTCTTCGGATAAGAAGCCTTTATGATCAGTAAAATTATCGAAATCTTTAACAGCTATTTGTTTAATTAGTTCGACATCTTTTATCATCAGTGTTGGTGTTAGAAATTGATAAAGTCCAAAATATCTAGAATTGAATTAATTTCACATATATATGTGGAGTATATTACTATTAGCCGGTGTAAATGTTTATATTTTAAATATATTATTTATTTTAATCAAACATATGTAACAAATGTTCTAGATTTTCAAAAAAAAATGATATAATCATAATTTTTATATACTACTTTCTACAATAATATTTTAGGACTGTTTGCGAGATATTTTAAAATTTCTAAGGATTTAAAAATCAGTTTTTATTGGTTGATAAATTTTAGGAGCGTTAGGAATGTTTGCAAGAATTTTTAATAATTCTAAAGATACAAGACTATGTGAGTATAATGGTGTACTTGTGCCATCGTTATGTATGGTAGTGACAAACCAAGCAATAAAGGCGTGTGCATATTGAGGAAATGACATTTTTCAGAGCTATATGTGGTATATCTAGGAGAGACAGAAAGAGGAATTCGTGGGTGTATGAGCAGTACGATATTTAAAAAAAAATGCCGTACATAGAATAGGTATGTCTGTATGTAGAACTAACCTGGTACTATGTTCATGATACATATCATTTACCCAATCTGGCATTGATTTCAAACGTAAGGCAAAAGCGCCCATACTTCCTACTATAGGCCATGGTTTATCGTATGGAATATGAAGTTCTTTCCAATGCTGATGTGGTTTATAGATTTTATAATAAATAAATAGCAATAAGCAAATCACTAATAGCCAAAAATACATGTTGATAATCTGTAAAATTAAAATTATACAAAATCAGTACACGGCATATAATCATTATTTAAATTCTTAATTATGTAGTTGTAATATGAAATATATGGCCAATTGATCCCATTAACGAGACAAGTTCAATGTCATGTCAATTATTTTTTTATGCTTCCTAGTGTTTCAGAAACTTTCGTTCGAATTTATATAACCGGACACAAATTAAAAATATCGCTAGTAAGTCATAACTGTACAAATCTACATGCCGAAAGTTATTCTTGTATGTACTATGATTTTTACTTTCTTATACGCAGTGTGAGTAAGTATTGTAATCATGAAAAATTTCGATCTCGACATTTTAACGGAAATATACCTTTTGACCTTTTGACCCTCTGATTCGATTCTGACTATTTTTGGAATGACGTATGTCTGTGTGTATGTGTCTGAGTGTAAGCGCTCTACTGTCTAAACGGTTTAAGTAAAATTATGAAACTTTAAACTTAAGATTTGTATATGTTATCCTAGCAAGCCTCTTATTTTTGAAAAGAATATTCAAACCGGAAGTGCATGTGCATTCTAGTTTATTTTTGCGGTTTCTACAATAACTCGAAAACAGTAACATAAAAATAATAGATATATAACATTTTGTATAACCTTTGCTTGAACATTTTTTTCAAATATATTACCAGTAACAAAATAATGGCTATTGAAATTGCTTCTTCTTATAATTATTTACACATACATCGTAACATCTGTGCTTGTCAATTGTTTAACAGAAAAACCAAATAGACTTAAATAATTTAATATTTATAATATATATTTAGTAAAAAATGTTCCAAAGGTTAGTAAAATGTCATAAAGTATAAGAAAGTTCAGTGTAAGACATTGCAGATATTTTACTTTCTTATACAGACATAAGTTTGTTTTTCAGCAGTTCTTAAAAAATAGTAATCAACATATAATTTCTATATTTTCTTTAAGTGAGAATAAGAGACGTAGAGAATTATGTAGATAAGATATGAGCATATTGAAAAGCGATTCATGACACGTAACAGTAAATATACTTACAAATATATAGCATAAATTGTTATATAAACCCGCGAAATGTTTGGAATTTTATATAAATGTTTCTAGTATATCTAGTCACTCTATTCCAGACCGCAATGTTTGCTTCTAATACAAAAAAATTCATATATCTGCAGTGTATTGCACTTCACTTCACTTTGTTACTTTTATCTTTGCTTTTATATACGTAGTAAAGTATTGTAATCATGAAAAATTTCGACCTCGAGATTTTAACGAAAAGATACCTTAGACCTTCCTTGAATCGATTTTGACTATTTTTGGAATGTCTGTCTGTGTGCGTAAATATATATATATATATATATATATATATATATATATATATATATATATATATATTTACGCACACACACACAGACAGACTGATGTCATTCCAAAATTTATAAAATACTAACCTTATGAACGCTTCTTCAATAACAATTTTTATGAAAGTATGTGTCTATTTTTTACCTGTTATTTATTAAATATATAATTTATTTGCTTATTTTTAAATATAGTATAATTTATAAAATATAATCTTCAAATTCGTGAACGAAATTAGCAACTCGTTTTCAGGCGTTGAAACGAATGAACTACAAAAATTGGTCATTACACCGGGCATTAATGAATCAATCAGCTGTCTATTTATTTCATAAATTTCGAAGTAGAAAAATATCGATCATATCCCACGAAGTATTTTTCGGTCAACTCACAAATAATTTATAAACAACAGTGACAATCACAATACAGTTTTAATGAATACAAAATAAAAGATTCTGACTCCAAGAGTGATTCGTTTTGGCAAAAAAAACGGAAAGAATCAGTTCACTATCTTGCATAGTTAATTTTGGTTCACTTCACGTGTCCTAGTCATGGAAGAATGTTCTTTGTCAAATACATTGGTCATTACGGCCGACATTTTTTATTAATGCTACTAGCGCCGCCAACGATAATTTCGTTCACGAATACCTGCGTATATATGACAATTTAAATAAAATAATTCTCATGTAATTGGTATACTTTTTAAATAACTACTAAACAGAAAGTTGTAAGATATATGAATATATATGTAAACATATTTACTGAAAGTGCAGTCGTTTCGAAGATATTGGAGAAACCCGCTGCAGAAACCACTGACTGCTTTCAAACAAAGAGATGTTCTTAAACATAGATAATTCACTAATAGATCGTCGACTCCTTAAAGAAGCGCTGTAAGAGTATATTTTGGCGTATGGAAATTGAACTAACGGAAAGCGGGAAATATGAATTCCAGATGCAGTGCAGGTTGCATAAAAATTGGAGTGGTTTTTAGTGAAGACCACAACACTCTGAATCATGAATAGAGATGCGAAAATAACGCTCTTGGTATATCAATTTATACAAAGACGTTGTTCTCGCTTCTCTATTTATGATTCAGAATATCGTGGTCTTCACTAAAAATCGCTCTAATTATATTGTAATCCATCACCAAAAATTGAGTAAATTAATGAATATTAAAAATAAACTGATATTATATATATATGTATTATAATACTTATTTATTAGTAAATATAAAAAATTATTATACATAGTGTAATAATATTATTAATTTAAGGATCTGAAAAGAAATAGAGTTTAATAAAATATTAATTTGAGAATCTGAAAAGAAATACATAGTTTTATTAAATATTAATCTAAGAATCTTCTGACACATACGTGATAACTCACCCGCAAAATAATACCAAGATACGTTGCCCAAAGGAGGGAGATAAGAAGCATCAAGGAAACATATATAAATCAACCAGGAGCGCTACAAATTCAGTTGCCTTGTAACGTGAACGATAAACAGATTATCCCAAGAAAAATTCCATGTGGAGAAGACAGTGTGACATTCGGAATAGTACACGTACTCCCAGCAACCTGGTCGAACCTGAAATCATTCAGACTAAATCCACTATACGCACAAAATATACCAACATACAACAATCTATCTGAATGTTTAAATCATAATTAGACTAGTCAGATAACACATTTGAATTTACCATGCATTAGTGGAATGTCAGACTAAATTGAGTGGACAAGTATATAAAACGCACCGCTGGACTGGCCATTATTGAGGTACCATAGAGATTTTAATAGACTTTACATATGGAATGTCATCACAGCAATTGCAATATTGTTAATGCTAAGAAACAACGGCTTGAGGCTATTTGGACTCGCCCTCACAGTACGAACACAGGAAACAAACATAACGAATGCACTAGTAATAATCGAGTTAGTGACACTACTGATTATTTCGGCTATAACATAACCTAGCTTACCTCGCGTGGAAAGTGCAGCAGAAGATAAGAAAAGTTCTTCATGGAATCCTACAAATTACAAATTGATATATTTGTCTTAAATAACATATAAATGTAGTAAATTTTCAATATATATGAATAGATAGATACCATGTATTCAACATAATTATTTAATATTACCTGGCAATTTTATTGACGGTACTGAGTACTTTTTCAGTCTTTTAGTCCCAGAATTTTTACATTCTTCGATAAAATGACCACTACATATACGAAATGATTCATATATGTATAAATCATCATAGTTTACAAATTTAGGTTTTGCAATACGTTCAACTCATTTATTAGAAATCTCCGGCTCGTATAAAGGTAATCTGTGGCGGGTGACGAGACACACAAAATCACAACCGGGAACACAACAAAGGTCGGCATGATAACCAACAATAACTTCGATAAAGTCACAAATAAATTAAAACTGGTAACCTGTTAATGTAAACAACTTTGTCAAGTTTAAAACTGCAACCAATGAGTATTTCGTACTCATTGCTGCAACTGACGTTTATGATTGACGCACGCGCAGAAGTAACCTCATCTGAGGCACAGCAGCGCTATGTGTACGGGGAAGGAACCTTTTCAAAAAAAAGAGACAGAGCTTTGTACCACTCGTTCTATTGGAGTCGACATAGCGTGTTCTTAAACCTGTCTCAAACATTGTCGAATGTTTGTAGGAGGCGTTGGAATAGTTTGGGAGCTACGAACTCTAAACGGCAGAGTGCACGCAAGTCATTTATCGCTAGAATTGACGAAAAAAGTGGGACGTCACTATCGGCAAAACTGCGCGGGAAAAGGGAAATGTACACGGTCAATGCCGCGAGATATGTTATTCTTATGGCGAGAATCGACGGCGCATTTGTTGTGAGACATTACGTCTATATGTAGGGTTTAATCAAAAAATAACAATATCTGCAATGTCTTACACTGACTTTCTTATACGTATTTTGTTTAAATGGAAAGAATTCATATTTTTATATTTTACTAACCTTTGAACAATTTTTCACATAATATATTGCTTACAATAATTATTAAATTGCATTTGAGTCTATTTTGGTTTTTTTTGCTATGATTTATGTAAAAATAAGTAAAATATGAAAGAATTTCAATAGCCAATTTCTAACCTGTATTCTTTTCAAACAAAACTTTTACTTTCTTATACGAATTAATATGTTCGAGATTTTAACGGAAATTTACTTTTTGACTGACTATTTTTGGACTGATGACGAGAAGCGGGGCGAATATCAATTTTTTTTCAATGTATTCTTATGTGTTTACGCGCACTTTAGAATAGCGACGCGCAGAGGAATACTACTGATAAGAGAATATTTGGACGCTTCATTTCGCGTCGATATAGTGCGTGTTGACCTTTACTACGTATAAGAAAGTAAAAATTCGTTAGAGGCAATTAAATAAGTTTCGTGATATTGTGTGTGAATAATAGTGAACATATTTAATGAAAATATACGGAATAAGCGAACATGAAACCAAAACAAACAAAGATGAATTTTCGGATTATCTACATTTAGAATATGAAATCTAAAAGAACCGGTTTACATAATAGGGAACTTCAACGCAAGAGTAGAAAATCAAAACAAGAGTTTAGAAGACACTATGGAAAGCATGGAAAATCAACTAGAATTAACGGAAATACGCTAATAGATTTTTGTATCATTAATGCATTGAAAATACAAAGTAATACGCAAATACACATATACTGATGCTAATATGGCAGACAGGTCAAATACCAATTGCCTTGGAAAAAGCAGTGATATTCCACATACACAAAAAGGGAGATAAAAGAAATTACAACAACTATAGAGGAATATCACTGCTATGCACTACGGTTAAAGTATATGAGGTAATACTAGAAAACAAATTAAGAAATTTAACCGCCACATCAATGGCGAAAGTTCAAAGTAGATTTATGAAAGAACACCACACAAGACCACATGCACAATAAGAAAATTGACAGAAAATACTCTAAAACAAGACAGTAAACTATTTATTGCTTTTATAGATTTAGATAAAGCATTTGACAGAGTGCCGCGGAAAAAAATGTTGAAAATATTACGAGATTGTAAAGTTAGTGAACAATTATTAAGAGCAATAAGAAGTATATACAAGAAATCATCAAATTATATAAGAACAGAAAACCAGACATCGGAAGAATTCATAACAACACAAGGACTAAGACAAGGTGGAGCATCAAGCCCATTTCTATCTTAGATGGTATTATAAAGCAAATAAAGGACCAAAAAAGTGGAAGTAGGATTTACAAATCTTAGAAGAATCATAATAGCGGAATGTGCATTTGCAGATGATCTTGCAGTAATAGCAAAAAATAAAGTACTTCAACACAACATAAATACATTGAAAGAGAAACTAGACATGCACAACATGAACATTAATATAGAAAATACAAAATTTACGGTAATATCGAAAGAAGACAAAAGCAAATATAATAACAAAGGGGAATGAAATAGAACAGGTAGAATCATTTATATATTTAGAGTCAATAGTGAACTATATAGGATCAAAGAGAACAAAAATGACACTATACAAAACAATCTACAGACCAACGCTAATATATGGAAGCGATACTTGGATTATAGAACCAGAGGATGAAAAGAAAAATACAGGCAACAATAATAAGATATTTAAGGAAAGTGAAAAGTTCCACTATGATGGACAAAATCAGGAATGAGAACATAAGATCAAAACTACAAACAGAAAGCATTCATAGAACAATAGGCTTGGTACGGATATCTCATGAAAATAATTTTGCTTATTGCTGTAAATGCGGAATTTTAAACTCTACAACTTTTATTTAAAGTATTTTTCTATGAAATAATTTGTGGGAGAAATGCGCACTGAAAAACGGTTTTTTCATGTTAAATCCCTATGTACATTTATGCCTTACTAACCGAAGTAATTTTAAAGCGTAAGAAATAGCATAATAAATAATTATAATTTCCTGCATTATTCATAGTTTGTTATAATATACCACCTATCTTAACAAAACACTTATAAGAAAGTTTTATTAACAGTTGAGAAATATGTTTAAAATATTTAGTGTTCGAAAATACATGTAGTTTTATCAGTAAGTCACAAACACTATTTACGCACATGCAAACTATAATTGTAAAAGGATAGTAATAAATAATTTAATATAGATCAAGCTTTTTACTACACTAAAGTATGTATCCCAAATATATAATATAATGTCATTGATTCTATTTGAAACATATCTTCAAAAATAAATTTAAAATTAATAAAATTGATACATTTTACAGAAAGCATTTTGGTCATTTTCTTAGCTTTAAACCTAACCAGTAGCCATTCTCTGACGTGACATTAAATTGTGAGCGGCTAAGACGCAATGGTACCTGTGTTTTTTCCACTACTTCAATTTGAAATTTGGCTAATAAATGTATGAAGATTATTTTCGCTTCCATTAACGCAAATCTTGATCCTGTAACAAAGAGTTTTTTTTAATAAATTTTTTCATATAAAATACTAATTTTTTTGAAATATAAGCTTTTAAGTATCCTGGTATATATATTTCTCGGTATACTCTATTCTAAAAGTTACAAATACAAACTAAATAACATATTTGACCCCTAAGCCTTAAAATGTAAAAAGGCTTAGGGGATATAAGTTTTATTTAATTTATTCTTAGCCTTAGAATTTTTACTATTTATTTTACCAATACAGTTTCTTGGTCCAATTCCAAATGGAATGTAGGTGAATGGCTGAATTTTGCTTTTGTTGACATCGCTAAATCTTTCTGGGTCAAATCTCTCTGGATCGGGATAATATTGTGGATCTCGATGTATGGCAAAAATCGGGAACCATAAATTAGTACCTTTCTCAAGAAGTACTGGTTTTTCAGAAGGATTCGTTGGTTGAATTGTGTATGGTTTTGTACATACACGATCTGTCCCAGCGCCTGGTGGCCATTTTCTTAAAGTTTCTAAAACAAAAATATTTTTGTACTAATTGACGCTTCAATTACATCAAATTTTTTAAGAAGATGTATTCATTTATCGATCACGGTCTTCAAAGTCGAAGCCAATTTGGTAGTAACTAATAACGCACCAGAGATGACCATATCTAAATACTTCATTTTCGTAACAGCTTCATATGTAACTTTGTTATTACACTCTGCTAAAGTATGATGAATTTCATTAAATAATTTATTTTGTACATCTGGATTTACCGCTAGCTCGTAAGACATTAAGCACAATAAATTTGATTCTGAATCAAAACCAGCAATGAAAAACAGGAATGCTTGTGCAGTTACATCGTCATCGCTTAGCTCTGAAACAAAATATAAATGGTGGTATAAGGGAGTTCAATTTGAGATCTTAAATGTATAGTGTTTTAAAATTAACCAATTTAGTTATTCATCAAACTCTTCATACACTCTCTTGTATTTCACATGCTCACAACTTTTCATTCACGCAATTTAATTTCTCGCTCACACAAACACATAATTAATATTAAAATTATATTGATAAATTTTATTTTAGTAATATAAATAATATATATATTCATACATTCATAGCATTATGCCTATTCACATCAAATGGGCTTGCAGAATATTTTTTCACATCTTAACAATCTTCACGGAATGCTTCATTCAAATTTATCAAATTCTTCATACACACTCTCGTATTCCATATGCTCATATTACGTTCTCAATCATATTTATCCATTTATTCCAAAAACAACCTCGTATTCTCACACCATTCATTTTTCTTTGGATTGACGAATGTGAAAAAAATTCAACTCGTATCAATTATTTTATATCATACCTAATTTACTATTTCTTTCTTTTCCTACGCGTGATTCTTGAACTGTAGCAAATCCGTCTTGAGTATCAGTTTGCTTATCATTTGCGTCGTGTTTCAATATTCCTTTCCGTGCTTCCATTAGCAAATGTATCATATCAGGTCTACAAATCGACTTCTCTTCTCTAATTTTAATTGTAGAAGTAATTAAATTTTTAAAAAAACTAGTTACTTCTCTACTAAAAATTGATATTTTGAAGAAATTCATAATCGATGGCATCATAGTATAGCCCATGAAAATTAAAGTAGCTAAACCACCGAAGTTTACTCCTTTTTTTCCCATCATATAAAATTCGTTGTCCCGCTCTTCTAACGAATCACATTTTAAACCAAATGCGCACGTAGCTATGACATCATTAGTGTACCGTGTGTAGACATCTTTCATTTCGAAAGTGACTGCGGTTTCTACATTTGTTTTTTGTGCGAAGTGATTCGTGAAATTTTCAGCACATTCTGACATCAAATTAAACATCGATCGCATTTTGCTTCCTGTAAAAGCGGGTGATAATGTTGAACGCATATCTTTCCAACGATCACCTAAGAAACAAGGTGATTTTAATTAGTTTTACTAAAAATGTACAATTTACTTCATAAAGCCAATCAAACGAAATGTCGCAGCATTTATAATTATAGTTTCCATAATTTATATTAAAAGTACCTTTCAATGAGAATAAGTTTTTGCCAAATATTGGTTCTGTTTCTTCGGATAAGAATCCTTTATGATCAGTAAAATTATCAAAATCTTTAACTGCAATTTGTTTTATTAGTTCGATATCTTTTATCATCAGTGTTGGTGACAGAAATTGATAAAATCCAAAATATCTAGAATCGAATTTATTTTTATATTACACAGGTATATGTGGAGTATATTACTATCGACAATGTGCGGGTAAAAGATACTGCACTAAGAATATTTTGAGATAGTACAGATGATGACGGATCTAGGACATTAGCTTTTTGTTTGGAATTTGTGCTCTTCGTGACTAATTCATGCTTTAAGCATATTAAGTCACATATTTACACGTAAGGAGAACGTAACTTTAAATCAGAGAAGTGTTATTTATTTGATTTCTTGTGACGAAAGTCTGTGGAATATGATTGTAGATCGTCGTCGTAACAAGTGGATAAATAATAATAGAGAATGAATTGCGTGAAATAAAACTGGTGAGTAAGAGGAATACAAGAGGAAGAATTTAAATGAAGCGATTCATTAATGAATGTAAAGGGTTTCATGCCATCAATTTGATGGAAATAGACATGATGTTATGAATGCATGTATGTTAAGTATACAACTAACCTGGTACTATGTTGATTATACATATCATTTACCCAATCTGGCATTGATTTCAAACGTAAGGCAAAAGGCCCCATACTTCCAAATATAGGCCATGGTTTATCGTATGGAATATGGAGATTTTTCCAATATTGATGTGGTTTGTAGATTTTATAATAAATAAATAGCAATAAGCAAATCACAAATAGCCACATATACATGTTGATACTCTGTAAAGGTATTAATTGTACTAGATCGGCATACGGAATAAAATTATTAGTTATATTATTAATCATACGGTTGTAATATGAAATATATGGCGAATTTGTCCCACTAACGAGACAAATTCAGCGATATATCTAATTGGAAATCGTATTTTTGTGCTTCCTGGTATTACACACACTATCTATCAAATTTATCTGATCGGGCACAAATTAAGAATATTGCTGATCGGTAATAATTTGTATGCACAAATTTACATATCGAACATTTTCACTTTCTTATACGAAAATATAAAATAAAATATATTAAAAATAAAATATTTGTGTTTGTAAACAATTCACTGCTACGGTTGATACGACTTAGTATATCCTAATAATTCAGAACTGAAGTAGTGGCAACGTAAAACCCAGGAGAATCATTTAATAGAGATTTTATTGTAATCAGTATCTTTTTTGAAAAAAAAAAAAAATCAAAGACGCTGTGCAAAATAATAATAGCATTTTGAAGATATGGTAGAAACTGTAAAAAAACGACTGAAACAAACAAGCACTTTCGGTTTGAAAATTATTTACAAACATAAGATTATCTAGTCTATATACAAATTAAAGTTGAAAGTTTAAATATTTTTCCTTCTACCGATTAGGCTGCAGAGCGCTTACATACACACACACACACACACACAGATCGCAGTCCAAAAATAGTCAGACTCGATTCAGTGAAGGTCAAAAAGTATATTTTCAATAAAATCTCGAGATAGAATTTAGTTATGATTACAATACTTACATATTACTTCGTATAAGAAAAGAAAAATAAAGTTAAATTTTAATGTAAATTAAACACTACCACATAATTCTGAATTTAACTGTAAATACAATACAATTAGTTTTATTGAATACAAATAATTACTACTAAATTATCAATCACTTAATAATTCTGCTAATAAAACTCCTACCTTATAAACAGCAAGAAATAATCACGTTTTCACTTTTAAACTATAATTGCGTACTTATATGTTGTGAACGTTGTTCAGATGTCACATGCGCATCCGTGCAGATACAGCTCGCTATATATTATTTCGTTTTTAATGAAGGCGTGTTCGTTTGTCCTGCAGTAGTCACTCGGAACATCGAATGCAGGAAAATTTCTGTTCGCAATTAATGTGGCAAGGATGTCGTCTACTTCTAATTTACATAAATATAACACAATGTAGCATCCGATCAAAACATGAACGAAAATGCCGCTTCAAATACTAAGTGCAAAACGTTTTTTACTGATAACCGTAACACATATATTTAATGAAAACTTGCTGTATTTCAATATCTTTCCTATCTAAACAAAATATACCTATTACGTATAAGAAAGTCCAGTGTAATATTCAGTAGATTTTTTTGTCTCCTGTAAAAGACCTCATCAAGGCTGTTATTATGTACTGTACTTTTTTTTACCACAACTATGGATGATGTCATTTTGTAATGATCTAAGTGCAGAACAATTGTACAACGCGTGCAACATGCGTTCATTGAAGTTAGTTTAGGTAGAGAATAAAAAAAAACTTTCAAGGTTTTAACATAGAAATATTTTGTTTATTTTAATAGATAATAATATTTACAATGACCGTGATAGAATATTTTTGGATGCAGTCAAGGACGATTAGGTATTAATGTAGCTGTTTTTTTTTTTGGTTTTTAAAATTATAAAAAAAATGGTTTGATTCTACTCTTGAAAGTTAATCGTAGCAGTGGGGCACGTAAAGTGACTGGACGAGGTCTTTCATGGGGCAAGGAAAAGGGTTGCAAAGTTGGTTGTGTCTCATTAGGCGTGTTATTCCCTGTTAAAATCACGAAAAATCGCTTGAATTTCCCAATTTTCTTTTCAACATGCCATGCAATTTTGTATTTTGGAATATCGCATTTTGCTGTCTATGAAGTACATAACGTATGTGTTTAAAAATAAGACTGTCAACTATTGGCCAAGAATTACTATTTGTTTATACACATAAATGCATGTAGATACTTATTACAAATTATTTTCGAATAATAACTAATTATACATATGTATGTGCGGTATAAAAACGAATATTTTTAAACAATGACCTAGGTAAATGAAACACCAAATATAATAATAATATATATAATAAATAAATGTTAAAATAACATCTAAAATTCACAACTTTCTTTTGTTTTTAAATAATTATCTGATAATTACAATAATTAATTCATATATTTTTAATACATATTGTTACAAATATACGAATGTACGTTTTATGCAAGAATAAATATTTTAATTTTTCATATATATATTTTATAACCATTTACGTTATTTTCTTAACTTTAAACCTAACCAGTAACCATTTTCTGCACTGACATTAAATTGTGAGCGGCTAAGACGCAATGGTACCTGTGTTTTTTCCACTACTTCAATTTGAAATTTGGCTAATAAATGTATAAAGATTATTTTCGCTTCCAGTAATGCAAATCTTGATCCTGTAACAATGAATTTTTTTTAAAATTAAATTTATTGAAATATAAGCCTTTAATAATCCTGGCTCCAATATATATTTCTCGGTATACTCTATTCTAAATGTTACAAATAGAAACTAAATAAAATATTTCACATTTAAGCCATGTAGGGGATATAAATTTAATTAAATTTTTTCTTAACCTTAGAAATTTTACAATTTATTTTACCAATACAATTTCTTGGCCCAATACCAAACGGAATGTAGGTAAACGGCTGAATTTTACTTTTGTTGTCATCACTAAATCTTTCTGGGTCAAATTTCTCTGGATCGGGAAAATGTTGTGGATCTCGATGTAAAGAAAAAATCGGGAACCACACATTAACACCTTTTTCAAGATGTACTGGTTCTTCAGAAGAATTCGTTGGTTGAATTGTGTATGACTTGGAACATACTCGATCTGTCATAGCAGCTGGCGGCCATTTTCTTAAAGATTCTTAAATAATATTATTTTTGTGTTAATGGCCATTCCAGGACCATTATCTAAACTTTTTACTTTCTTATACGCAGTATAAGTATTGTAATCATGAAAAATTTCGAACTCGAGATTTTAACGGAAATATACGTTTTGACCTTCCCTGAATCGATTCCGACTATTTTTCGAATGACGTCCGTCTGTGTGTGTGTGTGTGTGTGTGTGAGCGCTCTACAGCCCAAATGGCTTAAGGGAAAATTATGAAATTTTAAATTTAAGATTTGTATGTGCCTGGCACGAAAACTTCTTATTTTTGAAAACCATATTCCAACCGGAAGTGCATGTTTACTCTAGTCATTTTTTGCAGTTTCTGCAATTACTCAAAAACGATTGCAGTTACAGAAAAAGTGTTACAATTAAAATTATAGACATCCGCATTTTGTACAACTTTTATTTGAAAATTTTTTTCTCAAATGGTTCCGGAGACAAGAAAATGGCTCATGAAATTTCTTCATATTACATTTAATTTTACATAAATCGTATCATCTGCGCCTGTCAATTGCTTATCAAAAAAAAACAAAACAGACTTAAATAGTTTGAAGTTTGACATTTTATATTTATTCAAAGAAATATATTTAGCGCAAAAGTGTTCCAAAGGTCAGAACAAATATTATAAATTAGAAAAATAATGAAACTACGATGTGGTTTAACCCATATGCGTATAAGAAAGTTCGGTGCATGACACTGCAGATGTTTTTGAACATGCATTCAAACCTGCAGTTGGCATGGTTGTAACTGATAACTCACCGGATATTACCATGTCTAAATACTTCATTTTCGAAACAGCTTCATATGTGACTTTGTTATTACATTCTGCTAAAGTATGAATAATTTCTTTAAATAATTTATTTTGTATATCTGGATTTATGGCTAGCTCATGTGATATGAAGCATAATAAAGTTGATTCCGAATCGAAACCAGCAAGGAAAAAAATGAATGCTTGTGCAGTAATATCATCGTCGCTAAGCTCTAAAAAATAAAAATAGTAGTAAAAGGGAAATCAATATAAGATCTTATATATACAGTGCTTCTCTTCACAGCAATACACCTTCCCATAACTTGACTATGTAAATATGAATAGCGGGATCGTTTTAAACCAATTAGTTTACTCATCAAAATTTTCATGCACTCTCTTGTATTTCAGTTGCTCACAAATTTTATTTCACGCAATTCATTTCCAATCATATTTATCCACTTATTCCGAGAACAGCCTCGCATTCTCACACCATTCATCTTGCCCATGCAAGTCTGTATCGGCAATCATTCATTCGACATCCTTTCATTATCGTTTTAATTTTTATCATTATTACGCAGTACGGTCATTTAATATTTGTAAGCGATTGAAAAAGACTAAAACACATTTTTCAAAACATTTTCTTGCATTGAGGTATGTGAAAAAAATTCAATTAGCAAAAATTAGTTAATATCATACCTAATTTATTATTTCTTTCTTTTCCTATGCGTGATTCTTCAACAGTAGCAAATCCGTCTTGAGGATCTGTTTGTTTATCATTTGCGTCATGTTTCAACACTCCTTTCCGTGCTTCCATTAGCAAATGTATCATATCAGGTCTATAAATTGACTTTTCTTCTCTAGTTTGAATTGTAGTAGAAATTAAATTTTTAAAAAAACCATTTACTTCTTTATTGAAAACTGATACTTTGAAGTAATTCATAATCGATGGCATCATAGTATAGCACATGAAAATCAAATTAGCTAAACCACCGAAGCTAACAGATTTTTTTCCCATCACATAAAATTCGTTGTCCCTCTCTTCTAACGAATCACATTTTACGCCAAATGCGCACGTAGCTATAACATCATTACTGTATCGTGTGTAGACATCTTTCATTTCGAAAGTAACTGCGGTTTCTACATTTGTTTTTTGTGCGAAATGATTCGTAAAATTTTCAGCACATTCTGATATCAAATTAAACATCGATCGCATTTTGCTTCCTGTAAAAGCTGGTGATAATGTTGAACGCATGTCTTTCCAACGATCACCTGTTAAACGAGATGACTTCAATTATTTTTATGCAATCATTCAGCATTCAGCTCTTCTATGTCTCAAAGGTAAACGTGCAATTTATAATTATAGTCTCCATAATTTATATAAAAGGTACCTTTTAATGAGACTAAGCTTTTTCCAAATATTGGTTCTGCTTCTTCGGATAACAAGAGTTCATGATCGGGAAAATTATCAAAATCTTTTATTGCGATTTGTTTTATTAAATCGATATCTTTTAACATTAGTGTTGGTGTCAGAAATTGATAAAATCCAAAATATCTAGAATGGAATTGAGTTTTCACAGGTATATGTAAAGTATATTACAATTCGCCGGTATAAATGTATACATATATTTTATATATATATATATATATATATATATATATATATATATATATATATATATATATATATATATATATATATAATTTTTAACAAAATATGTATCAAATGTTTTATTTGTCGCGAAAAATTATTTTTATATCCTATGTGTATACAATATTAATCAAAAATGTTTGCGAGTAATTTTAACATTTCTAAAGATGCAATTTTATGACATCGTTGATCTAAAGTAGTAAATGTTGGGTTTGGCAAACCAAGCATAAAAAGTTTGTGTGACTGCTGAGAAAAAGAAATTTTTGAAAAGTATTTGTGGTGTATTTAGGCGAGACAGAAAGTGGAATGAGAAGTGTGATATTGTAAAAATTTTCGTAAATGTAATAGGTATGTATTTACGTACAACTAACCTGGTACTATGTTCATTATACATATCATTTTGCCAATCTGGCATTGATTTCATACGTAAGGCAAAAGGGCCCATATTTCCTATTATAGGCCATGGTTTATTGTATGGAATATGGAGATTTTTCCAATATTGATGTGGCTTGTAGATTTTATAATAAATAAATAGCAATAAGCAAATCACTATTAGCCAAAAATACATGTTGATACTCTGTAAAGTTGAAATTATATAAAAACAAATTATACTGCAGAAAATCATTATTTAAATCATTAATAATATATTATGGCATATTTGTCTCACCAACGAGACAAGTTCAATACTATATCTATTTGGTAATCGTTTATTGTGTTTTTTTCACAAACTATTTTTTAAATTACCTGACCGGACAAAAATAAACAATATCGCTGGTCAATAATAACTTGTATGCAAAAATCTACATATATAAGTTAGAAAGAATCATACAAAATTTCTAACGTGTGTGTAAATTATTATTAATATATTTTTTATGACATGTTTTGAATACACATTTTACAATAATATTTTTCAACAGTTTTAAAAGAATAATAATAAAAATATATTTTATATGATTTTTGCCTTAAATTATAAATATATACTGCCGCAAAATAAAACATGTAGTAAATATTTCGAAACGTTATAAACATATTGAAATTTATTTTATATAGAGCGATTCACGAAATATAGCAGTAAATATACTTGCAAGTATATAGTATAAATACTTATATTAGCCCGCGAAATATTTGGAATTTTATATAAATGTTTCTATAGTAAATAGTTATTATATATAAATATGTTGTTGTGGAATAAAATGCACAAAATCTTTTGATGAATGACAACAAATACAGGATGCTCTTATCTTATGCCGTTTTCTAGTTATATAGAGATAAGTAAATATGAGCCACCCGCTCCATATAACGCAATGTATTTTGCTTACATATTTTGTTTGCATAGGTATATAATGTATAATGTCTTGCAAATCGGCGGCGACCAATTTCAGGTAGCGACCATTCGTGGATTGTCCACACTCTAGTATGTATGTGTATTATGTATGTTTATATGTATGAATGCACGTATGTTTGTACTGTAACGTTTCAGGATTGGGTGAAGAAATGAAAACACTAATATTAATTGAAACGCTGTTATTCTTTTAAAATACCTGCACACTATAACTAATATTATAACACAAATTTTACTTTGCGCACACGAGTGATGCCGATGTTACTGAATGGGCTGTTGTGAAATACATGTCTGATGTACCCGAAGTCGTTAATATAGTCGGAAAGACATTCGAGGACCACAAGAAAAACCTGGCAAAAACTTTTACTGTGGCTAAAGGTAGCCAATCTAAAGATTAGACCTAGGAAGTGCCAACTTTTCAAGAAGAAAGCAAATTTCGTTTGGTATATGGTGTCCGGGGATGTAATTTCAGTGAATTCGGAAAGGATAATAATCATAAAAGAATTTTATTTACGAATTTGTCGAGATTGGAAGCTACTGGCACGATTCACCAAAAATAGCAAAAGCATAATTTAGGATGATGACTCGCGAAAGGGAATACGAAATTAAGAAGTAGGAAAAAAACATCAAAATGCAACAGATTGTTAGTATTGTAGAAGAGTTGACGAGAAAGTGTTATACATCTTAGAAAAACTGTTCTGGATGATCAGTCGCAGCCCGAAAAAGTTAAAGAAGATCAAGAAAACAGCCGGACTTCTAATTTACCCTGCAGGGGAAGGACGAAAAACGAAGACCAAGACAAGAAAAAATTTCTCCAAACTCGTTGAATGTAAAATCTTATTCTGTAATGTGGCACTCAATAACAATGAAAAATGGCCTCTTAAAACACGTATTGGAGAATATAGATGGTACAGAGCAAAAGCGACTACTAGTTCCCAGGACAAGTGTTGGAGGTTCTACAACACGTCCACGATCGAGTTACGGGACACTTCTGGATAAAAATTTCAAGTGTTATTCCAAAAATAGTATGTCCCGATTCAGGAAATGTCTAATGGTATATAATATCTCGAAATTGATTATTTTCATGATTATAATACCTACTTATTACTTCGTATAAGAACGTTAAAAAAATGTTTAATTTTAATGAAAATTAAAGACTATAATTCGGCATTAAATTGAAAATACAAGTACTTTTATTAATTACAATTAATAATTAACAATACTCAATCACTAGATTATTTTGCTAAATAAAACACCTACCTTGTAAATAATTAAAATAAACAACTTTGTTAATTCACTTTTAAATTACAAATTGGTATATGACGTAAACGTGGTTCAGATGCCACATACGCTTCAGTAGATACAGCTGCACTACATAAAATTTAGTTTTTAACAAGGTGTGTTCGTTTGTCCTACAGTAGTTGTTCGGAACATCGAATGCATCGTTTTGATGACGTCATTTTGTACTGATCTGAGTGAAATGACAAATTTATAAGGCGTGTAACAGATAATTCTATTTACAATGACCGCGATATTATCTTCTTTGTCAGTCAAGGTCGTTTTCGTATTAATGTTGCTGTTTCTGTTGATTTTTAAAATCATGAGATATACGTATAATTCTACTCTTAGCAGAAGTTATCTTAAGGTCACACATACTGCGTATAAGTAAAGAAACATATGAAATGGTAGAGAAACGTACGTTACAAAAGCATTATTGAATATAACAAACATAAGGTCGGGCTTTATAGAGGACTAGAAGACTTTGTAGGCAATGGGATCCGATGAATTGCCTATTTACAGTTTGATAAATGAAAAAATATAATTTCATTATGCTCTTCAATTATATGAATGGAAATTTGTGACTTAATTTACTTAAATGCCTAACTATAAAATGACTATCTTCAATTCTTGATATTAATTTGGTTGTATTAAAATTATTATTTGAAAATTAAATACGCTATGTGTTGGTCAAATAAGTTTAGAAATATGTATTAAAAGTATAATAATTTAATTATAATTTTCGCTAAGGTAAATAATTTCCGGAAAACTAATATGTTCATAGTAAAATCTTATACCATGACATTTCATGTACTCGTATATTTGTTGACATAGAATAGCTTATATAAATGATACGCTGATATTATATGACAAATGAAAATGTTTGGTGCTATGAATAAATATATTAATTACTGTTTATTTATTAAAAATGCTTCTCAAAAGTGGATAATTTTGAAATGGTCACGGTTTCCTGCTGTAGAAATAATATAAGCAGACTAATATCTTGCACATGTGTTCTGTGTGTGACCAAGTCACACGACTTTACCCAACTTCATTTTTCTCTTGCAGATCTATATTTGAACAAACCGTTCGGTGAATACTACTCTAGACGTACACAAATATATTTTTATAATTTTTTTGCATTTTTGGAAAAAGAAACGACAGAAACGTGTACAACAATTATTCAAGCACTTGTTCGTAGTATGACACAACATATGTATCGTATGTGAAACGAATTATTCATTATATATACCTTTCCATTGTATAGCACGCAAACTGACTAATTTATCATTTAGTAATTGAAAACACAGTCTGCAAAATGCCAGTAATTATAATTTTCTTACATCATTTCCAAATGGGAGATTAAAATAATATAAAGAGAAACATTTTTTCTTCTTCTTTGATATGCTTTGTAATATATAATCAAAAAAAATGTGGAACAAGATCATTAAAATTTGGTACACATCATTTTTGTTGCTACATTTGATCAAATTTATTCAAATGTACACTATTTTAGCATAATTTTCATACCCATCATTTATTAGTTTTACGTAAAATAATATAAAACTAAATACATATACTAAATATTATACAAAAATAATTGTTTACATACAATACATATAGTTATTATTTCTATATAAAATATATGAAAATAGTTTATTTTTGTTTTCTTTTTTCAAGACCTAACCAGAATCCATTTGCAGCATTCATGTTGAATTGTGATTTGGCAATTTTCAGCGGAACTTCACTTTTTTCAACCAGCACAATATTAAATTTAGTTAACAGGAAACAGAATATTGTTTTGACTTCCATAAGAGCAAATCTTGATCCTAAAATTAAGAAATATGACTAATTAATTATTGACTCATTGGATTTTATAAATATTAAACTTTTTTAGATATCTCAGAAATGTCAAATTAAAGATGCTACTTTAGTTCGATATATTTCGGACCATCTCAGTCCTTTTCTGATGACTCACATCACCATTGATTTTTTAAAGATCAAAAACAAACTTAAGCATATATAAAATATTATGGTTTTATATTCTATTACACAAGTAATTATGTATTTATGACGTGATCTCTTTTAAGTAAACACAATTTATTTATTACACTTATTTCTAGTACCATCAAATGGGGTGGCAGAAAACCCTTTACATTCGTTCATATTTTGACAATCTTTCGCAATTTAACTTTATCTTCACACACTTCTTTCGTTTCATTCAAATTCAAGAAATTCTTCATACACTCTCTTGTATTCATATAATTCATGCTCAATCATATTTAACCAGTTATTTCGAAGACGGTCTCACTTTCTCACACCATTCGGCTCGTCCACATAATTATTTTTCGCTAGTCTTTCATTCGACATCTTTAAAGATGAAGCTCGCCCATTCTATGTACGTTATTTTGTACATACAATATCGCACTGCGCACACACCTATGTATTACGCTTTTTGTCTCTCCTGGATACACCATAGATACCTCTACCAATTCATATAGCCAAATGGACAAAATAGACTATTTTCCAAGCTAGAGTTATTTATAATTATCTGAGGTTCGACGGTAAAGTTATACCATAAAATAAAAGCTACATAAATAAAATGATCGTGTGTCATAAAAGGTTCTATGTCACCATTGAAGAATCATGAGTACTGTAAGTAATTAAACGGACCTATACAATTTCTAGGTCCAACTCCGAATGGTTTATATGCCATTGCTTGAAGACTATCCTTATTCTCATCGCTAAATCTTTCCGGATCGAATTTATCTGGATTTGGAAAATATTTGGGATCTCTATGTAATGAATATATTGGGAACCAGATTACATCATTCTTATTAAAGTAGACAGGAGATTCGCCTGGATTTTCTGGTTGTAAGACAAACGGTTCTGTACAAATTCGATCGATAGCTGATACTGGTGGCCATTTTCTTAATGTTTCTGCAAATCGTACAAATATTTTTAAATTAAGAGACATATACAATCATGTGTAATGATAATAAATGTCATATATAAGTTTATAGTGATAATAACGTTTAACTGCTAAATAGTATAGCATGTTGAATATGTATTAAATTCAATTCTATTTAATGAGTTTGAGTAATTCACTCATATATTCTCTTACCACTTAATACCATATCCATATATTTCATTTTTAAAATGGATTCATACGTTATCTTTCCTTTGTTTTCTGCGCTACTGGAATCAATTTCATCTTGAAGTTTCCTTTGAATTTGTTCGTTTAATGCCATTTCATAAGCCATATGGCACATTGCTACCGAAACTGTATCAAAACCAGCGATAAAAAACAGTAGTGCTTGAGCTGTGATATCATCATCCGACAATTCTAAAGTAAGTGAACACTTAAATTAGTATCAATTTATTTTTATTGTTTAATTTATAAGGTACCTTGGTGAGCTTGTTTAACCTCTCGTCCTACTTCGGATTCATCGACAGTGGCAAAGCCGGCACTTTCATCTTTAATCTTATCGTTTTCATGTCTTAGTCTGCCTTTTCTTGCTTCCATCAAAAGGTGAATCATATCAGGACGAATGATTCCTTCCTTCTCACGACTAGCTATATTACTCATAATAATATTACGAAAGAATCCAGCGACTTCAGGTGAAAAAACATGCACTTTGAAAAGTCTCATCAATCTGGCACTTATGCTGTAGCCGAAAAATTTTAGCGCTTTAATTCCACCGAAGTTTGTAGCGTCTTTTCCCATTAAATAAAACTCGTTGTTTACATCTTCTAACGAATTACATTGTATTCCGAATGCTGTGCTTGCAATTACATCATTTGAGTACCGAGTAAATGTATCTTTCATTTCAATCGTTAGTGTTTCATCGGAATTAATTATTTTTTCAAAATGTTTCGCAAATTGATCGGCACAATCAGACATCAATGTGAACATCGCTCGCATTTTGCTGGCAGTAAACGCAGGGGATAATGTAGATCTCATGTGTCTCCATTCGTTACCTGATTCAAGAATATTTTATGAAATCTCAACTGGTTATGATTATACTAATCTTTAGGATTCATAATTAGTACTTCATTGGAATATAATGATGAAAGCAAAACTGTAATATTAATTTCCAAAACTAATATAATAATTTAAAAAAAATAGGTTCATAATTGAGTTTGATTCACATGATTTCAGGCGATACTGTACATATATCTATATACAGACCGTTGGAACTAACAAAAATTAATTTAATAAAAGAGCAAACAAAATGAAATTTGAGACATACAGTTAAATACAGTGGAGAATCGATTATGGTATAGGGTTACATGCCCGCAAATTGAGATGTAAATTAAGTAACCATTCCATGCATTTTGGTCAAAACTGTTTATCTAAATATTTAAAAAATATATACATATACATCAGAATGCCGTAACATTGGTTATCTAAAACGATTATTTATATTATCAGAATACTGATCTTAAATACATTGCTTAGGAATGGCTACTTTGCAATACACATAAAGAAAGAAGAAGATTCCACATCGATTGCATGATATCAATTCCATAGAACATATGTGGCATGAGTTAGAATAGGAAAATTTGAAATAAAAAATAAAAACAAACTTGAAACAATATTGATGTAAGAATGGGCGATAATTGAAACAAAATACACGAAAATTCGTATAATTCATGTATCATCGATTATGAACATTAATTGAGGCAAAAGGGTTCCCAGCAAAGAATGGGCGAAAATTGAAACAAATGTCACAAGAAAATGAGTATAATCCCAAGAAAATATTAATAATAAGTTTAAATATATATATTGTAATTTAATTAAATATATCAATGTAGTTTCAATTTATTCTTTTGTAAATTTACCGATAACATAATAATAATAATAACAAATTAAAACTGGTCCACAGGCTAATTAAAACTCTATTTTGTAGTCAGAAAATTGTAGTTTATGGGCTATTATCTTTTCCTTTTATATTAAATTAAGTGTTGTTTTTAAATTGTTAAGTTTTAAATTCTAAAAAAAATTATAAGTTGATAGATAAATCACCAAAAAAATTTTTAAATAATGACTTCTATAGAATAACTATAATATGTTAATTTTACAAATGATTAATTAACCTCTTGAAGAAGACATCCGTGATGTCGAAACATCGAGTTTAATTGTGATAAAATAATATCTATGTATACAAACCATGAAGATGTGCTGCAGTGCTCAAAAATACTTTGTCGTACGCTGGTTACTAATATTTTATGTGATCCATTAAATACCTGATAAACTGAAAAGGTTTCTTCCAAATAAAGGATCGATTTCTGTATTTATAAATTGTCTATGGTCAACAAAATGATCAAATTCTTTGATACCAAACTTTCTTATTAAATCCAAATCTTTGATCATTAATGTTGGTGTTAGAAATGAATAAAATCCACAGTATCTAGATTAGGAAAAGAAATATAAATTAACAAATGACGAACACACTTTCTTATTTGCAGTAATAAGTAAATATTGTAATCATGAAAAATTCGATTTCGAGATTTTAACCTTCCCTGAATAGAGTTTGACTATTTTTAGTATGACGTCTGTCTGTGTGCACGCGTGTGTGCTTGTGAGTTCACGTGTGTGTACGTGTATAAGTGTGCGGGCGCGCGTGTGTGCGTATGTAGTGGTTGTGTGCATGTGAGCGCTCTACAGCCAAAAGCTGCGTACTGACTTTAGCATTTTTGCTGACGAAATATTTTCGTGGACTTATATTCGTGCGCGAAAATGTTTTGATTTGACGAATTATTTACAGAGCAGCGACGGAATGAAAACACATAATTATTGCAAGTCTCCACCTGTGTATTGAACAATAACGATGGCGGTTTATAAAATTATATCAAAATCGACACTTATAGAGTGGATCTATGTTATTAGTTGATATGCAGCTAAAATGTAAAGGGTGCAATTAACCAATGGGTAATAGTCGAAGATTGACGGGTGGTGTATAAACAGTAGGCTCCTAAGTGAAAATTCTTATTATCATAATGTTGCTGTGTATTATATTTATTTTGACTATTATATTTATTTATATTATTATAATAAAACCCCATAATCATTGGAGAGATATAAATGGAGATTTTCTTGCCATGAATATAAAAATCTTAATGGTCTTTCACGGCGACAGAGGATCATAAATTTATATATAGGGTAAGGTTGCTCAAGTCGTACCCCTTAAGAGAGAAAGCGTACAAAACCTAGGATTTATCAAATAAATAAAAATAAAATGTGTTGTTACTACCTGCACTAATATTGTAGTTATTTATTATAAAGAAAATAAAAAATCTCTATTCTTTCACGTAAAATAAACTAAATCTTTAAAAAGTTACATCGGTACGACTAAAGAAACCGGTTTCCTAAGTCGTATCACCTATAGCCTAAGTCGTACCTAAGGATTAAATTAAGCAACAAATGAATGAAAATTTATTTTTTATTAATTAGTTTAGTAGATACATAATCAAACATCACATATATATTTTTTTTGTTCTTTTATCAACTCCAGCGCATAAATCGTGAGCACATAATTTTCATTTCAAGCAATTTATCATGTTTCCTCTCGATCTACTCCACAAATAAAACAAAACCAATTACTTTTCTACTTTTTAATACCATTCCTTTTTATTAATTACTGCATTTCTTTTATTTGTCGCATTTTTTACATTTTCATTACAGTACGATATAGGAATCTCATATGGGTACGACTTAAGACACGGCACAAGTTAACATTAAAAATAAACATAATCAAATATTGAATAAAATCAATACAATCTCGTTTCGACCAAACGATTATATATATTCTTCTGAATTTATATTTAATAAGAAACATAATTTTATCAATAATTAACTTGCAATATTAACTTCCAAACATATGCAGAAAATTATAAAAAAATTGAAATAAACCAACTTGATGAGAGGATTTATAACGAACCACTTTTATAGCAGAAAATGACACTTAAAACATTTGGTTGACTCTGATATATATTTCTTTTTGGTTGTATGCGCGGTTGTCTGCGCAGTTCGTTCAGAACTCGAGTGGTACGATTTAAGCACTGGTACGACTTGAGCAACCTTACCCTATTTGCGCATACCGTACTCCCTTGGAAATGTGTACGCGCAAACCGTTCCTGCGGGCAAAAATGATCAAGTCAGTACGCACTTTAACGGCGAATTGCACCACTGAACCATCGTTTACTGTCGAGTACCATCGCGTGTTTTGATTTATAATTTGGTTTGAATTTTGCTCGACGCTCGGTGCCATCGTACATAAACTCATAACTTTTGTTTTGTTGCCTTAAAATAAAGTATTTGGCAGAATGTAATGTAAATTTGTGAACCTCAGTCGCTGTGAAAGACCATTAAGATTTTTATATTCATGGCAAGAAAATCTCCTTTTATATCTCTCCAATGATTATGGGGTTTTATTATTATAATATAAATAAATATAATAGTCAAAATACATATAATACACAGCAACATTATGATAATAAGAATTTTTACTTAGGTATTTAATATAAAAGTGCACTGTGACAGCATCACATTTTATATTTATCTAAATTATTTATCTAGATGTAAGAAATCAAGCTAGTTGCCTACCGACCTAGTTCAGTTTTGCTGAGCTAGGTAATTCGCGATTAGCAAATGTAACTAGCTACAGCAAATGTATCTAGCAACAGTTGCATAAAATTGTTCCTTCCGCATTCAACGAAATGTTGCTAGGTCGGGATTTGTTTACAATATCGGCCATTTGGAATTTAGATCGTAACTGAGTATAAAACCGCGATGTCGTGTGACATGGAGGTCTCAGTTCAGATTGCGATTAGTGAGTATTATCTTGTTTGTAAGTAACTAAGCTTAAACCAGTATTTTTGTAAAACCATTTTCATTGTTATGTTTGTCATATTTGTATATAGTTTAAATTATATTGCTATTTATTGTTGAACCAATTTAATTTCTCACGAGCTAATTAAAAATTAAAAACTTACCTTCCTGAAGCTTGATTATAAAGCTCTTCTACCCATTCTGCCATTGTTTTAGTGCGAAAAATAAAAGATGACATATTCCCTATAAAAGGCCATGGTTTTACATAGTCTACTTTCATGTCCTTCCAATGATGATGCGGTTTTATTATTTTAATATATATAAATAAAATACTCAAAATTAAAATAATCCACAGCAACATTTTGATATTTTTTTGTTTGTTCACGAATTGATTGAAACTGTCACTAGATTAAAATATTATATTTATTTGCCGAAATTATAGATATTATATTATGATGTGTATTTAATGTGTATTAAGTTCACATACACACACTGACTGAAGTTGACTAACTTGAATTTGATGATAAATAAAATTATTATGGCATTGAGTAGTTTTCTGACAAAGGACCTTGAGTATAGAGTATAATTTTAATAGTGACACGCACAGCATCACATCTGTTTTTTTATTATTTTAAATTACGTAGTTGATAACTGATAATAATTTGCAGATTTGCACCATATTTTTATAGAATTAGAACAATATGTACATATTTAAATATAAATAAATAAATGATAAATTATTAGCAAATGTAATACTACGAAATATCAATGTCTTTAATTTTAATTGTGACTCTTTTTTCTTTCTTATAGGAGGTAAAAAGTAAGTATTGTAATGAAAATAAATGATCCCACAGTCTAAATGGTTGAAGATAAATTTATAAAAAATTAAACTTAAGATTTGTATATGTCTGGCAAGAAAACTTCCTATTTTCGAAAAGATATTCTAGTTAGTAGAGTAGAGTAGACGACTACGACTATATATACGTTCGAATTTAAATTGAAATTTTCAAAAATAAATTGTTTTATTCTGGCATGTGCAAATAATAAGATAAATATATTTTTTGTTTAATTTAAATTACAGGATATGATATAGTCAAAATATTTTTATTATTTAATGAGTATGTTACATACGCCATTATTTATTTATAGTAATAGGTAATTATAATACGTATTTATATCTAGCATATTTTACACATTTAATTAAAAATATACAAATATAATTATTTGTTCTCATTCTATAACCAAATATACATGATATACCAATTATCATTACAATATTAACGCTATTTATTATTTCGTATTTTCATGCCTAACCAATATCCATGCTCTGCAACCATAGTGATAAATGACTTGTTTAACTGCAAAGGAACTTGACTTTCTTGGCAAAGTTCGAAGTCATATTTAGATAAAAAGTAGAAGAAAGTAGTTTTCATTTGGAGCAATGCAAAACGGGAAGCTAATGACAAAATTGATTGGATTATAATATAATATATTAAATTGTAATATAAATATTATTTATACAATGTCGTGGCCCGATACCGAAAGGTAGGTAGGAATATGGTATTATATTTCCTTTATTTTCATCACTAAATCTTTCCGGATCAAATTTTTCTGGATTAGGGTAAAAATTTGGGTCCCTATGCAAACTGATTATTGGAAACCATATAAAATCACCTTTCTTAAAATGATGTGTCTGTTCACCAGCTTGCACAGGTTCTATAATGTGGTCTTTAGTACAAACTCGATCTATTAACGGAATAGCAGGCCATTTTCTTAAGGTTTCTATAATATAAATAACACAATTGATATAATGTAATAAGTACATCAAATAAATCGATCTACTAAATCAGCAATATGCAAAATTCTTAAGGATTCTGTAATATAATCTGCTACGTCTAGCACTGAATATGAAGTTTAGATATGATTGAAAATAAATTGCATGAAAGAAAAATTATGAGCAAGCGGAATACAATAACGTGTATGATGAATTTGTATGAAGCGAAAGAAGTTTATAAGGATAGAGTTAATAGTCGAAAGATTGTCAATACGTAAAAAGGTGTAAAGGTTTTTTCGCCACCCCATTTGTTGGGAATAGGCATGGTGTATGTACATATAAACATACATGCGTATATAACATTACGCCTAATCCCATCAAATGGTGTGGCAAAACATATTTTGTCGGTGACCAATCCCTGGCAGATAATAGTCATAACTGTAAATAGAATTCAACAGATTATATCGAATGGCGTACCTGATACAACCATATCCATATATTTCATTTTTATTACAACTTCGTAAGTTAATTTTCCATTACATACTTCCCACGCTTCATCAATTTCCTTTTGAAGTTTTCTTTGTACGTCTTCGTGTATGGCTAGTTCATAACCCATGTGGCAAAGAGTTGTTGATATCGTATCCAAACTACCAAAAATTAATACTATTGCTTGTGCTGTTATATCATCGTCTTTTAAATCTAGAAATATATAAAACAATTGATAATATAAGCCGAAATACGTATCAATATTTTAAATATACCAATTGAAACTCAACAAGTGTTTTATTATTATTTAATTATTTATTAATCTTACTGTTATCATTCTATAGCTCAATAGTAAGAATAATCGAAACAAAATGGATTTTTTTTATATTACTTACTCCAAGTTTAGAATCTAAGTCGTAACATATTTATGCACCTATGATACGCCAAGGTCGATTTGATAAATAACACATCACTACCTCTGCTTATTTTAACATTGATGAAGTTAAGAGAAAACAAATTCTGTTTACTTAATCTCTTTCTAATTTACTTTGTTTTACTTTCAATGAGTTTACAGAACCGAATCTACTTACCCAATTTGACTCCGCTTGCATCTTTTCTAGTTTTTGATTCTTGGACGGTTGCAAATACTGAGCTATCTCTAACAGACGTATGAATTTCAGAATGATTTAGATTTCTATTCCTTACTTCCATGAGTAAGTGAATCATATCTGGCCGTATTATACTTTCTGTTTCACGCATTCTTATATTATCTACAACCAGATTACGAAAGAAATTTCCAACGTTGTCGCTAATTAATTTCACTCGCAAAAATTTTACCAATGACGTGCTTATATTGGTAGCCAATAATTTGAATGCTTTCAAGCCTTCAAATGTTGATACATCTTTTGACATCAAATACAATGCATTTTTCTTATCCATTAAAGAATCGCATTTAATACCAAATGCAAAACTTGCAGTAACATCGTTTGATACGCTAGTAAATATATCTTTTAATTCCACGATTAAAGGCTCATCCGGGATCATTGTTTTCTTAAAATAATCCATGGATTCATTTATTGATTCAAATATTAATATGAACATAGCACGTATTTTATTTCCAGTAAAAGCAGGTGATATAGTTGAACGCATCTGTCGCCATTTGTCACCTGCATATATTAAGCATTTCCAAGTAAATTTGAAATGAATAACTATTAATTTTTTTGAATATATAAATTTAATATAATAAATCCAAGTATGCATTAAATTCGCTTTAATGCTGTTTCACAATAATGTCAGGAATGTCTCCTAATTTTCTTTTCATTCATTAATTCAACCGTACCTTGTAAATTAAGTAAATTTCTCCCAGAAAGTGGATCGATTTCTTCGAATATAAATTGTTTATGGTCAACGAAATGATCAAAATCTTTTATAGCAAGTTGTTTAATTAGATTAACATCTTTTATCATTAAAATTGGCTGCCGGAAACTATAGAATCCAAAGTATCTAAAATTTGGTTTCTATTAATGTTTAGGGAAACAATATTTAATTTAAATATATAACAATTGAGATAAATTCATCTGGATGCCACTGAGTTTCGAACCCAGAACCTTCAGATCAACGCTGTGAGCTATATCACTCACAGCAAGTAAGCCGATGATTTTTACTCATGTCGAAGAAAGGAAGGTGTGCCCTAATATTTGCATGTACTATTATTACAAGACCGAATTAGTATACAAGAAATGACCAATAAATGTGGACAAAGTGAGTTTTATGGCGAAGTGCGTAAAGTGACGTTGTTTGTTGATTTATTATTTATTTAAATGAGATATCAAAAGACTAATTATTAAAACTAAACTCTCTTTATTGAAAATATATGACATTTTAAAACAATTATAGTGAAATTAAACTTCTGAAAATATATTTAATGCTATAGGTTATTCTTAAAGTGCTAGGAAAGGCCCAGGTGTTGTCATTGGGCTTTACGGAACTCACTGGCCACATATTAGTCGGTAAATTATTTGATATTTGAAATAAATTGAATATTGTAGAAATAAGACCTTCCATCTACTCAACATCTGAATTGACTACCTTAATCAATGCTCCAGTGCTCCATTGGTTTGAAAATAGTTTGATAAATAAAAAGCGCAGAAAGCACCAGCACTAAAGTTACCAACAACATATTTGCAATTGAAACAAATTTTAAGCAACCGATTTCAATATATTGTAATCAACTTATTTATGTGTTTATTTAGTTTATCATCAAATTGGAGCTGATCAAGGCACAAATTATTATTTATATTAATTGTATTCTCAGTACTAACTAGAGTTACTAGATATATAAGAGTGTGGACAATCGACGAGTAGTCTCTCATTGATATGCGTTCAGAGGTTCAAGTTAGCGATGAAAAAAATTCATAACAATTTGTTGTCAAGGAGAAAAACATTCATAAAAATGTGTTATCAAGAAGATAGCTGTCATTTACTTTATTCCCTTAGAGAAAAAACAGTCTATTATGTGTCAGATATCAACTACATAAAGTGCCACTTTATTCTTGGCCGGGAGAAAACATATATTTTATATAATTTTTTCCTTAAATTAAAATTATATACTGCCACAAAATAAAACACCTAGTGAATATTTCGAAATGTTATAAACATCTCGACATTTATTTTATATAGAGCGATTCACGAAATGTACCAGTGAATATACATACAAGTATATAGTATGAATAAAAATAAAATAGTATAATAAAGAATAAAATACGCAACATTTTTTGAGGAATGACAACAAATACAGGATGCTCCTTTTCTAGATATATAGAGTATAAGTAAATATGAGCCATCCGCTCCATATAACGCATTGTATTTTGTTTGAATGCTTTGTAAATCGCCGACGTCTAATCTCAGGTAGCGAAGCTGTCGTCCACACTTTAGATAGCGACCACTCGTGAATTGTCCAAACTCTAGTATCTAATTAATTACCCTATGTAATATGTTTGTATGTAACGTTTTAGGATTGGGTGGAGAAATGAAACACAAATTTTTATTTTAAACGCTATTATTCATTTAAAATACCTACACACTATAACTAATATTATAACATAAATTTTATTTCACACGATTGATGTCGACGTTACCGAATGGGCTGTCGTGAAATACATATCTGATGTCTTAACTTTAAAGTTTCATAATTTTACCTTTTGCCGTTTGGGCTGTAGAGTGCTCAAATTCACACACACACACACACACAGAAAAATAGTCGAAACGTATATTTATGTTAAAATCTCGAGATCGAAAATGATCATGATTACTTATACTGCGTATAAAAAAGAAAAACGTAAAAAAAACATTTATTTTGAGAAATAAATTTATTGAAAAAGAGTTCTAAAGGTTAGTATAATATTAATTAGAAACATCTGCAGTATCATGCACCGAACTTTCTTATACGCTTTTGGGTTAGATCTTATCATATTTACACTATTTTTCTAATTTATAATATTTTACTAACCTTTTTACTAAATTATTACTTAGAATAAATATTAAATGTCAAACTACAAATTATTTAAGTTTTTTGTTTTTCTATTAAACAATTGACAGGCATATTGATACGATTTATGTGAAAATAATTATAAGAACAAATTTCTATTGCCATTTTCTTATTTCCGGTACCTTTTTTGAAAAAAAGTTTCAAATAAAGGTTGTAGAAAATGCTTTATAATTTGTAACCCAAAAAATTTTCTGTAACGATTTGAATTTTTGGATCTAACCCATATCATCGCATATTTGCAAACATTTTTGCGATGGAAGGACACACACACACACATATATCTAACTAACCTTCAAGGATATTTTGCTTCTATGATATTGAGTGGACACTATTCGATCCACGTTTTTACGCCCGATATTAAAACGCACTCGAAAATCTAAATACGCGCGCGTCACGTCTCTGAACTTGTTCGACCGAATTAAGAAACAACACTGAAATAAATTTCGTTGGTGTTCAATTAAGTCTTTTTAATGAATTACGTCTATTTTATTTAAAATTCAAATATCAACGTTCCAACAGGTTACTAATTTGTGTTATGTATGAACACTAAATTGTGTGTACGGAAGGTTCGAATAGAAATAAAATATTTTTGAAATTAAAACAAGCAGTGCGTGCACCAATGCATCAATTTTAGAAAATATTTTTGTTAATAAAGACACGTATGTGATGTTAATATACTCAAATAGTTTACCATATTTAAAATTTTTCATGATTACAATACTTACTTATACTGCGTATAAGAAAGTAAAAAGTTCAATGTAAGACATCGCAGATATTTAAATATAATTTCTGCAGCTAATAAAGCATATAAATATAATGCTCTTTATTGCCTTAAGTGTAGAATTTTAAGCTCTACAATTTTATTTGAAGCATTTTTGTCTAAATTAATTTGGGGGAGCAATGCGCAATGAAATACTGTTTTTACATGTTAAATCCCTATGTATGTACACATGTATGCCTTTGAGTAATATATATATATATATATATATATATATATATATATATATATATATATATATATATATATATATATATATATATATATATACATGCAAAATAGGCGTGTGTTATTACCAGATCTCATATTTATAAGATAGTTTCACAGTTGGTTGTTTGTTTGTACGATAGGAAAATAATACTTAAAGAAAAACTTAGTGGCTTGCGATAAATGTAATTTATGGTTATACATAAAATATATAAAAATAAATATATTATAATCTATATTTTTTACCTGTTACTGTAAGCTATCAAAGTTTTACATATATTTCCTTTACATGATAAATATATGCCGTCACAAAATGAAAAATTGCCGTGAATATTAAAAAAATGTTGCAAACAATATTGCAAAATGCATTATATTTAATTACATACAAGTTTATAGCATAAATAGTTATTTATGCATGTTTTTAAACGTATTGAATAGTGATTAGTTTTAGCTATTCACGAAATGTATGGTAACAGTAAATATGCTTTTAATCATATATAGCATTTATCGTTGCATTAGAACGCGAAACATAAACTTCCGGTATGAAAATTTTATCAAAAATAGGTGTTCAAAGCTTAAATTCCATGATTTTACTTTCAACCGTATAGGTTGTAGAGCGCACACGCACATAAACATAGACATACACACACACACACACACACACACACACAAATAGATGGACGTCATTTCAAAAATAATTGAAATCGAAAGGAAAGGTCAAAACGTATATTTTCGATGAAATATCTGGCATGTCTGACACTGAACTTTCTTATACGCATTTTGGCTAGATCGTTAGACTTAAAAAGCATTTGAAAAATTTCAATGTTTTGTAAATTTTGAACATTTAATAGCATCATTAGGCAACGAGTAAATATTCGACGAACATCCCCAAAATTGGGAATGTTTCAACAATTTTATCTTCGAAACCGTTGGAATTTGATTTTTGAAAATTGTTACATACAGAGTTATATACTTTATCTGCCATTAACAAAAATCTGAGCTACGTACTGTAGCGATTTCTCGAATTACACCGATCTAAACTAAGGCTAATATGCGAGTTTTGTGTGGCCCGCAGTCTTAATGGAGAACAATTGACACAGATATATTGTCACCAACTGCCTGGCAAAGCAGTACCTCGGCTAGATATTTGGGTTATCGGGAGCTGGGACCGTGAGTCCAGAGAAATAATTAATTTTAAATAAGATTTGATAGTAAGCACCTACCGTAATATTGAGTTATTTCACTGCTCTGAAAGGGAATAAGGGCGCCACCAAATTTGGGGAAGGAAAATGGATTTTGAAATTTGGAACTAAACGTAGGATTAAATGAAGTTAATGTCAATCAGTTGAGATGAAAGTTATAATTTAATGAGCCAAAAAAAACCTTTTAAATAACAAAAATTAGTAAAATAGATTTCTCAATTCGACAAAAGTTTTACAGTGAGTTTGCAAAAGTACAAAAATTTAGGATTTTTGAAAACCAAGAAAATCAACAATAATCCATCAACTCAACAACAACGTAACTAGTCAGCGCTGAACGGCTAATTACAGTACAGCTAGCTAAATCTTCCTGTGATTCGATTCCGTGGTTGCGCTCCGTTCGTCCACAAATAAACAGCTGGTTGTTAGCGGGATGGTAGGCTCCACGTAGCTAGGCATCGAATCACCTGACTCCCTGTAGCCAAGCGTTTGTGTGCTGAATATTTTCAGACACAGTAATTGTTCCTAACTAGGAGTTACGAATTAAATGGATGATTGGCTTAAGATTTAAATTAAAGAAGCTAAATAAAAAACTATAAATTTACAAAAAAAATTTCTAAATCAAATAAATTGATACTACTTTGCATAAAAATCACAGTTCCAAATATAGTGCACAATTATCGAAGTATAAATGTCGACTATAAGTAAGATATCAAAAATTTTGAGAAACAAATTATTTTTAACAAATAAATAAAGAATTGGAGAAGAACTACATGAAACTGACTGATGAATGAAATGTGATGAACGCTAGCATGAAATTATCGCACTGTAGGTAAGAATTATCTCACCACTGGTCCAGACTATAATTTCTTGCCTTTATTCAGCCCTTGATTATGTTCTTAAATTACTAAATAAACCAACTAAACCAAAAATCAAGGCTGACCGAAACTAAACTAAAGTCTTACAGGTCGCAGATTTCGTTCGAACAAGTCAAAGGTCAGTCACGGTCACCGGACTACACATTCACACAAGAATATAGGGAAAAAGAATGATGGGATAATGGAACAAAAATAGGGAACTATTTAAACGATTTATTGATCCACCGGATCAAAACCCTTCTAAATAGAT
Source organism: Nebria brevicollis (assembly GCA_944738965.1). Classification (NCBI taxonomy): domain Eukaryota; kingdom Metazoa; phylum Arthropoda; class Insecta; order Coleoptera; family Carabidae; genus Nebria; species Nebria brevicollis. Next base: position 5,317,372 of record OX122903.1, read on the forward strand.
AACAGACCCGATTAAAATTTAAACAGGAGTACTTGAAATGTAAAATTTATAAATTGAAGTTTAATCGTATCCGAAATCACAGGTAGCGTGATTTTATTTAAATTTAAGCAGCATTACGTTAAGTGAGAAATATCAAAATTGTAATAGATAATTTAACCGAAATCACAGGTAGCATGATTTTATTTTAAACAGAACTTAATACATGGTAAATATACTAAAGGCAATTCAATGGAAAAAATATTTAACAAAAAATAAACCCATTGCTAATTAAATATGGGTGTGGTGCGCGCTAAACGCATTTTCGAGTACATGTAAATATTTAACATCGTCTAAAATAGACCAGGTAAATGAAATTTAACTATTAACCTTAAATATAAAGAATTAAGAAGAAATATAAAGAATTTACTTATAACTTCTTTTGATTTAAAAATAATACCTATTAACGATTATAAGGATCAGAGAGCTAGCTCGGTTTCAAAATGCGTCTGGTCGCTACCACAGCTAAAGGCAGAGAGTGTGTCGAACTCTCAAAAATATTTTCAATCGTTCGGTACGGAACTTGCAATTACAGGTAAATCTATTCTTTAAAACGGTAGGTACTTTAAGCGGCAAATATAAAATTGCAGAACGTTACAATATGTAAAATAAATAATTTATGAACAAATTACGATTGCCATTTTTTTTTGTAACCAATACCATTTTTGAAAAATATTTTCAAATAAAAATTACGCGAAATATTAATATCTCTTATTTTCATTCTAAATGATTTTGCTGTGTTCTACCTTTTTTGAGTTATGGCAGAAAATGTAAAAAATGACTAGAGTAAATGCACTTCCGATTGGAATATTGCTTTCAAAAACAAGACGCACACCACCTGTGTAGCTCATGAATTTTGGGTAATCGATACTTGTCCATGGACCATGATCGCGTTGAGATGCTGATTATCAATTTAAACGCATATCGTATCGTCTTTTTTAGGTACGCGTTCTACCGGCGCCGCCCAAGAGGCTTCAAAATCTTCAATGATACCATCGGCAAGCATTTTTTACAGCTTGCAACGGTGGGCTTTTTTGTTTTCGTGATGAAAGTTATAGAGGGTTTATACTACATTTATTATTATGTTGTCTTTTATACAGAATTTATAAATTCATTTATTTTTACTACTAACCTAAGAAGTTAGCCAACTTTTGTCTTTCCTGCTAAGACAACTGAATAAAATAGATTTAATCCGTTCTTTTTACTTTCTTATTCGTAGTATTTTTGAAAACAATATTTAAATCGGAAGTGCATCTTTACTCTAATAATTTTTTTCGGTTTCTGCAATTACTCAAAAATGGTTGCACTTACAGAAAAATTGTTGAATTCAAAATTATAGATATTTGCATTTCGAAACTTTTTTTCAAATAAGGTACCGAAAACTAGAAAATGGATAATGAAATTGATTCTTATTATAATTATTTTCACATAAATCGTATCGTGCCTGTCAATTGTTTAACGGAAAAACAAAAAAACTTAAATAATTTGAAGTTTGACATTTAATATTTATTCTAAGAAATATAATTAGTGAAAAAGGGTGCCAAAGGTGAGTAAAATATTATTTATTAGAAAATTAATAAAAATGTGATATGATCTAACCCATTAGCGTAGAAGAAAGTTCAGTGTAGGACACTGCAGATGTTTGTACATAAGATCAGTTCAGTTAGAAAAACGCATATACGCAAGCGTGACCGCGTGTACATTAATTTGACAAGTACAATTTTGCGCTTATCAACAGCCGTCAGTACATCTTTCGAATCCATTTTTATTTAAAACAAATAAAAACTCTATAGCACCACAAAAAGAAAGAAATATCGAAAAAAAAAAAAAAAAAATCACTTCAAAATACAAGTTGACACTTGCAAATGTCAAACACATGCACATATATGTGCATGTGTTAATATTTTTTAGCTTAGATGTATAAACGCCAGTGTTTTTGTTGCTGCTAAATGCTGGCCTAAAAATAAAACTAAATGTAGTACTGTACTGAATTCTTTGTATAAACTCCCCATTACTACGGCGGAATAGAAATGAAAAGATGATTGCTTATCTCTTTTCTGAGCTTGGTAAATCGTGTTGGCTATCTTCCTAGCGCCAAAACCTCTGCAGATCCACCGATAACTTCGTTCAACCTACCACGTTGATCGGAGAACCTCATAGTTAAGGTTCGGGATCTATTTTCCGCTTATTCAGAGGGATTTGAATGTCAGTAAAGAACCAATTCAGATCTGTAAAGTTCAGCATTATTCCGGTGTCACTACATCGGATAACACAATAAACGTCTGTTGGAACTTTTGATCTTTCTTAAATAGAGAGTGACTTGTTACGCAGTGGTTCTAATTATACTCAGTTTCGAGATAACTTAAGCTGCTTAGAAAGCGAGAAGAGCTAATGTTCACATCGGATTTTCTTCTCCGGGATATGTAAATAACAAGTTCAATATATATTTTTTGTTCAATAGAACCTATATGATATAGACAAAACATTTTTATTATCTAAACGGTATGCTTCTTAAACCAAATTGTTGCAATGAATATATTCCTTTATTTCCAATCGATAAACCATTATATATCTACAGATATAATTGTAATAAAACTGCACATGCACCAATCCATTATATTCTACTCTATTAATTAACTAATATTAAAATATAATTATTTGTTCTCATTTTATAAACAAATATAATAGAATTTCCATTACAATATTATAGCGATTTATCATTTCGTAATTTCATACCTAACCAATATCCATGTTCTGCAACCATAGTGAAACATGACTTGGTTAACTGCAAAGGAACTTGACTTTTTTGGCAAAGTTCGAAGTTATATTTAGATAAAAAGTAGAAAAAAATGGTTTTGATTTTGAGCAATGCGAAACGAGAAGCTAAAGACAAAATTGATTAGATTATATGATATATAAAATTATAATATAAATATTACCAATACAATTTCGTGGACCAACACCGAAAGGTAGATAAGAATACGGTATAATATTTCTTTTATTTTCGTCACTAAATCTTTCCGGATCAAATTTTTCTGGATTGGGGTAATACTTTGGATCTCTATGCAAACTGATTATTGGAAACCATATAAAATCACCATTCTTTAAATGAAGTGCTTCTTCACCAGCCTGCGTAGGTTCTATTATATAGTCCTTAGTACAAATTCGATCTATTATTACAACACTAGGCCATTTTCTTAAGGATTCTATAATATAAACATTACATTGATATAATATAAAATGTACTAAAGATAGTAATCGCAATACTAAAACAGCAAGATGCAATATTCTTAAGGATTCTATAATATATGTTAAAACACTTGCTGCGTCTTTCACTGAACTTTATTATACGAAGTAAGTTTATTTTGTATAGACATGAACGAGTATCAATAGCGTGAAACATTTTTGTGAGTAAGACGAAAACAAGACCGGGTATGCAGACTTTTATGAATTTGCATGTAGCGAGAGAAATATGTAAGGATAGAGTTGAATGGCGAAATATTGTCAAGATGTGATAGAATGTAAAGGGTTTTATGCCACCCTATTTAATGAGAAGAGTTATGTATGTATGTATAGAATGGATTCTAAAATATAATTATTTATTACGGCAGTAGAAATTATTTATTTTTTTAATTATTTTTTTAATTTTATTTAAATTGCGGATCGACTACTATGGTCATTACCGCTTAGAAATTATTATGGCAGCTTGTTTTTATATTCTTACATTAACCATAAATAAGAATAGGAATCATGAAAGTGTGCAAACCCTTACAGACTATGACTAAATATCCTATAACGACACGCAATAAATACCACCCGTTAACTGACACATACGAGACCGACAACGAAAAGGACTCAGAAACTGACATTCCTCAACATATAAAATCCAAACGACAAACCAGACGCAGACTAACCACCCCGCCCCATCAATCATCAACCCAGGCATCCACGAGTACACTACTGATGTAACAAAATACATAGTCACAATCACCACGAAAGGATATTACTACAAATACACACTTACTTACATTTAGGATGAGCGACAAAAGCTTATTACTGACCCGAATACTGACGACAAATTTCAATACTACACGTACACAGACCGAACAATTAAGACACACGCATACGTACTACGAGGACTGAAAGACAAAAACATTGATGTGTATAAAATATTTAGGATTTCCCCTATATCTAATTATAGGTGACAACTTGCATACTGTGGCACAACTAAATAACGATGTTAAGTATCTTCCACAGCAAAGTGATGTTAGAGAGATATATGTCACAGGAACCACCAATGGGAGCTCGCCACAACTAATTGCCGTCTCGCACCTAAATGCTTAAAAAATTTTCTATACAATAGATCAAAATTTGGGAAAAAGGATTTTATTATATGCATATTGAGGATTGCTTTTAAATTTTATTACGAGCTCTGAAGAACAAAATTGCGGCTTCCTAGCATTTTCCCAGGGACGCCTCTTTTTTTCAGTCCTTTGCGGCCGGACCAAAATCTCCTGTAGTTTTAAAATTAGAATCATGAACTAAACAAATTTCAATTTTATATACGAACAGCTAGAGAAGTACGTAGGATTTTTTTCTTATAATGATTTTTGCAGAAATGGCGTGCTTTTAAAAAAAACTGTCGGAAATCGGTCAAAAATCGCCCAAAGATTGTTAATAACAATTAAACCATGCAACATAATTAAAAATTCTACGTACTTCCATGAATAAAGTAGTTTTAAATATACAGTTAAATTTTCAAATCAATCGGTAAGCATTTGTCCGAGTTATCGGTCCGGCCAACTTGAAAAATGTTGTTTCGAGAAAGACGCGTTTAAAGTTTTAAGTAGTAAAGCTGTGGCGTTATTGCGCTCGGGCTATATTCGAAATTCAGTCTCTTTTAGAGTTTTCCGGGGCATAAAACGTTAGCATATTATTTTCAAAATACTAAAGTATAGATCTTAAAATCTCTAGGGTAGCCTAACCCCTTAAGACAAAAGACACGCTTATGCAAATTCATCCTCATCTGGGGACCATCCAGCAAACAGCTTCATATGCTCGGTATACAACGACATTGCCTTGAAACTCTCGTCTCTCAATCCTAACGACAACTCCCTGTGGCGGCTCACCAAAATACTTAAATAACAATTTACCCCCATCCCTACACGAACAATAAATAACACAAACACAGCTGACACCGACGAAAAGAAGGTGGAGGCACTTGCAAAGGCATACACGTAAATGATACAACAAACACACGAGCACTTTCTTGAAGAAACAACAGTTTTTAAATACAACACAAATAACAACCCCAAAAAGACCTAGGTTAACTTCTAACCAACTCCAGCGAAGTCACTAAAATAATTCATATCTGAAACGCCACAGGTTGAGACCCGATCGAAAACCATATTCTTAAAAACCTCACGAGGAAATCCATTGCCAAGCTACCCTACCGTATTAATGAAATAATCAGACTAAACCAATTCTCAACTGCATGGATAATTCATCATATTTTAAAGACAGGCAAAGATTCCCACCACTTCGGCAGCTACAGACCTATAAGCTTTCCAATCTGACTGAAGAAAACATTCTTTCCCGGGTCGACGATATTGACACATAATAATGGATTACCCCTGATATCCAGTTTGGGTTTAGGCAGATACACAACATAATCCTACAGGTTACGAGAATAGCAACTGATATCGCAGCCTAATTTTTAACCTTAAGGTTAAACTTTATTTATAAAGTAACGGTGATTCACATCGCAAAAGCTTTTGATAAGTTCTTATCTTATCTTATCCACTCCTATCTAACCGATCGATCCTTCCAAACCAAAATTAATAACAGTCGATTCTCCACTAAACCAATAATGTCATGGGTCCCCCAAGGTAGTGTTTCAACCTCTACCTAAGCGATTTCTGTACTTTCTCGAACATCAAGATCTTTCTGTACGCAGATGACAGCCATCTACGCGCACTCGTTCAGCACACAGGTTGCTAACACACAACTACAAATACACATAAATATTTTACAACACTACTGGAAAAATTGAAAAATTAAAATTAACGCCGCAAAAACCAAAACCATTGTCTTCTCACGAAAATTTATACAAACTATAGAAATCATACCACTTATAATACACAACCAAAAAATAACACCGAAACCCACCGTTAAATACCTGGGAGCACATTTACAACAAAACATATCACAGTCAATCAAAAAAGTCCATCACGTCATTCCACTTCAACTTCCGGTTTCAATTTTTTTTTAAATAAGAGGTTTTCTTGCCAGGCATATTAAAATCTTAAGTTTATAGCTTCATAGTTTTAGCTTCAACCATTTAGGTTTTAGACACATACAGAAAAGTTTTGTAAATTAATGATGGCGACGAATCTATCGTCGACAAAATAGTATATCGAATTCAACATATTATATCAAATAGCGTACCTGATATAACCATATCCATATATTTCATTTTCATTATAACATCATAAGTTAATTTTCCATCACATTCTTCCCACGCTTCATCAATTTCCTTTTGAAGTTTTCTTTGTACGTCTTCGTTTATGGCAAGTTCATAACCCGTGTGGCAAAGAGATGTGGATATCGTATCGAAACTACCAAAAATAAATGCTATTGTTTGTGCTGCTATATCATCATCTGTTAAATCTAGAAATATATAAAACAATTGATAATTTTATTTATTATTCATTTGTGATTGGTTATACGAAGGTGTTGCACTAAATTTTAATCTACACACAAGTAAAGTAATAGAATAGTTTTGTGTTTCAAATCTAATTTAACAAAAGTTCTGTAATTATTTTTAAATAACCCCTGCTTAGACCTAAGTATTTTTAACGTTCTTATCTGTATTTTTTATCAATATTTATGGAGGCATCCTTAAATGAGGTCCCGCTTTTTGGAGGAGTAGGGCATCTTGAAATGTGACATTCTGTGACGTACGGGGTGGTACTATAGTAGAATATATAGTATAATAAAATAAATCATAAGAAAAGAATTATTAATTAACGATTTTTGTTAAAACAGGAGGGGTAGTGTGACATAATCGTGACGTAATTAAGTGAATGGGGTTGGTTTCATATGAAAAATTGTTACAAAACCTGAGGGAGGACACGTCTAAAAATTCTGTTACGTTATTTATGGAGGCTCCCTATACCATGGTTAAGGACATCGTTAACTTAAATCATGAAAACGAAATTACTAATTACCCGCGGTTCACACAATATTTTCAAGGGTTACTTTCTTATAAGTATTCTAATCATGATAAAATGCGATCTCGAGATTTTAACGGAAATACACCGTTTGGCCTGCCTTGAATCGAGTCTGACAATTTATGGAATAACGTCTGTCTGTGTGTCTTCGTGTCTGTGTGCCTGTGTGTCTGTGTGCCTGTGGCTCTGTGTGTCTGTAGCTCTGTGTGACTGTGTGTCTGTCTGTGTGACTGTGTTACTGTGAATCTGTGTATCTATTGGTGAAATTATGAAACTGTAAACTGTAGATTTGTATATGCCCTATAAGATAATCTCTTATTTTTGAAAAGAGTATTTATACCAGAAGTGTATGTTTACTGTAGTAGTATTTTGCGATTTCTGCAATAACGCTAAAACGGTTGTTATTCGAAAATTATTTTCAAAAACGTCACTGGTTACAAGAAAATAGCAATTGAAATTTGTGTACGTGATATCCCACTGCTACTGATTAACTCTTTGCGCATGTCAAAAATGAAATTCAAAATGTTTATTTTCGCTCCACCCTAGTGTGCACCTCCTATTTTTTAAAAAAATATTCAAACCGGAAGTGCCTGTTTACTCTAGTCATTTTTGGCAGTTTCTGCAATTACTCAAAAATGGTTACAGTTACAGAAAAATTTTATGAACAAAAATTAAAGGTATTCATATTTAGCACAACTTTTGTTTGAATTTTTTTTCTAAAAAGTGTACTGGTTTCAAAATAAATTTCTGCCTTTTATATATATTTTTACATAAATCGTATCATCTGCGCCTGTCAATTGTTTAACAAAATAGACGTAAATAATTTGAAGTTTGACATTTAATATATATTCTAAGAAATGTATTTAGTGTAAAAGCGATTTAAAGGTTAGAACAAATATTATAAATTAGAAAAATAATGAAACTACGAAGTGGTTTAACCCATATGCGTATAAGAAAGTTCGGTGCATGACACTGTAGATGTTTGGAATGACGTTTGTATGTCTGTGTGCATGTTCTCTACAGCCTAAACGGTTGAAGCTAAAATTATGAAACTTTAAACTTAAGATTTGCATATGCCTGGAGTGTGCACCTCTTATTTTTGAAAAAAATATTCAAACCGAAAGTGCCTGTTTACTCTAGTCAGTTTCTTATTTTTTTTATTAAACAATGATAACTAGTTTCCGCTTTGAAGTGGAAATCATCTTGTATTTTGGTTATAATTAATATAAAAACAAAATATTAAATAATTTCGAATTTGACATTTAATATATAAACTAAGAAATAATGTAGTGAAAAGTGGTTCCAAAGGTTAGTAAAATATTAAAAATTAGAAAAAAATTGTCTATATGATCTAACCGAAATGCGTGTAAGAAAGTTCAGTGTATGACACTGCAAATGTTTCATTATAATAGTATACAACAATCGCAAGCAAATATATAACAAGCTGCTTCATTTCCATAGAGACCACCCATAATTTTGATTTTACAACGTGTAGACAGGATTTAAATCGCTGTCCAAGAAACCTTAATATTTCGCTGAAATAACAGTTAATTTTATTCGCTCAATAAATTTACAAGGTATATAACTTAATATAATATAAATTAACAACGAATAACACATTTTTATTAATTTTTTCAGATAATTTCAAGGAAAAATGACGAAGTTTTTTAGTAAAAGTAAGAATCAATGAATTAATATTTGAGTTTACTTGAAAATATAAGTATTATTTTGCAATTTTCAGTCAGAAAATCATTCGCAGCCATCCGAAACATATTTAGAGAAAAACAAGATGATGTAGTTAAATTTGAAGATTCTGTGAAGTTGTTTGGCGTGGGGTGGATAGGCGCACCGTTTTATATGGGGGAATGGTGCGCCTATTCGGCCATTGAATATTAAATTTTTAGTGGTTAATTTAATATTAGTATAAGTGCTACTAGAAATGCGTTGGCAAAGACAAAAATAGAATACAACTAATTTCATAGTATAAGTTAGTTTTATGTGCTAAAAAACTGAAAAAATAGACATAGTTTTAAGAAGTGTTCAAATAGAAAAAAGAAGATAGTAGACAATAAGAACCACACCTTCCAGTAGTTCCAATTACTCGAAATCAAATTGATCATATTTTGAAAAATATACGTATTTTTATGGATATTTCAAAATTCAAGTTGGAATAAACATTTACCGATCACCTTTTTGAAGATTTTGAAGAAACAAATTGCAAGTCATTTATATAAAATTCAAAAGATCTTTTATACCAAAATTTGAAATTATTGTTATATATTAAACAATCTTGTAAAAAATCCCGTTTATGTTTGGCATCCAATTTCATTACTGAAAATATATTTTGATTTCCAAATTTACTAATTGTGATTTATTTATTACTTTTAATGCTAATTTGGTCATACGACTTAGCGCCCATATATACAACTTTAGAATCAGAGAGAAGTGAAAGAATGTGTAAAATAATAAACTTCTATCATGTCTGACACTGAGCTTTCGTATATGTATTTTCGGTATAAGAAAGTTCAGTGTTAGGCACGACAGATATTTTTAACTTTGATGTAGTTAAGTGAATACAAATTCTGACTACTCACTTTTTTTCTACCTTCAATTTTTTAAAAATATTTAATCTTTACTCAAGTTCTTTTCTAGAGATTCTGAAATATCTTCAAAACAGTTTTACTTACTGTATAGGTAAGTATTGCAATCTTGAAAGAAATCGATGTCGACATTTTGACGACAATATAGCATTTTACTTTCCCTAAATCGATTCTTACTATTTAAGGAACGTGTGGTTGTGTGCATGTGTGTGTTTGATAATTAAATAATTTGGAGTTTCGCATATTAACAAATATCTATTGTAAGAAATATATTAAGTGAACGTATTTTTCAAAAGTTGGTAAAATAGTAAATTATGCCACAGATAGGTTATTAGTTTATATTAAAAATAATTTTTTCTTGAAATATTAAAAATTTGTATATGAATATCTGTCTTATCTAAACACAATAAAACAATTCTGTGCAAGCTATTGCGGGCATTTTTTTTTAAATTTCACATTTAAAATTATTTGAGTCTATTTTGTTGTACTGTTAAACAGCTGAGTAGAGTTGATACGGTTTATATAATAAATAATAATTTTTATACCTACGTAACTACGGCTACACAAATAATATAAGGAAAACAGCCCAAGTAAATATAGTAATTTACTTAAACATAAAAATTACCCAGTTTGTCTCTAATTGAATGTTTTCTATCTTTTGATTCTTGGACTGTTGCGAATCCTGCACTATCTTCAGCAGACGTATGAATTTCAGTATGCTTTAGATTTCCTTTCCGTGCTTCCATGAGCAAGTGAATCATATCTGGCCGTATTATATTTTCTTTTTCACGCATTCTTATATTATCCACAACAATATTACGAAAGAAATTTGCAACTTTGTAGCTTACTAATTTCAGCCGTATAAATTTCACCAATGATATACTTATACTGCTGATAAATAATTTGAAAGCTTTCAAGCCTTCAAATGATGATATATCTTTTGACATCAAATAAAATTCATTTTCCTCATCCATTAACGAGTCACATTTAATACCAAACACAACACTTGCAAGAACATCGTTTGATACTCGAGTAAATACATCTTTTAATTCCACAATTAAAGGCTCATCCGGAATCATTGCTTTTTTAAAATAATACATGGATTTATTTATAGATTCAGTTATTAATATGAACATAGCACGCATTTTATTTCCAGTAAAAGCAGGTGATATAGTTGAACGCATCTGTCGCCATTTGTCTCCTGAATATAATAAGAATAGATAGTAAATTTAAAATGAATACAGCATTTTTTTTATTTAACAATTCCAAATACGCAATAAATTCGATTATATGCAGATATGCAATAATAACGTGACTGTCTCCTTATTTTTTTTAGTCTAAACATTTAACAATTTTTAATTCAATAAATTCAAATATGCATTAAATTCGCTACCTTGTAAATTAATTAAATTTTTCCCATAAAGTGGATCCGTTTCTTCGAATATAAGCTGTCTATGATCAACGAAATGATCAAAATCTTTTATAGCAATTTGTTTAATTAGATTAACATCTTTTATCATTAATACTGGCTGCCGAAAACTATAGAATCCAAAGTATCTAAAATTTGGTTTAAATCAGTTTTAATGCAAATAATATTTATATGAAATTTATGACAATTGAGAAATCATCGGATAACTTCAGTAATGTTCTCCACAGAAAGCAAGCCGATGACTTTTTCTCAAGTCGAGCAATGATCAATTTTCAAAACTAGACTCTCATAATTGAAAATATAATACATTTTAAAAATTAAGCTTCGGAAAATACATTTACTGCAATAGGTGATTCAGTGCAAAATTTTCTTAGCGAATCATAAAGAGTGATTCATCAACAAAAATGTATGTAAACAATGAAATTTTTCTTTAAGCAATAGGTAAGACCAATGAGCTTTGTGGATATCATTGGTTGGTATATTATTTGATTTCTGAAATATATTTGTAAATAAGACGTTCTTTCGTCTATTCTATATATAAACCTACCACAACTGAATTTACAATCTTAATCAAGAATTATTACCTTGCATCTTTATGATAATTACATATATCAATCAACCAGTGTACAAAGTGTTGCTTTCTAGAAACAAATGACCACATATTTCCAACAAATGGTAATGGCTTTGCATGAGGAATCTTGTACTTTTTCCAGTGCCCCATCGGTTTGAAAATAGTATGATAAATAAAAAGCGCAAAAAGCGCCAGCAACAAAGTTAACATCATATTTATTAGGAATATTTCACACAATTCCCAAACAACCGATTTCACTATCTTATAATTAACTTAATTTTGTTATAATTAACTTATTATCAAATTAGAGTTGATCAAGGCACAAATGATTATTTGTATTAACTGTATTCACATCTCATATTAATCTATGCATTATACAGACAACTAACTCTAGTAGTACTAACTTGAGTGACTAAATATACAAGAGTGTTGAGAATTGAACGGTCACCATTAGCTTGCAAAACATCTAAACCAAATGCATTGCGCTACATAATGTGCGCGGCTCATATTTACTTATGCTCTTCAAATCAAAATACTCACATCAGATAATTGTTCCTCATATTATTTTATGCTATTCCTTAATAAACTTGTACTTGAAAGTACAGTGGTTCACAAATTTGTTCGTTTAAATATTTTGCAAGCTAATGGTGACTGTTCAATTCTCAACACTCTAGTATATCTATTCACTCAAGTTAGTACTACTAGAGTTACTTGTATGTACGATGCATAGATTAATATGAGTTGTGAATACAGATAATATAAATCATAATTTGTGCCTTGATCAACTCTAATTTGATAATAAGTTGATAAACACAAAACTAAGTTAATTATAAGATGATGAAATCGGTTGTTTAGGAATTGTGTGAAATATACTTAATTCAATCGCTAATATGATGTTAATTATTTATCATACGATTTTCAAACCAATGGGGTATTGGAAAAAGTACAAGATTCCTCATGCAAAGCCATTACCATTTGTTAGAAATATGTGGTCATTTGTCACATACTAAATTTTATATATTTTTCTTATACTGTCACGAAATGGAAAGGCAGTCCTTAAAAAATAGCAATTAAAATAAATATAAATTTATAGCAATAATAGTTGTAATTTATGCTTGTTTTTAAGCAAATTGAAAAGTGATTATTTCTAGCGATTATACGAAATGTAACAGTGTAAGTATATACCATTAATTGTATGTATATTTTTATGTCACTCAATAAATTTTATGTATATTTTCTACATCATAAATACATGCCGCCACGAAATGATAAATTGCAGTGAAAAATAAATATTGATTTACATTATGTTGCAAAATAATTTTTTGCAGTATCAAAAATAGCAAGGAAAATATGTACATGTAATCTTATATCATTATTATTTGTTAATTATTAACCCATTAACTGCCAGATTTTTTTTTTTGAATTTTGTATTTAAAACACTTATTATCGACGTAGAAACTTATATTATAGTATAACTATTAAAAAATGTAGTAGTTTAAAAATATCGGCAATTTTATAGATTGTCCAAAATGGGGATCGTGGCAGATATCATGTAGAAAAATAAGTTAAGAAAAATATTTTATTACTTATTCTAGTAACATCAAATTCATAGATTATGTAGAGATTATTTATGCCATATTTCCATACACTCTACATGAAAACCAACATTACATTTTCCACGTTGTTTTCGCATGTTTGTTTGGCATCGAAGCGCATTTCCGTTGCTTTACTTACCTATTGCAGCCAAACGGAACACAAAAGTCAAAGAACGTGTTATTATATAGGGTAAATCGACCAGTTATGAAAATTCTCTACTTTTTTGAGGATTAAAAAAAATATGGTTAATATATTTATATAATAATTGAAAATTTTTAAAATTTATGTGTTTTATAAAGTTAAAAAAAAATTGTTTATTGATGTTTTAGGTAATTTTGTTCACAATTTATAATTTGATGTTAAAATACCAGTGATAGAACGGTGGCTGCCTTTAATAGAACAGTCCTTTCTAGTAATAGAATGGCAAATTATATTTTTTGTTAAATGAACTAGGTAAATCAATAAATAAATAAGTTCTATTATAAATTTATTTTTTATTTAATATAGTTTATAAATTTATATATTTTAGCTTGGATTTCCTAAAATTTAGGTATATATTTATAAAAAAATACTTGCAGTAGCTTTATTTTCTAAATTTCTAAATTATAGAGGTACTATACCTATCTAAAGCTAAATTTAATTTTAATTAAATAATAATTTTTAATCGAAATATTAAAATTACTTATAAATAGGTATTACGTCAAAATTTTAATACTTTTCTCGCATTAAAATTTTATGAACAATGAAAAATTTAAATCTTTTCTTGTTTTATTTTTTTTAGATAAGAATACTTTTCATCTTGTAATTTTTTGTTGTTCAGTTAAAAGTATTTTTTCAAGTGTACAAAAAGGAGTCGAGATACAAAAAATTTATTTCAATAAAATAAAGTAGTTACATGGCCAGTTTTATCTTATGTAGTTTTAAAAAAAATATCGGTCAAGTGTTGTCCATCATTGTCGACACACTGCTGCAAGCGACTTCTGAAGTTTCGCATAATCCTTTTAAGCATTTCTTCAGGTATACGGCTAATTTCCGTGCGGATTAACTCCATTAGGGTTTGCAGGTTCCTCTGGCCACGGAATATCACCGCGCAGGGAACATTTCCTTCAAAACCAGCATTGATGCCCGCGCTGTGTGGGCTGTGGCCCCGTCCTCCTGAAACCAGACATTCTCGCGACCAAGTTCTTTAAGAGCAGGGGCAAAAAAATTCTGGAGCATGTTCACATAGCGCCCAGAATTGACGGTAACTGCCCGATTTCTTTCCTCAAAAAAATTAGGGAAACTGCGCACCAAACTGTGACACGATCACTATGCAGAGGCTTCTCGTGGAACACCCTCGGATTGTTTTCGCACCAATATCGAAAATTTTGTTTATTTACACCGCCAGAAAGATGGAAATGTGCTGGGCGGCGATTACACTTCTTTTCGCGTATGTATGCTTCCAAGGCAAAAGCGCGCTGCTCGTTCGTCCACATTGTGTTTATGACTGAATCCTTTTGTAACGCAAACGGCATATCTTCCTGCCGCCATTCCACCCTTTTACGACCTCTGCTCGCTTCACAATTCTCTGTTGAAACTAGGGAGGTTGTTTTGCCCTATCCTGTATAAGAGGTTTTGGTTCTAATTCTTGATTTTTCACAATTCTTTTTACCTTTTTTATTAACCGTGTATTTTTTTACCAGTTTTCACTAAAATAAGAATTATTTATTCAAATGAATACAAAAATAAATTAAAGAGGTTATGTATATATATAATATATAATATATAGCATCTCATTTGAAAAAATATAGCTTTGTGTTGTTGCTTGAGAACCACTGGTTTAAAAAGATATTTTCTTTCATAGTTGGATGTCCCCCTTGGTCCTGCATAAGATTGTCTGTTACTATTTTATTGTATCTTTAATAACATAGAAGTTATTTGAGGTAGCTCGTTTCGCTGTTACACCCTGTATATTGGAAAACGTATTATTAATAAATGTATATGCAATATATATTCAATTTTAATTTCGCATCTTGTTATAATACAATATACATATACTAACAATATTGTACTGTGTTAATCCTAACCACATTGAGCCAATATCAACCAATATTGATATTATTTTACTGCGCTACTGGGGTATGACTAGTACGATATTGTAAGGAAATGTCACGAGTGAAATATTCGGGAATCAAATGAAATATTAATATTCAATGTCAAATGATATATTGACAAAGAATATTTATATGGCTAAAATGGCGTGAGAATGCGGGGTTGTCCTTGAAATAAATGTATAAGTAAAATTAAAGATAATTGTGGAAAAATTTCAAATAAAAATTATTAAACAAAATTGTTTTAAATCACATAATTTACTCTGAAAAATGCATTTATGTAAATATATACAAATTGTAATTCTCGACCAATTGTTGCCAAAGTCACTCATGTTTTCATAAACAAAATGCGATATTCAACAAATACAAAATTATCGATTTTTTTGTGATTTGATCGAGTGACAACCTAATTTGCAACCCTTTTCCTTGCCCCTTGAAAGACCAATAACTTTACGTGATACCCCACTGCTACTGATTACCGAGTTATGCATGTAAAGATTTATATGATGTGAGGGTTGCATCATTTTTAATAGCCCTTAAAAACTGCACTGTCTGTTTTGCCGCATCCTGTATTAAGTTTAGACCACACATGCAACAATCCAGTATATTTTACTCTATTTATTAACTATTAAAATATACATATATAATTATTTTTGTTCAATCTATAAGCAAATAGATATATACATCTTCGAATTTTCATGACACTATTTATGCAATTTATCATTTCGTACTTTCATACCTAACCAAAATCCATTTTCAGCAATCATATTGAAACTTGTCTTGGTGAGCTGCAAAGGAACTTGACTTTTTTGGCAAAGTTCAAAATTATATTTAGATAAAATGTAGAAGAAAGTAGTTTTGATTTGGAGCAATGCTAAACGGGTACCTAATGACAAAATTAACTGGATTATAATATAATAAATTAAACTGTAACATAAATATTACCTATACAAGTTCGTGGACCAATACCGAAAGGTAGATAAGAATGCGGTATAATATTTCCTTTATTTTCGTCACTAAATCTTTCCGGATCAAATTTTTCTGGATTAGGGTAAAATTTTGGATCTCTATGCAAACCGAATGTTGGAAACCATATAAAATCACCTTTCTTTAAATGATGTGCTTTTTCTCCAGCCTGTACAGGTTCGATAATGTGATCTTCGGTACAAATTCGATCTAATAGGACAGATATGGGACCAGTCTGCTCAGGTTCTATAATATAGTCTTTAGTACAAACTCGATCAATCAACGGAGCAACAGGCCATTTTCTTAAGGATTCTACAATATAAACATAAAATTGATGTAATATATTTTATACTAAAAATAAAAATAGATCTACTAACGTAGTAAAACATCTGCAACATCTTGCATTTGGCTTTATTATTAAAATATAATGATGAAAGTTATGATAATTATTTATACTTATATTACAATTATGTAATAATAAAAAATAACAAAATATCACTAATAAGTGCATTATTAGCGATATTTTGTTATATACACAAAACTGAAAATCATTGTAGCAAATTACATTTTCTAAGCATTTTTTATATTTGTTAGTCATAGATCGACAGTAGAATTTTTTATTATTTATGTTAGTACAATTATTTATGGGAATCATTTAGTAATTTTTTTTTATGTACAGACCGTTTCAAATTTGTCGTACACATGTGTAGATATTGAAGTGTTCTTTTTTAAGGACAGTATATGCCATGTCGATAAGAATAACGAGTTTGTTATCTTTTATAGAGCAGGACGATTAAGTTCGCTCATTAAATTTTGTATTTTGCTGTCTCAAATAATTACAAATTTGACATTTCTTATCTAATGTAAGATATATATTTAGTGAAAATTTTTTATTAAAATAGGACGATAGGATTATTATCCTATCGTCCTATATTAATAAAAAAATTTCTAGTATGTAATATTGTTCTAGAATATTAGTTGAGGGGATTTAGAATGATATTTTTTGGATATTTGCCTTTAGGTAAGCAGCCTCTAAGTCAAGAATGATAAGTCTAGTGTTGTCAACTTTAATAATACAAGGCAACCCAAAAGTGTTTTTAGATTTGATATTTTGTGGTTTTATACCTCTTGCGTCCAGGATTTCTCCTCTTTGGATTGTATTGTTCTTATATTTAGTATTTTGTTGTTTAAATTTTTCCGTAGTTCCTATTATCAAAAACTATTTCAATCTTAATTAAGTGTTAAATGCCTAAACTAAAAAGTACAGGGAAATGGAGCTTGCTTAGTAAGACTTTTATTGCTTCTGGTTAGGCATTCAATTCGAGTTGGTCTATGTATAAAATTTTATTTTTGGTTTTGAATTCTTCGCGGATACTATATTTAGGTTATATTCTAAATCTTGGATACACAATTGTTCTGCTTAATTTCATTTACGGAATAAGTGAGGTTTTCTGATATGTGTTATGAATATTGATAGTTGGAGCAAATGCTCTTGATTGTTGTTGGTTCTGTATAAGTAGGTTTTTCTTTTATAATAAATCGTAAAAATATAGCATAATGAAAAATTGTATTTAATTAAAATATTCAATATTTGTATATTTTACCTCCTATTTAAACAAAATACGTATATTGACTGATTACTTCGTAAAAGAAAGAAAAATAAAGTTATCTAAATTCTTCATATGAAATATTTACGAACAATATTTTTAATGTTAGTGTTATTAGTTATAGTAATTATTTTATGTAAACGTTACGAAACAGTAGAGCGATTAGATATACTAGAGTGAGGATGACTGCTACTCTGCTTGGGAATGAAATGCAACAAGTAAATATTATGTACGAATAATTTTATGAACCACAGTATTTGCAAGTATATATCATAAAATGTTAAATTAGATCGCAAAATGTTTTTAATTTTATACAAATATTTGCAACTATATTAGGTGGTCCGCTAGATTTATAGTATTAGTTGCGGTCACCACATAGAGCAATGCATTTCGTTTGAATGTTTTGTAAATTAATGGTGGCGACCAATCACAAACGGGGAAACTGTCATCCACACTCTAGTATTGAGAAAGTACTCACAACTGTATATAGAATTCAACAGATTATATCAAATAGCATACCTGATACAACCATATCCATATATTTCATTTTTATTACAACTTCGTAAGTTAATGTTCCATTACATTCTTCCCACGCTTCATCAATTTCCTTTTGAAGTTTTCTTTGTATATCTTCGTTTATGGCAAGTTCATAACCCATGTGACACAGGGTAGTAGATATCGTATCGA
Source organism: Nebria brevicollis (assembly GCA_944738965.1). NCBI lineage: Eukaryota > Metazoa > Arthropoda > Insecta > Coleoptera > Carabidae > Nebria > Nebria brevicollis. The sequence goes on from OX122903.1 coordinate 5,336,186, forward strand.
AACCGCCAACAATAAATATCATTGCTTGTGCTGTTATATCATCGATAGTGAAATCTAGATATATATGTATTTTATTTATTAAACAAAAGTGAAGAATCAAAAAAAAAACAATTATATATATATATATATATATATATATATATATATATATATATATATATATATATATATATATATATATTCGGAATAAATACGAATGCAATATATATATACATGTTCAACCTAATAACCGAAGACTAATCTTTACCATTTGATCTGAATATAACTTATTTTATTAACCCATTAACTGCCACATTTTCTTTTTGAAATTTTTATTGAAAACACTTATTATCGACATAGAAACTCATATAATAAACTATTTAAAAAAAATCTTGTGTTTTAAAAATATAATCAATTTTATAGATTGCTCAAAATGGGGATCGTGGCAGATATCGTGTAGAAAAATAAGTTGTGAAACATATTTTACTACTTATTCTAATAACATTAAATACATAGATTATGTAGAGATTATTTATGCCATATTTCCATACACTCAACATGAAAACCAACATTACATTTTCCACACTGTTTTCGCACGTTTGTTTGGCATCGAGAGCATTTCCGCTGCTTTACTTATTGCAGCAAAACGAAACATAAAAGTCAGACAACGTTCTATTACATATATTGGTTGATGTATACAAACTAATATTAATCTGTCAAAGGTACCTTATATACTTGTCTTGCCAAATTATAGTCATAAAAATCTCTAATCCCCAAATGGGGATCGTGGTAGCTAATTGGTTAATATATTATTTACTTCAATATAAAAATTACCCAATTTGGTTCTGCTTGAATTTTTTCCAACGTTTGATTCATGGATTGTTGCTATTCCTGCGCTATCCTCAGTAGATGTATTAATTTCAGTATGATTTGGTTCTCTTTTCCGTGCCTCCATGAGTAAGTGAATCATATCAGGCCGTATAATATTTTCATTTTCACGCATTCTTATATTATCCATAACCATATTACGAAAGAAATTGCCAACTTCGTCGCTAACTATTTTCACCCGTAAAAAGTTCATCAATGACGCACTTATATTGTTACCAATTAATTTGAGCCCTTTAATGCCTTCAAATGTTGATATTTCTTTTGCCATCAAATATAATGCATTTTCCTTATCCACTAACGAATCGGATGTAATACCAAATGTAACACTAACAATAACATCGTTTGATATTCGAGTAAATATATCCTTTAATTCAACAATTAACGGTTCATTAGGATTAATTCTTTTTTTAAAATAATTCATGGATTCATTCAATGATTTAGATATAGTTTTGAACATAGCACGCATTTTATTTCCCGTAAAGGCAGGTGATATAGTTGTACGCATTTGTCTCCATTTGTCCCCTGAACATATTAAGCATATTCAATTAGTTTTCAAATAGTCCAATTGAAATGAATAACTATTATTTTTTATATAATCTTTTTTTTTATTATTTAAAAAATGTGATTTTATGCAGTTTTGCAGTAATATTTATAATGTTTCTTAATTTTCATTTAAATTATTATTAATTAGTACCTTGTAAACTAAGTAAAATTCTTCCACAAAGTGGATCGATTTTCTCGCATGTAAACTGTCTATGGTCAACGAAATGATCAAAATCTTTTATAGCAAGTTGTTTAATTAGATTAATATCTTTTATCATTAATACTGGTTTCCGAAAACAATAAAATCCAAAGTACCTAAAATTTTATTTCTATTAGTTTTTACGTAAATAATATATATTTTTTTAAATATTCGAGAATTGAGAAAAAGTTATGACAAAAAAATGTGTTGCTATCGCGAGTGCATTAAAGTACGACGATTGCCGAAATTAAACTTCGGAAAATGCATTTAATACAACAGGTTATTCAGTGAAAATCAAAAATACGTAACGTATTATAAAGAAAGGTTCACCAACAAAAATGCACAAAAACAACGAAAATATTCTTGAAGCGATCGGTGTTGCCACTGGTCACACCAGTCGGCAAATTATTTGATATATGAAATAAATTATACGTGGAAATAAGACGTTTTATTCTACTATAAACTCACCACAATCGAGTTGACTATCTTAATCAATAATGATTACCTTACATCTTTATGATTATTATATATATCTACCATCCAATCTGTAATATGTTGCTTTCCAGATACAAATGACCATATATTTCCAAAAAATGGTAATGGTTTAGCATGGGGAATCTTGCACTTTTTCCAATGACCCATTGGTTTGAAAATAGTATGATAAATAAAAAGCGTAAAAAGCGCTAGCACCAAAATTAGCATCATATTTGCTACTGAATGAAGAATATTTCACACGAATTCGCTATCAAATTATTAACTTAATTTTGTGTTTATTTAGCTTATGATCAAATTACAGCTGATCAAGAAAGAAATTATTATTTATTTTAATATTATTTACGCTTTATATAAATGTATGCATCATTTATACATAAAACTCTAGTGCTAACTAGAATGCCTAGATATACCAAAGTCCCCACTTTGGTTATTGAGAGGTCGCCATTAGTTTCCAATACATTTAAGTCAAATACATTGCACTTCTACTCTAAGATACTATAATATTCCTTAATAAATATTGTGCATATTATTCTGCGACACCATATGTTTATCTTATATGGAAAAATATATGAAATTTCAAAATTTTGGCCGGCTAATATGACGGTTATGAGATATTACTTGCTAGCACAGTGATTCCAAAATTGCTCGTACAGAATAAATCTAAATTAAGTATTATATATCAATGACAATTTAAAATGTTTTTTAGTTAAATTTTCTATGCCTATTATGAATAGAATACAATGGATTATATGTATAAATAAATGCATTTATTAAATAAATAATAAAAAATCTCTGGAAGTTGCAATAAATAAATACCAAAAATTGTTCAAATTTAATACAATAATTGTATTACGTTATACAATTATTGTTTAATGAACATTTTTTTTGCAGTTTTATGCTCAGTCGGATTAGATATACAGATTAAAGCAGACTAATATCAATTTATTTATTTTTGGGAAAAAAATGTTTTGAGAAATGGGTCGTTTAAAAACAAGAAACAGATTTATCCGAAAAAAAATAACGACAGGTTGCAAATAATATTAAAGCATATTGTACAGTCCACTGCATAAAAATATTCTTACAATTAGATGTCATAATTTAAATAATTATATTATAAAAAATATATATTTCTTTAAGATTAAATATCCGCAATGACTTTTCTTACTGAATTTTCTTATACGCATTTTGTTTAGATAAAAATATATCCAAATACAAATTATGAATAGTTCAAATAAATATAATTATAAATAAATAAATAAATATATATATATATATATATATATATATATATATATATATATATATATATATAAATATATATATATATATATATATATATATATATATATATATATATATATATTTATACGGAATAAATACGAATGAAATATCTAAAATTTGAATATTCCTCTTATTTAAATTAAATACGCTTAAGGGGTCTTTCTCATAAATCACTTTAGTTTTTATTTTTTGAAGTATCCTTTTATTTATCATAAAAAAATAAATTGCACATCAAAGTATACATCTTGGACTATCTATGAAAATTTTTTTTTTTTTTTTGGCTTGAAAGGCGTCAAGTCGAGTGCTCATTTTGAAAACGCACATTTGCTGCCACTGTAGCTCTGCTCCTAGTAAAGATTCCGACAAAAAACAAAATTGAGATTATAGTAAAGGCTTATACTTAAAAACTGAACCACTATTTAACCGATTTCTTGAAAATTTGAAAAAATGACACGCTTTTTTAAACAAAGTTGAAAAAATGGGCCTTTTTTTTCAGTTTTAGAACTCTCTCTAGAAGCCAATTTTTACAATTGAGTATCAAATTGTGGTTCAATCCATGGTGAATTTACTTAGGAATAAAATGCCGAAAGATTTAAAGCGATGGCAGCAAATTTTGAAAATGTAGTTTCGAGAAAAATGCGTTTAAAGTTTTGGGTGTTATTATTTCAATGATAAAAAATTTTTTAAATAAAAAATTGACTTAAAACTGCTAAATCGTCTATCCCAGGATCATATAGTAAGCCATACATCTCTTCATTTGCATCTTCTTGGGCTTGGCGTTGATTTTTTCGCGTAACTCTCACTTCTTTTGAAGTTGCGCTCATGCGTTTTTCTGATATAGAGATGCGTTTAGAATCTCTATATTCTACACAATAGCCCAAATTGCATTTTTCATATCCTTGATTGAATTTGGATTATTTTGGATGGCTAATCCATAATATAAAGAACATTTCTTCATCACTTTTCCAGTGAAATCTGTAGTTTTTATTTTGCCAATTTACGTTTTTTTGCCGATGGTTTAGATATGGCAATATCTGCCTTTTGTTCCGCTACTTTTTTATTTAATTTTTTGACTTCAGTGATGGATTTTTTTACGTCTTTCAGCCACCTGATCATTCGTTTTCCAACATGTAGAACGCATTCAAGTTTTGTTACTAAGAAATTATCTCCATACGGGTTTGCTTGTAAGTTTTACTGTCACCATCGCCTATATAATGCATGTAATATCTCAGTAATTATTATAGCTATCAAATTAATATTTTAAAACCGCATTCTTAATACAATTACAAATACATTTATGCAAAAAAGAAAATCGATTTTTTGAAAGTGGTTTATGAGAAAGACCCCTTAAGTATAGTATATAAAAAACTGTTAGGTGCTTTGTGTAGCTTGCGATAAATGTAATTTATGATTGTGCAAAAAATATAATACATAAATATAAAAATAAATGTATTCCATCAATATTATTTACCTGTCACTCTACCTTATAAATAAATGTCGTCACTAAATGAAAAATTGAAGTGAGTAATAAATAATGTTTTATATAATGTTGCAAAATATTTCTCAACAGCAGTTCTTAAAAAAATAACATGAAAATGTTTGTATGTTTAAAACATTATTATTTTTAACGAATCATAAAATATAGCATATTGCATAAATCGTTGTATTTTCTATTTATATTAGTTAGAATGAGAATAAAAGATATTAATATTTCGCATAACTTTTATTTGAAAAGATATGTATCTGCTCACCTAGAATATTCAAACCGGAAATGCATGTTTATGCTAGTCATTTTTTGCGGTTTCTGCTTTAACCCCAAAAAGGTTGCACTTATAGTAAACATAGATACAATAACAATTATAGATATTAATATTTTGTACAACCTTTATTTGAAACATTTTTTAAATAACGGTACCAGAAACAAGAAAATAGCTATTCTTATCATAATTATATTCACAAAAATCGTCTAAAATGTGCCTGTCTATTGTTTAACAGATAATCAAAAAATCGTAAATCATTTGGAGTTTGACATTTAATACTTATTCTAAGAAATATATTTAGTGAAAAAGGGTTCCAAAGGTTGGTAAAATATTATTAATTAGAAAAATAGTCCAAATATGATCTAATAAGAATGCGTATAAGAAAGTTGAGTGCAAGCCAAAAAAATTCGAATTTTTGTTAATTTTAAATGCCAATACTTGCTCTAGTCTATGTCCATTTGCCATAATATGATACATTGCCCTGTATTCATCCTTTTCGAACATCATAAATTGATTTACCTACATTCAGTTCAAGATTCATATCCCTTCCAACTGCAATTACACTTTTTATCATTTTACTCAATACCTCTTCTGATTCCTCAAAAACCACAAATTCATCTGCATAAACTTAAGCAGCAAAATTTTATATTCAAATGCACTAAAAATTAACAAATTATTTATATGTTATTTCTTAAAATTACAAACGAACCGCTTTTTCAATTTGTAATTTTTCTTCTTGATACTTTTGAGCGTACCAGCATCAGAGCTCATATGTTGCATTAAATGGACAACCACAAAAAATAAATAAGATACGAGGGTATCACAAATAAGTATCACAAATCAAAAGTATCATTGCTAATATATATGCATGTATATTCTATTTGAGGATTATCAGGGTCCGTTTATATCACAGTTTTTATATTAATGTTAGTGAGTTCATGACTAACTAGAATAATCACTTTTACTTTCTTATACGCAGTATTTATTTTAACGGAAATATACGTTTTGACCTTCCCTGAATTGATGCCGTTTATTTTTGGAATGGCATCCGTCTGTGTGTGTGTGTGTGTGTGAGCGCTCTACGGTTGAAGATAAAATTATGAAACTTCAAACTTAAGATTTGTATATGTCTGGGTAGAAAACCTTCTAATTTTTCAAACAATTTTCAGGCCGTAAGTGCATGTTTACTCTAGTCATTTTTTGCGGTTTTTGTAATTGTTCAAAAATGGTTGCACTGACAGAAAAATTGTTGAAATAAAAATTATCATTTTGACTAAAGTGTAGGTTACGGTAAGTTCTCAGAAAAACGGTAAATTTTCAAGGTATAGTTAGTTTAATATTCTTAATAACATAAAATAAGATGTCGAAAGCTCTATTTTATGTACTTTAAAGCCCGAAAATCAATATTTTATGCCAAATAAACGCTACGTTTATTGAACTGTCACATTTTTGTCATGCATCATTCTTTTGTTTGGGAAAACACTGAGTGGTCTGTTTCAAATTCTTCATTCTTCTTCTTCTTTCGAGAAATATATAAAGTTCAAACTTGCACAGAAAGCAGTTGTGGTGTGAATTGCAAAGTGTGATTCACCAATAAAGTGACCAAAATTAAGAGAGTGTTCATCAATTAGAGTAAAAATTAGGTGTAGAAGTAAGTTTTTTTAAAAATAACAGGAAACAGTTGTGGTGTGAATTGCAAAATGTGATTCACCAAGAAAGTAACCAAAATTAAGAGGTTGTTCTTCATCAATTAGGGTAAGAACCAGGTGTGGCAGTAAGTTTCTTTTTAAAATAACAAGAAACAGATTCATAGTCCAACGCCTGCTTTCTGTGCAAGTGTAAGCCTTAAATATTTCCGGAAATAGACCACAGACCGTGTCTTGCCATACAAAAGAATGCTGCACGACAAAAATATGACAGAAAAGATTGATTTTCGGGGTTTAAAGTACATGAAAAAGGGCTTCCGACACCTAAGTTTATGTTTTTAAGAGGTATTTAATTGCAATCCGTCCATCATTTTGAACAACCTTTATTTGAAACTTTTTTTCAAATAAGGTACCGGAAACAATAAAATGGCTTTTAAAATTGATTCTTATTTTAATTATTTTCACATAAATCGTATCAACTGAGCCTGTCAATTATTTAACAGAAAAACAAAAAAATAAAATAATTTGAATTTTGACATTTAATATTTATTCTAAGAAATATAATTAGTGAAAAAGAGTGCCAAAGGTAAGTAAAATATTATTAATTAGAAAAATTATAAAAATGTGATATGATGTTTTTAAGGGTGATACCGTTTCATCGCTACAGTATACTGTTTTGTCTATTATTGATTAACTACGACATTGTGGATTACCATTGGTTCTAATCTTCTTAAGTCACGTTCGAGCGAAGATTTAAAAATTCACACAAAATCATAAAAAAATTATGGAACAAGACCATTAGAATCAGGTTGATACCATTTTTATTGCTACATTGATTAGATTAATTTTATTGTACATAGTTTTATTGTACCTATTCCAATATTTATCAGCGTTACTTAAATTGAAATATAAAATAACTATAACAAATGGTGTACAAAAAAGAATTGTTATCTTAAACAGTTTATTAGTTATTTTAATTTTAAATAGATAATACTAGTTTATTTTTTATTTCGCTTTTCAAGACCCAACCAGAATCCATTTGCGGCATTCATGTTGAATTGTGATTTAGCTATTTTCAGCGGAACTTCACTTTTTTCAACCAGCACAAAATTAAATTTAGATAACAGGAAACAGAATATTGTTTTGACTTCCATAAGAGCAAACCTTGATCCTAAAATAAAGAAACAAATTTATAAAATATTACACATAGTTTAATTTATTATTCACATATTGGATTTTATATTGATCAATTTAAAGAAATTATTTTAGTCCAATATATTCCTAGGATAATATTTGGATTTTCTTTATTTTAATATAAATAAAACATTATTTTATTACATATGTAATTATTATATGTATTTTATAACATATGTAATTGTTAATTGATGATGCAATCTCTTCCAAAACAAACACTATTTCTCTTAGAAATAGTATTAATTACAACCATATTTCTGCCATACCACTTGATGGCAATAGGTATAAAGTTATGCATGTAGATAAGTGCTCGATTGTATTTTAAAATGTACCTGCCAATATATGACTAGCATTTCCATTGGAAATAGTATAGAATTTATTATTGGATTTAATTATTCTAGTGCGGTAATGACCTTAGTAGTCGATTCGCCATAACAATAAAAATTAAATTATTCTTCAAGGTTCCGTTATACTATCATATATTTACTCATTTTCACGCTTGTTATATTTATTTACAAAATAATAGATACCGATCTGAATTTATCTATAATTATCACATTTTATATTTGTTATTACAGTACGATCGCGTAAATGTCAACACTCGTATAAGTGAACTTATTACGTGAATTATGTATTTTCTAATATACCCTACCTCTATGGCCGTAAAAAAAAATAACGAAGTGGTATACGTGGTGCAGTTCTAATGTTTTATAGAAATTTGTTACTTTTGTTAACTCACTTTTGAAAATAAAATGCCTAAATATAAACTATACTTATATATCTAGATATCGTATAATCGATTCTTTTTGTGTGAAAAATATACGCAAAACTATTTTTTTAAATCAGATTTCTTTGTGTTATATTATATTACATATAATAAGTAACGTAATTATAAATATAAAATCATGTATTTACATTCATAAAATAAGCATGTGTGTTGTATTATCCATATCTAACGTTGAAGTCAATAAACCCACGGTACTGCGAACTGTTCAATAATATGAGCAAGCCTGGACTTATTCTGTTCATGTTAACGCGATTGTACAGTATTTCAAATTTTAATGACTTGTCGAATGTACAAATTTGATTATTTTCCGAATTAGAGTTATTTGATTTATAAATATTTGAGATTCGATGGCTATACCTCAAAATAATGTTTAAGTAAATAGAATGATCGTGTGTCATCATAGGTATAATATGATTTACGTTACCACTGAAGAGTACTATAAGTAATGAAACTTACCTATACAGTTTCTAGGTCCAACTCCGAATGGTTTATATGCCATTGTTTCAATAGTATCTTTATTCTCATCGCTAAATCTTTCCGGATCGAATTTATCTGGATTTGGAAAATATTTAGGATCCCTATGTAATGCATATATTGGGAACCAGATTAAATCATTCTTCTTAAAGTAGACAGGAGATTCGCCTGGATTTTCTGGTTGTAAGACAAACGGTTCTGTACAAATTCGATCGATAGCTGATACTGGTGGCCATTTTCTTAATGTTTCTGAAAATCATTCAAACATTTTATATTAAGAAGCATATACATTTATGTGTAATAATAATTAATGTCATATCTAAATTTCTAGTGATAATAACGTTTAAAAGTATTGTATAACATTTTCAATAAGTATTACATTGAATTTCTTTAATGAATAAAGATAGTGATATAATTTAATTAATAGCTTGAGTAATATACGCGTATGTTATCTTACCACTCAATACCATATCCAAATATTTCATTTTTAATATCGATTCATAAGTTATCTTTCCTTTGTTTTCTGCGCTACTTGAATCAATTTCATCTTGAAGTTTCCTCTGAATTTGTTCGTTTAATGCCATTTCATATGCCATATGGCACATGGCTACCGAAACTGTATCAAAACCAGCGATAAAAAACAATAGTGCTTGAGCTGTGATGTCATCATCCGACAATTCTATATTAATTTAACATTTAAATCAGTATCAATTTATTTTTATTGTTTAATGTATAAGGTACCTTGGTGAGCTTGTTTAACCTCTCGTCCTACTTCGGATTCATCGACAGTGGCAAAGCCGGCACTTTCATCTTTAATCTTATCGTTTTCATGTCTTAGTCTGCCTTTTCTTGCCTCCATCAAAAGGTGAATCATGTCAGGACGAATGATTCCTTCCTTTTCACGACTAACTATATTATTCTTAATAATACTACGAAAGAATCCAGCGACTTCTTGTGAAAAAACATTCACTTTGAAAAGTTTCATCAATTTGGAGCTTATACTGTAGCCGAAAAATTTTAGCGACCTAATTCCACCGAAGTTTGTAGCGTCTTTTCCCATTAAATAAAACTCGTTGTTTACATCTTCTAACGAATTGCATTGTATTCCGAATGCTGTGCTTGCAATTACATCATTTGAGTACCGAGTAAATGTATCTTTCATTTCAATCGTTAGTGGTTTATCGAAATTTATTATCTTTTCAAAATGTTTCGTAAATTGATCGGCACAATCAGACATCAATGTGAACATCGCTCGCATTTTGCTGGCAGTAAAGGCAGGTGATAATGTAGATCTCATTTGTCTCCATTCGGTACCTGATGCCAATAAGATTTACAAATTGTATGATATATTAACTGGTTTTGATTATTCTAATCATATTAAATTATAGTGATCTAATCAAATCTGTAATGGTAATTTGCAAAACTAGTGTTTATTTCTAATAAAAACATAATTTATGGTAATACTAAAGAACTACTATGCAAATTAACGCAATATTACGATGACATTATTTGAATATTAAAAATTTGAGTATTATGTTATCCACGTAGTTCAAGTGGTAGAACAACAGAACTTAGATATATATGATCTGGAATGATTCGGCACCCCATTTTCTTTAATTTCGTATATTCAAATAAACATATATCTTTTGATGATTTAACCAATTTGATTTAAAACGATATTCTACAAACCTATTTAGAGTTTTCGAGATGGCAAAAATGAATTTAATAAAAGATAAAAGTAAAATACATTGAATTTTTTTTGTTATTAGGTAACTTCAATTATAGAAAAATACGTATACATAAACCACGAAGATGTGTTGTAGTACCAAAAGAATATTTGATTCGTACGATCTTTATTAAAGATAATTTAAAAAATTCCTATTGTGATGCATTGTATACCTGATAAACTGAATAGATTTCTTCCAAACAACGGATCGATTTCTGTATTTATGAATTGCCTATGATCAACGAAATGATCAAATTCTTTGATACCAAACCTTCTTATTAAATCCAAATCTTTGATCATTAAAGTTGGTAGTAGAAATTGATAAAAACCATAGTACCTGTAATAGGAAAAGAAATCAAAAATAACATATGTCTATCATAAATGTTATATTTTGATTTATAAATATTGCTTTTTCTGATTTAAGGCAATTTTTATATATATCTTTTGAAATTTTCTTCTGGGTTAAATAATTAAGAATTATCAATTAGACTCATAGCGACATTAAATAATCGAGAATTGCTTGTTATGACAGTTTCCCCACACACGGTATAAAATAGATGTCCTCTATTTTATCTTATTACTACTAAATACACACCTACTCCCATCAAATGGGGTGGCAGAAATCCATTTACATTCTTTCGCATTTTTACAATCTTTCGCTATTCAACTCTATCCTTACACACTTCTTTCGCTTCATTCTAACTAATAAAATTTTGCATATACGCTTGCTCGCAACTTTTCTGTTACGCAATTCGTTATTAATCAAATTTATCCATTATCTCCGAGGACGGCCTAGCATTCTCACACCATTCATCTCGCCCGCATAAAGCTGTTTTGTTAATATTTCGACATTCTTTCAATATGGCCATAATAGTTTTCAAAATAATAAATAAATCAAAATTGATTATTTACTAGAGAGATTTATCCAGGATCTTCATCGAGAAAGAGACGAAATGAGACTAAGATTAATGAGACCTTAATCTAGGAGATTTCAAGTATTGCTTAATGTGTGTGTGTGTATGTGTATGTGTGAGCAAACTTAAGATTTGTATATGCCTAGTCTGAAAACCTTCTATTTTTGAAGACAATATTCAAACCGGAAGTGCATATTTACTTTCATTTTTTGCAGTTTTTGCAATTTTAGCGGTTTCGGCAATTGTTCAAAAATGGTTGCACTTACAGAAAAATTGTTGAAATAAAAATTATAGATATTAGCATTTTAAACAATTTTTACTCGAAACTTATTTTCAAATAAGGTACCGGAAACAAGAAAATGACTTTTGAAATTTATTCTTATATTAATTATTTTCACATAAATCGTATCAACTGTGCCTGTCAATTGTTTAACAGAAAAACAAAAAACTTAAATAATTTGAAGTTTGACATTTAATAATTATTCTAAAACATCTGCAGTGTCATGCACCGAACTTTATTATACGCATTTGGATTAAACCACATCGTAGTTTCATTATTTTTCTAATTTATATTATTTGTTCTAGCCTTTAGATCTCTTTTACACTAAATATATTTCTTAGAATAAATATTAAATGTCAAACTCCAAAGTATTATGTCTATTTTGTTAAACAATTAACAGGCGCATATGATACGATTTATGTAAAAATATATGCAATAAGCAGTAATTTATTTTGAAACCAGTACTCTTTTTGGAAAAAAAATTAAACAAAAGTTGTGCTAAATATAAATACGTTTAATTTTTGTTTAAACAATTTTACTGTAACTGTAACCATTTTTGAGTAATTGCAGAAACTGAAAAAAATGACTAGAGTAAACAGACACTTGGAATATTTTTTTCAAAAATAGAAGGTTTTCTGCCCAGACATATACAAATCTTAAGTTTGAAGTTTTATATTTTTACCTTCAACGGTATACGCTGTAGAGCGCGCGCACACACACATACACACCCCAAACACACACACATACGGACGCCATTCCAAAAATAGTCAGAATCAAATCAGGGAAGGTCAAAACGTATATTTCCGTTAAAATCTCGAGATCGAAATTTGTCATGATTTATACTGCGTATAAGAAAGTAAAAATATAATTAGTGAAGAAGGGTGCCAAAGGTTAGTAAAATATTATTAATTAGAAAAATAATAAAAATGTGATATGATCTAACCCATATGCGTAGAAGAAAGTTCAGTGCATGGCACTGCAGATGTTTTACTATTACTATCTTAATTACTTATTTGTAAATCATAAAAATACACTAATTGCATTTATCGGAAGATACTCATTTCAACCATATTTTTGGAGAATATGTTAAATTAAATGGGGACAAATCGAATGAGAGTGAACATTTTCTCTACAATACAAAACTTCCCTTCCTGAAGTTTCGTTGTAAAGATCCTGAACACTGTCTGACATTGTTTTTATGCGCAAAATAAAGCTCGACATATTACCAAGGATGGGCTATGGTTTTGGATAGTCTACTTTAATATCTTTCCAATGCATATGTGGTTTTATTACAGTAATATAAATAAATATAATAATCAAAATTAATATAATCCACAGCAGCATTTAGCAAATATGAATTTTCACTAATTGATAACAAAATTACACTGTCACTGTATAACTAAATTACTTATCTAGTTCATATTAATCATGAAAGTATATCGTGTATGATAATATGCGTGTGCATGTTTGTATGTATATATGCATAAGAAAGTATTGATACGAATGAATTGATATTATGTAATAATTCTCTTGAAGTTAAACACTTACCTTCCTGATGCTTGATTATAAAGCACTTGTACCCACTCTGCCATTGTTCGTGTTCGAAAAATAAAAGATGACATATTACCTATGAAGGGCCACGGTTTTGCATGGTCTACTTTCATGTCCTTCCAATGATGATGCGGTTTTATTATTTTAATATATATAAATATAATACTCAAAATTATAATAATCCACAGCAGCATTTTGATTGAAATATTTGTTTGTGCACGAATTGATATAAACTCTCACTAGATCAAAATATTGTATTTAATATTTGTCGAAATTATAATTATAATTATAATGGTACGTACATGTGTACGTATTTGCGTATTAATGTTCACGTTCTAAACATTGACTGATCGAAACAAACTAAAATCTGATAGTAAATGAAATTACTATGACATTGAGCAATTTTCTGATAAAAGACCTTGAGTAGTTTTCTGATAATGGACCTTGAGTATATAACATGGTTTTTAAATGTTTGACATGTATATGTACAGCAAATCATCTGTTTGTTTCGTATGTTGGAAAGTGTATATTAAATAACGTAGTTGATAAATAACATGATATTTTTTTCAGAAATATGAATACAGTGTTCTCCAAGGAATAAATGAATAAATTATTGTAAAAACATATCAAACAAAAATTGTTAAAATAGTAGTTTCAAATTTTTTCATTTAACCTGTAATTATACTCAATTTCGAGATATCTTAAATTACTTAAAAAACAAGTGCAAACCTGTACATTGAGTATCATCTATGCTTGGCTAAAGCAAATCGTTTTTACTTTCTTATACGCAGTATAAGTAAGTATTGTAATCATGAAAAATTTCGAACTCGATATTTAAGGGAAACATACGTTTTGGCCTTCCCAAAATCGATTCCGACTATTTTTGGAATGATGTCCGTTAGTGTGTGTGTGTGTGTGTGTGTGTGTGTGTGTGTGTGTGTGTGTGTGTGTGTGTGTGTGTGCGAGTGTGTGTGTGTGTGTGTGTGTGTGTGTGTGTGTGTATGTATGTATGTATGTATGTGTGTATGTGTGTGTGTGTGTGTGTGTGTGGGTGAGCGCTCTACAGCCTATACGGTTGAAGGTAAAATTATGAAACTTCAAACTTAAGCTTTGTATATGCCTGGGCAGAAAACCTCTTATATTTGAAAACAATATTCAAATCGAAAGTGCATGTTTACTCAGATCATTTATTGTGGTTTCTGCAATTACTGCAAAATGGTTGCACTTACAGAAAAATTGTTGAAATAAAAATTATAGATATTAGCGTTTTGAACAACCTTTATTTGAAACTTATTTTCAAATAAGGTACCGGAAACAAGAAAATGGCTTTTGAAATTTATTCTTATTTTAATTAATTTCACATAAATCGTATCAACTGTGCCTGTCAATTGTTTAACAGAAAAACAAAAAAACTTAAATAATATGAAGTTTGACATTTAATATTTATTCTAAGAAATATAATTTGTGAAAAAGGGTTCCAAAGGTTAGTAAAATATTATTAATTTGAAAAATGTGATTTAAGCCATAAGCGTAGAAGAAAGTTCAGCGCATGAGACTGCAGATGTTTTTCTAAGTGGTATATTAATAACAAGTTTAATGCATGTTCTTGTTGAATAGAAATTACAAAATATTTTATGTTTATTACTTAATCGGTATCTTACATAAACCTTGATGAATATGTTGATTTTATATATACTGTAATATGCATTAAAGTCTAGTACTACATATGCAGCAATCCATATAAGCAAATCATTCTATAAGCAAATGAGCATGATATACAAATTTTCATCACAATGTTCACGTTATTTATCATTTCGTAGTTTCAAATTTAACCAAAATCCATTTTCTCCAATCATACTGAAACTTGACTTGGTTAGCTGCAAAGGAACTTGACTCTTTTGGCAAAGTTCGAAATCATATTTAGATAAAAAGTAGAAGAAAGTAATTTTGATTTGGAGCAATGCAAATCTGGAACCTAATGTCAAATATTATTTAATTACAATATAATATTTTAAATCGTATTATAAATAATACCTATACAATTTCGTGGACCAATACCGAAAGGTATAAAAGAATACGGAATAATATTCCCCTTATTTTCGTCATTAAATCTTTCTGGATCAAATTTTTCTGAATTCGGGTAATAGGATCACCTTTCTTTAAATGATGTGCTTCTTCGCCAGGCTGCACAGGTTCTATAATGTAGTCTTCGGTACAAATCCGATCTAGTAACGGAAGGGCAGGCCATTTTCTTAGGGTTTCTGTAATATAAACATAAATTTGTCATAATATATAATCTGAATAAATTTATTCTTATAACGTTAAAAAATGCCGGATAGGCTTAGACGAATTAAATATATTTAGTTTATATAGGCAGTAAATTAATTTTTAAAGATTCATGAAGATGTAATTACTCTCGTAGAAATTATTAAAGCTGAACGTTTTTACTTTTTTATAACTAGAATAAATATATTAAAGAATCATGAACATTTTTGGACTCGATATTTTAACGGAATTACATCATTTGACTGTGTGGAAGAGATGTATGGTGTGAGAATGCAACGCCGTTCTCGATGTGAAAGAATGTTAAGATAAGAAAGAATGTATAGGGTTTTTTACTACCCCATATTTAATGGGAATAGGCATGAGGTTATGTATGATTGCCTGTGTATATGACCGCGTGTTACGCGTATTATGCGTATTGTTCATGTATGTGTATATATATATATATATATATATATATATATATATATATATATATATATATATATATATATATATTATTTTTTTAACTTTTTGTATAGATAATTATTACAAAATATAAAATTGGATAGGATATATCGAATAACGTACCTGATATAACCATATCCAAATATTGCATTTTCATTAAAACTTCATAAGTTAATTTTCCATTGCATTCATCCAAAGCTTCATCCATTTCTTTTTGAAGTTTTCTTTGTATGTCTTCGTTTATGGCAAGTTCATAACTCATGTGGCAAAGAATTGTTGATATTGTATCGAAACTACCAAAAACAAATCCAATCGATTGTGCTGTTATATCATCGTCACTTAAATCTTGAAATATATAAAACAATTGGATATTTTATTTATTACGTACTGGTTACATAAAGACGCTGTTCTAAAATTCAGTCATACACATATTTTACAGAACTTGTTTTAATTAATTAATATTAATCTCTATTACCACGATTAGTCATAGCTTATTACACTTACATCTAGTCGTAACACAGTCGTTTTCTCTGAACTATTAACACTTTTTTATACCAAATTAGTTACTATCACTACAGAATTAGATATTTCGAAAACATGTTCTATATTTATATTCTGAAAAGGTTATAAGATATATAACAGCTGTTCAAATATTTTACTGCGAATATTAGTGTGGCTGGAGTACAAATTTTGTATATTTTAGTCAAATAATTTTATCAATATAGCAAAATGTTAAAAACATATTAAAAAAAACAATAACCTTTTCTAATTTTAAATAAGATTTATTCTTGTTTTCAATAAATATAATATTTGAATTTCGATACTAAATAACATAAGCACCAAGGAGCAACAGCAAACACATTGCATAGTAAGTAGGCTACAATTAATTTTCTTTTGTCATATTTTTTCAAAAATCGTTCAATTACAGAAAATTTAATTCCGTTTTGCTGCTAATTATGATGGAAAATGTAATATATAAAACAAAACCTATTATTGTTGGTCATAAATAACAGATCCAGAATCATTATGTTATGTATCAATCTAAATTTTATCATTACTTAGGTCAAAAGTTAGATATATTAAAAAAAGTATTATATTATTATATTTCTCTTAAGTTTTTAATCTAAATCAAAATATATCTATGCCTTTACGATAGATAATTTTATTAATAACACATCACTACCACTGTCTATTTTACAAACATACATACATATCATCACGCCTAATCTCATCAAATGGAGTGGCAGAAAACCTTTAACAATTTTCACGTCTACACATCTTTACAGTCTTTCGCCATTCAAATCTATGCTTACATATTTCTTTCATAAGTGCATTAGTCTATTTTTACGTCAATACGCAATTATAAGCGCATATTGTTTCTTATGGAGAAAAACGAATTGTCTATCGTCTCATAAAAATAAATTGGGTGAGAGGATTAAGTTGACTTATTCGCGAAGCCAAAAACGGCAATATAACTGATTCAAATGAGCTAGTTTATAGTAAGATGGTCTAGGTTAATTAGCTTACTCAGACTTTTCGACCTTTGTAAATATATGCAATAAAACCGGTAATCTCACAGTCAAAGGTTAAACTTTCCATTTATCAAAGTATGAACTAGTTTATTAATATACTAATTTCATTCATAATAAAAATTACCCAGTTCGGCTTTGCTTGCATCTTTTCCAACGTTTGATTCTTGTACTGTTGCAAATCCTGCGCTATCTTCAGCAGACACATACATTTCACTATGTTTAAGTTTTCCTTTTCGTGCTTCCATTAATAAGTGGATCATATCTGGCCGTATTATGTTATCTTTTTCACGCATTCTTATATTATCCACAACAATATTTCGAAAAAAGTTGCCAACTTCGTCGCTAAATATTTGCACCCGTAAAAATGTCATCAATGAAGCACTCAGATTGGTACCAAAAACTTTAAGTGCTTTCAAGCCTTCAAACGTTGTTGCATCTTTTGACATCAAGTAAAATGTATTTTTCTTGTCCATTAGTGAATTGCATTTAATACCAAATGCAACACTTGCAATAACATCGTTTGATACTCGACTAAATACATCTTTTAATTCTATAATTAAGGGTTCATCCGGATTCATTGTTTTCTTAAAATAATCCATGGATTCAGTCATTGATTCAGATATTAATCTATACATAGCACGCATTTTATTTCCAGTAAAAGCAGGTGACATAGTGGAACGCATTTTTCGCCATTTATCTCCTGAATATATTAACCATTTACAATTAGTTTTCAAAAATTTGATAAGAATAATCATTTAATATCTCTTTTCTATATAACAAATGTAAATTATGCATTAAATTGAAATATATGCAGTAATGCAACAAAATCTTGATATCTCTTTATTGTCATTTCATTCATAAATAAGTCGTACCTTGTAAACTAAATAAATGTTTCCCAAAAAGCGGATCGTTTTCTTCGGAAATAAAGTTTCCATGGTCAACGAAATGATCAAAATCTTTTATAGCAAGTTGTTTAATTAAATTAACATCTTTTATCATTAATATAGGTTGTCGAAAACTATAGAATCCGAAGTATCTAAAATTTGCTCTATATTAGTGTTTTTACAAATGATAATCATTTTACTACAAAAAATTGGAAAAGCTATGAACAATACTAGTAATATTAATGAATTTAATGTCATGACCTAAAATGAAAAGATGTAACTGATTTCTATATAACTATCTAATCTCTTTTCTATTTTTCAGACATATTGTTGTTGTGTAAACAATTATCACACTACTTGAGTATCATAAAGATTAGGTTACAATTATATTTCATGTAGTGTAATCAAGGCCGAATTATAAAATATACTATGCACTTATATGAAGCAGTTTCATGCAGCATATTTCTGCTAAATTAGTTTAAATTGTACTCTAATTGAACAGAAAAATAATGAAATATATCAAATGGGAGACGAATTAGAAAAATCTTTTTTATTTACATTTAAATAACTTGAAAACCTGAAACTCTAAAAAAGAATATTCTGATATAGTTCTAATATTTAATGGGAAATGTATAAGCAATTAAAATTCCTTCTTTAGACTTAAAAAACAACTAGCATTTATATACAAATGGAAAACTGTAATTTATCTGCGACACAACTGGAGAAAAAAATTTTTAATAAAAAATAAACCTTTTGTTTTGAACACTAAATTAGCTAATAACTAGCCACTAAAATTCGATAATGTATCTAATAATAATTAAGTATTATAACATAGCGGTGCCTCACAGGTGCCATCAAATAATTCACGTATTTTTTTATAACTAAGGAGGTACCAAACCCACAAAATAAAATTTTACAAAAATCACAATACTTTGTGAAAATTATAAAAGGAAGAGGTGACAGACACAAGACCCTACGGCATGACAACAAAAACAAGATCTAGTATAGAATTAATAAATGGTGAGGTCAATAAACCCTGCGGAATTCACTGACTACACTGGCCAGAGAATCATTTCATATCTGAAATAAATTAATCTTTATCAAAATAAGACTTTCTTTCAAATTTTTACTTATTACCCGAGGCGTGCCGATGCCGACCAAGTGTGCAATGTGTGCGTCGCGACGCATCAAGAAAAGATAGGAGTCAAAGATTTCATACAAGTAGAAGAGATTAATTTTCTCTATGAATACGCGCGAAATAACAGGGCTATGATTATGACTCTAATATGAGCGGTAGAGTATAGGTTTACAAAAGAGAATTTTAGATATAAATCCAGTGCATTTTATGTTCCATGTACAAATCATAAACTAAATCTTATAGTTAATGACCCTGCGAATATCAATCATGACCCTATTAGTTTCTTTAATATAGTATAATTAAATTTTAATTACTAATGTAACTGTTTTAACCCTATATCCATTGATTTAACCATGGTGGTCGAGCAATAAAACCTTAATTTAAAAGTTCTAATGACTTCAATCTAAATATGAAACAAAATATCTAGGGTTAAAAATTGATACTTTTACGTTTATTTGTTCTATTAGAGTATGGTATGATACTAAATGAACTAAATCAATATTTAAAAAAATAAAGGTCTGATCAATTATAGAACTAAATTGACTATCTTAATTAATATTTATTACCTTGCATCTTTATGATAATTACATATATCCTCTATCCAGTTTGCAAGATGTTGTTTCCTAGATACAAATGGCCACATATTTCCAAAAATTGGTACTGGTTTTGCATGTGGGATCTTGTACTTTTTCCAATGCCCCATGGGCTTGAAAATAGTATAATAAATAAATAGCGCAGATAGCGCGAGTACCAAAATTAACAACACCATATTTGCTATAGAATCTAGAATATTTCACACGTATTTTTACAGCCGATTTCACTATTGTATCATTTATTTTTTTGTTGTCATTTAGCTAAATACCATATTACAGTTGAATACAGCTAAGATAACTACAAACACTAGTTGAACAATCAATAAGAGATGTAATTATTTTTATTCACGGTTCATATGCTACTATGCGTCATACATACAAATAACTCGGGTACTAACAAGAGGCTGGAATCTGGCATTGACATTGAGAAACACCACCGCGCCTAACAACACAATAAATACACAACATTTTTAGCAAAAAGGACAATAATATTTAATTTAGGTATTAACTACTAAGAAAATATAGTAATAGTGAATGAAATCTATCTCGAGATTTTAACGGAAATTTGAACATTTGAGTGCTAAATAAATGAAAACTTTAGGAAAAACTAAAGCTGTATCAAAAAGGATAGGAAACTTTGATAGAGAATTTCAAATAAAACATGACATAGACATTTTTTTTTTCATGGGTAGGATGACTGGTGTTTGAACATACATACGTTAACGCATTTTATTGTTGAATAGATGTTACAGAACATGATATAAGATATTTTTGTTTCTTACTTATTCGACAAACCACAGTAATACTTATAAAAAGCATTGGTTTGGAACCATATATGTAGCAATGAAGCAATTTTTACAATATAAAATATCTACATAATTATTTTTTATCATTCTATAAGCGAATAAACATGATATACGAATTTTTATTACAATATTCCCGCTATTTATCATTCCGTATCTTCAAACCTAACCAAAATCCATTTTCTGCAACCATACTGAAGCTTGACTTGGTTAGCTGCAAAGGAACTTGACTTTTTTGGCAAAGCTCGAAATTATATTTAGATAAAAAGTAGAAGAAAGTTATTTTGATTTGGAGCAATG
The DNA here is from genome assembly GCA_944738965.1 of Nebria brevicollis. Lineage (NCBI taxonomy): Eukaryota > Metazoa > Arthropoda > Insecta > Coleoptera > Carabidae > Nebria > Nebria brevicollis. The sequence goes on from OX122903.1 coordinate 5,357,883, forward strand.
CAAATCGGGAACCTAATATCAAAATTTATTGAATTAGAATACAATAAATTAATTTGAATTATAAATATTACCTATACAATTCCGTGGACCAATACCAAAAGGAAGATAAGAATAAGGAACAATATTCTCTTTATTTTCGTCACTAAATCTTTCCGGATCAAATTTTTCTGGATTAGGGAAAAATGTTGGATCTCTATGCAAACCGAATACTGGAAACCATATAAGATCACCTTTCTTTATATTATGTGCTTCTTCGCCAGGTTGCTCAGGTTCTATAATGTGGTCTTCAGTACAAAGTCGATCTAACATCGGAGCAGCTGGCCATTTTCTTAAAGTTTCTGTAATATAAACGAAAGTTTGATACAATATAATTTGTACTAAAAGTAATTCTACCTAATAACGTTGCAACATATAATTTTTTAAATGTTTCTATAATATTAAATCTCTATATACTTTGTGCAGATATAAAGGACATAATATAAAATTTTTATCATTCAAGAAAATATAAATTACTTAATACGCTATAAGGGAAATAACTATTGCTGGACGTCAAAAGGAGTATTGCCGTTATAATTTCAAATCATGTATTTAAATTCACTGTACAAAAAAATCTACGCACATCATTTCTAATGTTATTTTTATTAGTTAAAAAATTATTTTATGTGAACGTTACTAACTCTAAATATATATATGAAATTAAGCAGATTATTTCAAATAACGTACCTGATATAACCATATCCATATATTTCATTTTTATTACAACTTCGTAAGTTAATTTTCCATTGCATTCATCCCATGCTTTATCAACTTCCTTTTGAAGTTTTCTTTGTACGTCTTCATTTATGGCAAGTTCGTAGCCCATGTGGCAAAGAATTGTTGATATTGTATCGAAACCACCAAAAATAAATCCTATTGATTGTGCTGTTATATCATCGTCAGTTAAATCTAGAAGAATATAAAACAATTGATGATTTTATTAACTAATCATTAGTGAAAAGTAAAATAAAAGCGCTGCTCCACAAGTATTCCAATACGTGGAGAGCAGACTTGTTTAAATTAATAAGGGAAACTTTTAACAAGATTAGAACACTTACATCATGTATCACAATTGTTTTCACTGATCTGACTTCACATACATATTAATACTCTAATTATTCCAAAATAGTTACTACAACTGCAGAATTAGCCATATTGAATCTTTCTTAATTATAAATAACGGATCTATCAAAGAGGCTTTATTTTTATTTACTATTAATTGTAAACACCGAAGAGCAACAAGTAGTTATCGAGACCCGTAAACTGTAATTTTTGCGCATAAAGAAGCTCTAAAAATACATTCTTTACTTTTTTATATGCAGCATAAGTAAGTATTGTAACCATGAAAAATTTCGATCTCGAGATTTCAACGGAAATATACCTTCCCGGAATCGATGCCGACTATTTTTGGAATGAAGTCTAGCTGTGTGTATGTGTGTGTGTGTGTGTGTGTGTGTGTGTGTGTGTGTGTGTGTGTGTGTGTGTGTGTGTGTGTGTGTGTGTGTGTGTGTGTGTGTGTGTAGGTGTGCGTGCGTGTGCGTGTGCATGTGATTGTGCGTGTCTGTGTGTCTGTGTATGCTTTCTACAGCCCAAACGGCTGAAAGTAAAATTATGAAACTTTGAACTTAAGATTTGTATATGCCTCGAATTTATTTTTGAAAAAAAAATTCAAACCAGAAATGACTGTGTACATTTTTTGCGGTTTCCGCAATTACTCAAAAACGGTTACAGTTACAGAAAAATTGTTAAGACAAAAATTAAAGGTTATTAATATTTTGTATAACTTTTGTTTGACATTTTTTATCAAAAAGAGTACTGGTTTCAAAATAAGGACTATTGATATTTCATCTCATTATATATATTTTTACATGAATCGTATCATCTGCGCCTGTCAATTGTTTATCAAAAAAACAAAATATACTTATATAATTTGAAGTTTATTTATACTAAGAAATAAATTTAATGTTCCCAAGGTTAAAGCAAAAATTATAAATTAGAAAAATAATGAAACTATGATGTGGTCTAACCCAAATGCTTATAAGAAAGTTCGGTGCTAGGCACTGCAGATGCTTTTATTATATTTTTCAAAAATCTTATTCTATTATTGTTGGTCATAAATAACAGATCCAGAATACTTAAGTATTAAGATTAATTTTATCATTCTTTAGGTCAAAAGTTAAAAATATTCAATAACAGTAATTTCTTTCTTACTCTTAAGTTTAGATCTCATAAAAATAAATTTGGTTGGAGGTTGAAATTGGCTACAACCCGAAGCCGCAATAAATACTAATGACATTGATTTAAATAAGTTGGTATATAGAAAGATAGCCTAGGATTATTATCATACTCAGATTTTTAAATTCACTTTATAGTATTCCCTAAATTGTAAATTCTACCATTATATATATATATGTTTAATAATACAGACAACTGAAGTCTAATCTTTACCATTTGATCTGAATATGACCTACTTTATTAATATATTAATTTACATCAATAAAAAAATTACCCAGCTTGGCTTTGCTTGCATCTTTTCCGACATTTGATTCTTGGACAGTTGCGAATCCTGCGCTATCTTCAGCAGATGTATGAATGTCACTATGCTTTAGTTTTCCTTTCCGTGCTTCCATGAGCAAGTGAATCATATCTGGACGTATTATGTTATCTTTTTCTCGCATTTTTATATTATCCACAACCATATTACGAAAGAAATTGCCAACTTCGTCGCTAAATATTTGCACCCGTAAAAATTTCATCAATGACGCACTTATATTGGTACCAAAAAATTTGAGAGCTTTCAAGCCTTCAAACGTTGTTGCATCTTTTGCCATCAAGTAAAATGGATTTTTCTTATCCATTAGCGATTCGCATTTAATACCAAATGCAACACTTGCAATAACATCGTTTGATACTCGAGTAAATAAGTCTTTTAATTCTACAATTAAGGGTTCATTCGGCTTCATTGTTTTCTTCAAATAATTCATGGATTCATTCGTTGATTCTGATATTAATATGAACATAGCACGCATTTTATTTCCAGTAAAAGCAGGTGACATAGTTGAACGCATCTGTCGCCATTTGTCTCCTGAATATATCAAGCATTACCAATTAGTTTCACATAGTCAAATTGAAATGACTAAACATTTAACAATTTTTTATCAAATCCAAATTGGTAATAAATTTGATTATATGCACGTATGTAAATATACCTTAAAATATCTTATTTTGAATTCATTCATAATTAAGTCGTACCTTGTAAACTAAATAAATTTTTGCCAAAAAGTGGATCGTTTTCTTCGGATATAAACTGTCTATGGTCAACGAAATGATCAAAATCTTTTATAGCAAGTTGTTTAATTAGATTTACGTCTTTTATCATTAATACTGGCTGACGGAAACTATAGAATCCAAAGTATCTAAAATTTGGTTTCTATTAGTTTTTATGCAAATAATAATTATTTTACTACAAAAATTAGGATAATTTTTTAATAATACTAGTAATATTAATTATTTTAATGTTATGAGTTAAAATTAAAATATGTGACTATGCTTTCTATATCATTATCTAATCGCGTTTTTATTTTGATCTGAAGGACTTCTAAAATTTTTCCGTAATATTATTGCTGCGTAAATAATTTTCACACTGCTTGAGTATCATTAAGATTAGGTAGCAAATATATTTTGTTCTGGGTAATTAAGGCTAAATTATGAAATATGTATATCTTGCAGTTATAAGAAAAGTATTTATACCTTAATTTGATTAATTAAAGGGATAAATAATAAACTCAAAGCTGTACCGTTAAAGTAGAATAATATTATGTAAATAAAAATTTTCAAATTAATGACATATATATTTCTCATATACCAATTTTGTTGTATCAAAGTTGAAAGCATTAGCAAGTATCGCCTTAAGGGGACATTACAGGTTGTAGGCCTGAAAAGTGGGTCAACTTTAGGAATTTTTTATGAAAGAACTAAAATCAGTAGAGTCTTAAAGTTTTGCGAGTTGAATTCATCTATCCTTCCTCTGTTATTGACCATTTATTCAACAACATGTTATCACAAACATGGCCGCATCGGCGGCCATCCTAGCACCGCGCACGCGAAACATGTGCCCACTATGTCGAGCCCCGGGCCCCTCCTGGTCATCTAATTTAAAAAACGCACCTTGGTCAGTAAACTATAATAGATTTTCTGGATCTTGAACCTAATTTCAAGAAAATTTTAGGAAATTACAATAACATTACGACCATGTGAAAAAAGTGATGAAATTTCCATTGCTTGTTTGAGCTTAAAACGTGATAAAAAATATTAAAATTTAACAATAATTGAATTAAAATAAATTCAGGATCCAGTAAATTTTCTCTAGTTTTCAGCCCAATTCGTTCCAAGTCAATTGGTCGAGTCATTTGACCGCAATCGACGACACAGTAAAAAAAAGTAGTTCTGAGAAAAACGCGTTTAAAGTATTCGCAATGGTTCCGACTGCAATAATAATTTTTCCGTGTCACCAATGTGGACGAAAATATTTCTTAATATGTTGTGACACTATATTAACTAGATTTTGTTATCAAATTGCAATAATGAAAGTCCACAGATCCAATATGGCGGATGATGTCAAAAAAAGCATTTCCCAATTCTCGTGAAATTGAACATATAACATAATAACCCTGCGGAACCGGCTCTCCGCTGAGAGCTCGGGAGGTACCTGTGTATAAGTGGCCGTAGGAGCCGTAAAACTTTCCGGATCGCATAGGCCTTTCGGCCACTGATTCTACATGAATGTAGCTTAGAAAAAATGCAAAAAGAATAAAATCGATTTTTTCAAAGTTGCAACCTGTAATGTCCCCTTAATTTACATACTTGTATAAATAACTGTTACACTAAAAATATACTTCTGACAGAGCACTAAAATTGATTGAGTAATATTTATAAGCAATTCAAATTCCTATTTTAAGAGAAAATCTCGAGGAAAAAAAAGCCACAGTAAACAAATGGAAAACTCTAATTTAACGTAAACACCACTGAAAATTATATAAAATTATGTTTTATATATATTTTATGTTTTCAAGTTAATGTTCAACACTAAATTAGCGTAAATAATTAAACAAAAATGATACATTTCAATAATATATCAGCAAACAATTAAATATGTGGTGTCCATTATTTATTATACATTGTACAAACACTATAAATAATTTGCTTCTTTATAACTACCAAACCCACAAAAATTAATTCTATAAAAATAACAAAACCTTGTGAAAATAATAAAAGGACAAGGTAACAAAAATGAGACCTTGGTTTATGTCATGACTAAACAATAGCAAGGTCAAATATTGAATTAGGATAGGCCACCATATGTGAGGTCTGCGAAATTCACTGAAAACACCGGGCGGAAAATTATTTCATATCTGAAATAATTTCTACGTTTTTTAAATAAGGCGTTCTTTCATGTTTTTCCCTAATCACATTAAAATAGAGTTGACTATCTTAATCAATATTTATTACCTTTCATCTTTGTGATAATTATATATATTCTCCATCCAGTCTGCAAAATGATGTTTCCTAGTTACAAATGACCACATATTTCCAACAATTGGTAATGGCTTTTTATGAGGAATCTTGTACTTTTTCCAATGTCCCATTGGTTTAAAAATAGTATAATAAATAAATAGCGCAGAGAGCGCCAGCACCAAAATTAACAACACCATATTTGCTAATGAATCAAGAATATTTCACACGAATTTTAAGCAGCCGATATCACTATATTATCATTTAAATTTTGTGTTGTCATTTAACTTAATAACTAATTATAGATTAAGGCACAGATAACCACAGATAGTTGAATAATCAATAATTGAATAAAATAATTTGCTACACTGTTTATAATAGTCTATGCGTCCTGCAAGCACACACATAACTCTAGTGCTAACAAGAGACTGGGTTCTCGGCTGGTATACAATTGATATAAGCCACCGCGTCTATCAACACAATAATTACACAGCATATTCCACTATCAAAATACAAATAATGCTGGATTAAATTTGTATAAGAAAACTAGGCTAAGATAGACGCTTTAAAAAGACAATACTATTTATGGCGTCCTTTTGGTTTCTAGAATAATTCATATGTATTTGTACGGCCGTTTTCACTATTGTATCATTTACTATTTTGTTGTCATTTAGTTAAATATCATATTGGAGTTGTATAAAGCTCAGATAACTACAAACACTAGTTGTACAATCAATAGTTGATGTAATTATTTTTATTCACGGTTCATTTGCAACTTTGCGTCATACATACAAATAACTCTGCTACTAACAAGAGGCTGGGATCTGCAGTTATCTGGTAATGGCATTGAGAAACACCACCGCGCCTAACAACACAATAAATACACAACATATTTATCGAAAAAGGACAATAATATTTAATTTAGATATTAAATTTTATTTATATTTGATAATATCGATCTACTTATTCAATTTTCACATTCTTATACGAAGTAATAACAAAATATAGAGATATCATGAAAATATCTATCTTGAGATTTTAATGGAAATACATTTTTTTAAAAGTAAAAAGGTTTGCACGTTCGGTTGCTAAACAAATGAAAACTTTAGGAAGAATTAAAGCTGTATCAAAGAGGATAGGAAACGTTGACATGAAATGTCAAATAAAATATGACAAAGACATTATTTTTCATGCGTAAGATAATTGGTATAAGAATGCTTGGTTCTCCGATATAAATATCACTGAGAATAATTGTAGTTGTTCATTTACACTGTAAATACACATTTTCCCTGTAAATACACATTTTCCAAAAATCTTCTGTTGCTTAAAAAACGGCGAGAGCTATATTCACATCGGGAATAAATTACAACAAAAATAAATGGATTTCTTCTGAGAGATATGTAAATAATAAGTATAATACATTTTCCATAAGATTTGTTTAAATTATTTAATGGCTTTGCTATATAAACCATATTCTTTAACGAATATATTTGTATCATGTAGTCACCGGTCGATAGAATATTATTCATCTACAGTAAAATATGTAGCATTTCAACATATTTTAGTCTATTAATCTAAAAAAAAAAATACAAATATAGTTATTTTATATCTTTTAATTAGAAAATAATTATACATAGTTTAATGGATTTTATTATTGAATAGAAATAACAGAACATGATATATTATATTTTTGCTTATTACTTATTCGTTAAACCATTTTATCCATACAGTAATAATTATAATAAGTCTGGAACCACATTTGTATGTTAGCAATCCAACAAATGTTACCATATAAATCATCTATATAATTATATTTTTTCGTTCAATAAGCAAATAAACATGATATACGAATTTTTATTACAATATTCTCGCTATTTATCATTCCGTATTTTCAAACCTAACCAAAATCCATTTTCTGCAGTCATATTGAATTTTGACTTGGATAGCTGCAAAGGAACTTGACTTTTTTGGCAAAGTTCAAAATTATATTTAGATAAAAAGTAGAAGAAAGTTATTTTGATTTGGAGCAATGCAAATCGGGAACCTAATGTCAAAATTTATTGAATTAGAATACAATATATTCATTTGAATTATAAATATTACCTATACAATTCCGTGGACCAATACCGAAAGGAAGATAAGAATAAGGAACAATATTCCCTTTATTTTCGTCACTAAATCTTTCCGGATCAAATTTTTTTGGATTAGGGAAAAATGTTGGATCTCTATGCAAACCGAATACTGGAAACCATATAAGATCACCTTTCTTTAAATTATGTGCTTCTTCGCCAGGCTGCTCAGGTTCTATAATGTGGTCTTCAGTACAAAGTCGATCTAATATCGGAACAGCAGGCCATTTTCTTAAGGTTTCTGTAATATAAACGAAAGTTTGATATAATATGATTTGTACTAAAAGTAATTCTACCTAACAACGTTGCGATATGTTATTTTTGCAAGGTTTCTATATTATAAAATCTCTATATATTTTGATTAGATACAAAGTACATAATATAAAAAATTTTATCATCCAAAGAAATATAAATTACTTAATAAGCTATGAGGGGAAATAACTATGGCTGGACGTCAAATGGTGTATTTCCGTTATAATTTCAAATTATGTATTTAAATTCACTGTACAAAAAAATCTACGACCATCATTTGTAGTGTTATTTTTATTAGTTAAAGAATTATTTTATGTGAACGTTACTAACCCTAAATATATATGAAATTCAGCAGATTATTTCAAATAACGTACCTGATATAACCATATCCATATATTTCATTTTTATTACAACTTCGTAAGTTAATTTTCCATTGCATTTATTCCATGCCTCATCAACTTCTTTTTGAAGTTTTCTTTGTACGTCTTCATTTATGGCAAGCTCGTAACCCATGTGACAAAGAATAGTTGATATGGTATCAAAACTACCAAAAATAAATCCTATTGATTGTGCTGTTATATCATCGTCAGTTAAATCTAGAAAAATATAAAACAATTGATGATTTTATTAATTAATCAGTAGAGAAAGGTAAAATAAAAGTGCTCTACACATATTTTACAGAAATAACTTCTCATAAGTATTCCATTAGGTGGAGAGCATGTTTTAATTAATAAGGGAAACTTTCATTCAGTACCACAATTTTTTCCGCTGATATGACTTCACATATATATTAATCTATTAATTATTCCAAAATAGTTACTGCAATTACAGAATTAGACATATAGAATGTATGTTATAAATATATTTTATTGTGAATATTAGTGCAATTAGGATAAATATTTTTCATATGTCAGACTAATATTTATATCTACGTAACAAAATATATATGCCAAATTTTTTCCTAATTATAAATAAGGCTTTTGTCAAAGAGGCCATATTTTTGTTTATTAGCTAAGTGTAAACACCAAAGAGCACCAAATATTTATGGAGACCCGTGAACATTTATTTTTGCACAATAAAGACGCTATAAAAATTGATTATTTTTTATTATATTTTTCAAAAAAACTTACAATCAAATGAAATTCTGAGAAACAAAATAATAACGTATTAATATTATAATTCTTTTGGTTAAAAGTTAAAAATATTCAATAACAACAGTTTTTTTTTATATTGCTCTTTAGTTTTGAATCTATATCATAGTTGACTACGTCTTTACAATACGCCAAGACCAATTTAATAAATAACACATCGCTACCTCAGCCTATTTTAATTTTGATTAAGATAACTGAAAACAAATTCTGAATACTAATCTCTTTTAAATTTCTAAATCTTATATTTTACTTTAAATGAGTTTACAAGATCGATTCTCCACAGTATTATTGCGTCATAAAATCCTCGTCATCTTTACCAATATTTATCAATATATAGTTATCAGAGCATATTTTAGCCTATGTAGAAAAAGAGTTATACCCGAATTCGTAATTGGATACATAGAAATGACAAATGGGGAATAAATACTAATGAAATTGAATCAAATAAGGTAGCCTAGGTTTATTATCTTTCTCAGATTATAAAATAAAATTTATAGTATACCCTAAATTGTAAAATACCTACTTTTCTGCCATGGTGACATTGTTCAATAAAATTGAAAACATAAGAGCCAAACTCTAAACGCAATTTGTTCTGATGATAAATATATTTATAACATTAGAACACTAATTTACTTAAACATAAAAATTACCCAGTTTGGCTTTGCTTGCATCTTTTCCAACGTTTGATTCTTGGACAGTTGCGAATCCTGCGCTATCGTCAGCATATGTATGAATGTCACTATGCTTTAGTTTTCCTTTCCGTGCTTCCATGAGTAAGTGAATCATATCTGGCCGTATTATATTATCTTTTTCTCGCATTTTTATATTATCCACAACCATATTACGAAAGAAATTGCCAACTTCGTCGCTAAATATTTGCACCCGTAGAAATTTCATCAATGTTGCACTTATATTGCTACCGATGAATCTGAGTGCTTTCAAGCCTTCAAACGTTGTTGCATCTTTTGCCATCAAGTAAAATGGATTTTTCGTATCCATTAGCGATTCACATTTAATACCAAATGCAACACTTGCAATGACATCGTTTGATACTCGAGTAAACACATCTTTTAATTCTATGATTAAGGGCTCATCCGGCTTTATTGTTTTCTTAAAATAATCCATGGATTCATTCATTGATTCAGATATTAATATGAACATAGCACGCATTTTATTTCCAGTAAAAACAGGTGACATTGTTGAACGCATCTGTCGCCATTTGTCTCCTGAATATATTAAGCATTTCCAATTAGGTTTCAGATAGTCAAATTGAAATGATTAAATATTTAACTTTTTTTTATCAAATCCAAATTCGAAATAAATTCGATTATATGTAGTCATGCAAAAATACCTCGTACAACACCTTATATACATTTTATTTATAATTAAGACATACCTTGTAAACTAAATAAATTTTTGCCGAAGAGTGGATCGCTTTCTTCGGATATAAGCTGTTTATGGTCAACGAAATGATCAAAATCTTTTATAGCAACTTGTTTAATTAGATTTACATCTTTTATCATCAATATTGGCTGACGGAAATTATAGAATCCAAAGTATCTAAAATTTGGTTTCTATTAGCTTTTATGCAAATGATAATTATTTTACTACAAAAATTAGGATAATTTTTTTTTAAATACTAGTAATAGTAATTATTTTAATGTTATGAGTTAAAATTAAAAGATGTGGCTATGTTTTCAATATTACTATCTAATCGGGTTTTTATTTTTATTTATCTGAAGGACATCTATAATTTTTCCGTAACATTGTCTCTGCGAAAACAATTTTTACACTGCTTGAGTATCATTAAGATTAGGTTGCAAATATATTTTGTTCAATGTAATTAAAGCCAAATTATAAAATATATAATCTTGCAGTTATAAGAAACATATTTACACTTTGATTAATTATAGGGATAAATAATATACTAAAACCAATACCGCTAAAGTAGAATAATATTATGCAAATAACAAATTTCAAATTAACGACATATATATTTCATATATACCAAACTTGTTGTATCAAAGTTGAAAGCGTTAGCAAGTATCTCCTTTATTTACATACTTGTATAAATAACTGTAACACTAAAATTATACTTCTAACAGAGCACTAAAATTGATTCAGTAATATTTATAAGCAATTCAAATTCCTCCTTTAATAGTTAAGAATGGAGAAAAACTCGAGGAAAAAAGCCATAGCATTAATTGGAAAACTGTAATATAACTTAAACACTACTGAAAATTATAGAAAATTATGTTTTACATATATTTTTATTTTCAAGCTAATCTGCAACACTAAATTAGCATTAATAATTTACCAAATATGATACAATTCAATAATATATCAGATAACAATTAAATATGTGGTGTCCGGAAGGTGACATTATTTATTGTATATTATACAAACACATTAAATAATTATCCTATTTATTTATAACTAAATACCAAACCCACAAAAATAATTCTATAAAAATAACAGGACTTTGTGAAAATAATAAAGGGACAAGGTAACAAAAATGAGACCTTTGTTTATGTCATGACTGAACAATAGCAAGGTCAAATATTCAATTAGGATAGGCTTCCATATGTGAGCTCTGCGAAATTCACTGAACACACCGGGCGGAAAATTATTTCATAACTGAACTAATTTCTACGTTTTTTAAATAAGACGTTCTTTCATATTTTTCCCTAATCCCATTAAAACAGAGCTGACTATCTTAATCAATATTTATTACCTTGCATCTTTGTAATAATTATAAATATTCTCCATCCATTCTGTAAAATGATGTTTCCTAGTTATAAATGACCACATATTTCCAATAAGTGGCAATGGCTTTGCATGAGGAATCTTGTACTTTTTCCAATGTCCCATTGGTTTGAAAATAGTATAGTAAATAAATAGCGCAGAGAGCGCTAGCACCAAAATTAACAACACCATATTTGCTATTGAATCAAGAATATTTCACACGATTTTTAAGCAGATGATATCACCATCTTATCATTTAAACTTTGTATTGTCATTTAGCTTAGTATCTAACTATAGTTGATTAAGGCACATATTACCACAGATACTAGATGAATAACCATTAATTGAATATAATAATTTGTTTCACTGTTGATAATAGTCTATGCGTCAAGCAAACATACACATACTTCTAGAGCTAACAAGAGACTGGGTTCTCTGCTGGTATAAAATTAATATAAGCCACCGCGCCTATCATTACAATAACTACACAACATATTCCACTATCGAAATACTAATAAAGTTTGATTAAATTTGAATTATTTGTGGTGATTGTCTTTGTTACAAATTTTTAGTTGGGATACAAAATTCTGGGATACATTTGGTATATACATATTTTGATTATGGCCATATCGTATGTATTTACTTTCATATTTAAAATTAATTTGATTTTGTGATAAATATTTAAACTACAATGGATTGCTTTCAGATTCAATATATCATATAAAATATTAATTGTATTATCAGTATATATTGATGATGTATCTTAGCGTGTGGTGCTTATTCTGCTCGTAGACATGCATATCGATTTAGTAAGAGATTAATCATAAAAATAATTATTTCAAAGAATTGCTTATGCACTTCAGTTCTGTGGGACTTGCCAGTTATCGAATTAGATTGGCCAATCAAAATCATTTACTAATGAAATTATTAAGGGTACCGTACGGAGTCTCGGCTCTAAAATCACCTCTATTTTTTTAATTTTATTGTGGCCAAACCAAAAAATAACTTAAAAATCGGATTGCAGGAAATGGTTTTTCTCATTTGATGGGATTAGGTGTGATGGTATGTACATAAATATGTATATAATTAAATATAATTAAAATTTTATTTACAATATTCACGTAATTTATTATTTCGTTCTTTCAAACCTAACCAAAATCCTTGTTCGGCAAGCAAATTAAAAGTTGACTTGGTTAGCTGCAAAGGAACTTGACTTTTTTGGCAAAGTTCAAAGTTATATTTAGAAAGAAAGTAGAAGAAAGTAATTTTAGTTTGGAGCAATGCAAAACGCGAACCTAATGACAAAATAAATTGGATTATAATGTACATACATAACATCATAATATATTAAATTGTAATATAAATATCACCTATACAATTTCGGGGACCTATTCCGAAAGGTAGATAAGAATACGGTATAATATTTCCCTTATTTTCATCACTAAATCTTTCCGGATCAAATTTTTCTGGATTAGGGTAATATTTTGGATCTCTGTGCAAACTGAATGCTGGAAACCATACGAAGTCACCTTTCTTTAAATGATGTGCTTCTTCTCCAGCCTGTATAGGTTCTATAATGTGGTCTTCGGTACAAATTCTATCTAATAGGACCGCTATGGGCCATTTTCTTAATGATTCTATAATATAAACGTAACTTTGATATAATATAGTTTGAGTTTAAACAAATGCTATCTAATAATGTAGCAACAAACTATTTTCATAATATAAAACACTGGACTTTCTGCCAGAAGTAATTATATTTTATTTTGATAATGATTTTATAAACGTAACTTAGATTCTATAAACGTAACTTTGATATAATTTAGTTTGAGTTTAAACATATTCTAACAATATAGTAACAGGATATTTCCTTAAAGATTCCCTAATATAAAACATCGGCAGTGTCTAGCACTGGACTTTTTTATAGGAAGTATTTATATTTAAATAAATTCTTAAACATAACAATATATAAATATTCATTACGCCATAGTAGAAATTATTATAGCTGAAACATATTACTTTTTGTACAAATTATAAGAAAAATTTAATCATGAAAATGCTCGTAGGTACTCAAGATTTCAACGAAAACACAATTTTGATCCTCTCTGAACCAAATCTGACTATTTTCGGTATTTCGAATTTGTATAAGAAAGATAAAACAAATTACTTGATTTACTATATGAAATATCTACGAACATCATTTGTAATCTTATTGTTATTAGTTTAAAGATTTATTTTTTATCAACATTACTAGACAGTTATGTAATTATATAGAGGGTTGAGCAGATTATATTGAAAAACGTACCTGATATAACCATATCCATATATTTCATTTTTATTACAACTTCATAAGTTAATTTTCCATTGCATTTCTCCCACGCTTCATCAATTTCCTTTTGAAGTTTTCTTTGTACGTCCTCATTTATGGCAAGTTCGTAACCCATGTGGCAAAGAAGTGTTGATATCGTATCGAAGCCACCAAATACAAATCCTATTAATTGTGACGTTATATCATCGTCAGTTAAATCTAGAAACACATAAAATAATTGATGAATTTATTTATTTATCATTAGTGACTTGTTGCATAAAGGTGCATAGATGCAAATTTTAATCTACACACATGTTTTACAGGAATGAGTTTTCAATGCTATTCTAATACAAGGAGAGGTCAATAGATAAAACAAATATATTACTTTTAAGTTTAGAATCACCATCATAGTTTAGCTACGTCTTTGCAATACGCCAAGGTCAATTTGATAAGTAACATCACTATTGCCAATTTAGATTGATAAAACTAAGTGGTAACAAATTCTGACTACTCATTTCTTTCATATATATGTATATCTATTATATATTATTTTATATTTCTTTTGTTTTACGTTGAATGAGTTTACAAAACTGATTCTTTAGTCTTACTACGTCATAAGTACCCTAGTCTTTTATTATATATTTATTAATTTTCATCTCATAAAAATGAATAAGTGGGAGTCTCAGACGCGATGCATATATATTACAAAAACAAAATAAATACTTATGGAACTGATTCAAATAAGCTAGTTTATTGTATGGTAGTCTACGTTAATTAAAATATTCAGATTTAAGAAAGACATTTTAGTGTTTAAACTGTAACATACCTACTTTTTACTTTCTTATACGCAGTATAAGTAAGTATTGTAATCATGAAAAATTTCGATCTCGAGATTTCAACGGAAATATACGTTTTGACCTTCCCTGAATCGATTCTAACTATTTTTGGAATGACGTCTGTCTGTCTGTCTCTCTCTGTGTGTGTGTGTGTGTGTGTGTGTGTGTGTGTGTATGTGTGTGTGTGTGTGTGTGTGTGTGTGTGTGTGTGTGTGTGTTCTCTACAGCCTAAACGGTTGATGCTAAAATTATGAAACTTTAAACTTAAGATTTGCATATGCCTGGGGTGTGCACCTCCTATTTTTGAAAAAAATATTGAAACCGGAAGTGCCTGTTTACTCTAGTAATTTTTTGTGGTTTCTGCAATTACTCAAAAATGGTTAGTTATAGAAAAATTTTATGAACAAAAATTAAAGGTATTCATATTAAGCACAACTTTTGTTTCAAAATAAATTTCTGCCTTTTATATATATTTTTAACACAAATCGTATCATCTGCGCCTGTCAATTTTTTAACAAAATAGACGTTTCTTTAATCGTTTTAGGTACAAAAAAAATCATTTATTTTTTTTGCAAATAATTATTATTTATGCTTACTTTAACTAATTTATGCAAAAAAAAATTTTTTTTATTAGTAATTTAATTGTGTATGGTAAATTTTAAAACAAGGTACTTCGCAGAGTCCCAGGATAATGTGAGTCATAAACATCTAGCATAAGCAAACGAAAATTGCTAAAATGGCAATAACCTACCATCCAACGTGACAGATACGGACTTAAAATATTTGGAAAATTATATCTCTATATTAACGAAGCTGTAATATTTTTTGACATAAAATTACAGTGACCGTGACGTTCACGGAGGTGCACAATTCTGCCGGTAAACGTTGCCCGTATATGTCACGGAGGTGTGCATTAAGCGGTTAATATATATTCTAAGAGATATATTTAGTGTAAAAGCGATCTAAAGGTTAGAACAAATTTCATAAATTAGAAAAATAATGAAACTACGAAGTGGTTTTACCCATATGCGTATAAGAAAGTTCGGTGCAAGACTCTGCAGATGTTTACCATTGCAAACATTGCCATTTGATATGGATATGAACTACTTTATTAATATAATAATTTAATTCAACATAAAAATTACCCAGTTTGGCTTTGCTTGCATCTTTTCCTACATTTGATTCTTGTACTGTGGCGAATCCTGCGTTATCTTCAGCAGACGTCTGAATGTCACTATGCTTTAGTTTTCCTTTCCGTGCCTCCATGAGTAAGTGAATCATATCTGGCCGTATTATGTTATCCCTTTCACGTATTTTTATATTATCCACAACCAAATTGCGAAAGAAATTCACAACTTCGTCGCTAAATATTTTCACACGTAAAAATTTCATCAATGATGCACTTATATTGGTACCAAAGAATTTGAGTGCTTTCAGGCCTTCAAATGTTGTTGCATCTTTCGCCATCAAGTAAAATGAATTATTTTTATCCCTTAATGAATCGCAATTAATACCAAATGCTACACTTGCAATAACATCGTTCGATACTCGGGTAAATACATCTTTTAATTCAATAATTAAAGGCTCATCCGGCTTCATTGTTTTCTTAAAATAATCCATGGATTCATTCATAGATTCAGATATTAATATGAACATAGCACGCATTTTATTTCCAGTAAAAGCAGGTGACATAGTTGAACGCATCTGTCGCCATTTGTCTCCTGAATATATTGAGCATTTCCAATTAATTTGCAGATAGTCAAATAGAAATGAATAGACATTAAACAATATATTTTATTGATCATATTGAATTACGCGATATATTCGAGTATATGCAGTTATGCAAAAAAACTTCGAAAATATTAAGCATTTCCAATTATTTTTCAGGTAGTCAAATAGAATAGAATAAGAATTTAACATTTTTGTTCAATTTAATAAATTCAAATACGCAATAAATTCGATTATATGCAGTTATGCTATTATGTCCTGACCGTCTCTTTATTTTCGTTTCATTTATAATTAAGTCGTACCTTGTAAACTAAATAATGCTTTCCCAATAATTGGATCTATCTCTTCGGAAATAGAGTTACCATGGTCAACGAAATGATCAAAATCCTTTATAGCATATTGTTTAATTAGATTAACATCTTTTATCATTAATACTGGCCGTCGGAAACTATAGAATCCGAAGTATCTAAAATTTGCTTTATTTTAGAGCTTATTCAAATATTAACTATTTTACTTAAAAATTTTGGAAAAGCTCTGATTAATAATAATGAATAATGAAGATTTGACAATGAATTTTACATTACAATCTAATCGCGTTTTTATCTTGAATGAACTGCAGATCATTTAAAGTAGTATTGCTATGTAAACAATTTCCACAGTGCGCAGTGTGCGATTATTATTAATATTGTATAACAAATATTTTTATTCGATGTAAACAAGGCTGAATTATAAAATATAAGTACGTTTATATATCATGCAGCTATATTAGCATAAATGCTAATATACATAATATTAAGTAAATATCATTGCATCTTAACATATATTTTACATAGGTGTGTATATCAAACTAGCAACTGGTTAACATAAATTTTTTTTTTGCATTTTTAAATAACTCTAAAATCTGAAGTACTAAAAGTACAAACACTTCTGATAGAGTACCCATATTTAATGAGGATACTGATAAAGTATTAATATTTTGCCATTAGTAGTAACAAAAGGGAAAAAATTCTCTAAAGAGAAAACTGCAAGTGCATTAATGATAGAATTTGATAATATATCTGAGAACAATTAAATTTATGATGACAAGAAGGTGTCTCAACAGGCGAACATTTTTAAATGTTTGATGATCAGAGGGTGGCATTATTTGTTGTACACACACTATTCGAAAACATCAAATAATTTGAATATATCTAATTACTAAAACCATAAAACAAAATACCAACAAAAATGATAAAACCATAAAAGAATTAAATTAGTTAACAAACATAAGGTCTTGTTTTACGTCATGGCTTAAAGGGTCATTCTACTTTGGACGCCCAAAACTTCGAATTTTTCTAGCGATTTCTACTATATATATTAAACAAATTCTTTTTGGGCTATATTATTACACTTTTGTATTAAAGGAAAAATATTCATGCCAATAAAAATAATAAAATTAACTTTTTGATATAATTCTATTTCAGACCTTAGCCACACATTTGTAGAATATGTGGTAAAATTTTTAAGACGATCGGTTGAACGGCCTCCATTAAAACCATAATACAGTATGTTAAAACGTAGTTTCGAGATAAATGCGTTTAAAATGCGTACGGCGAGCAAATAGAAAAAAAAAATTCAACAATGTGCTCAGAAATACAGAAGAGCTGCTTGGATCTTTATTAAATTGTATCAGAAAACTTCTCGATATAAATATTTCGAAAAAGGCAAGAAAAATATTTTTATTTTCCAAATTTATAAAGTAGAATGTCCCCTTGACCGAATCGTGGAAATAAGAAGTTGTTTCATATTTTTACCTATAAACCCACCAGAACTGAGTTGAGTACGTCTATCATTATTTATTACCTTGCATCTTTATGATAATTATATAAATTCTCCATCCAGTCTGCAAAATGTTGTTTTCTAGATAAAAATGACCACATATTCCCAACAATTGGTAATGGTTTTATATGGGGAATTTTGTTCCTTTTCCAATATCCCATTGGTTTGAAAATAGTATAATAAATAAATAGCGCAGAAAACGCTAGCACCAAAATTAACAACACCATAATTGCTATTGAATCACGAATTAAAAAAAAATTATCATTTAACTTTATTATTTTTATGTAGTTTGCTATCTAATTTTAGTTGATTAAGACACAGATAACTACAGATACCAGTTGAATAATCAATAATTGAATATAATTATTTTTATTCACTGTTGATAATAATCTAAGCGTTCTATAGGCACACAAACAACTCCAGCGCTAACAAGAGACTGAGACCTCTGCTGGTATATAATTGAAATACAACACCACGTATATCAACACAATGATTACACAACATATTGCACTATCGAAATACCAATAATACTATATCAAATTTGAATAATTAAACTAGGTAAGGATAGACGTTTTAAAAAGACAAAAATATTTAATAAATTTAAACACACACTTAGTAGTTTGACAATTTTTATTTATTATGTTACGACTTTACAGTCATCATCAGAAATACACATAAATATTTACAAATCAATTACAAGTTTAGGAGGAACAGCAGGGTTACAAGTTTTGAGATTTTTTTACTTACATATACATTATAAAAACATCAATGATGAAAAATATATGCTTTGAACTTTAAAATCGAATTTTTTTATTAGAAAATTTTTATTTTATAACAATGTTACTGAGGCCACTCTAATTCTGTCTGTAATGATCTTAAATACAAAAATAAAACGGGGTTTAAATCTATATTAGTACGTCTTCAGTTGAGCGTACCTGACTAGAAATAAAACAATTTTTGTAAAAACATCAAACCTTAAATAAAAATTTCGAAGAATCAATAAGAAAATTTGTTTCCCAAAGCGCAAAAAACTAATGAATATTATTATTTTTTAAAGTCCGTACGCCTAACGGAAGAGAATTTTATTTAGATTGAGGTGGTCTAAATAAAAATTCGATCCGATATTAAGTGGTGGAGAAAACGTGTCAATCAGTAAAAAACATGTCGCTAAGTGAAAATCGCGTTCAAAGTCTTAAGTCTTAAATCCAGATATAACAAATGCCTAATTTGCATTCAACATGGGTCGCTATATCCGAGGTTCGCTATAAAAGACTTCCGGAAAGGTTATATAAATATTAATGCAGCATTCCAGCATATTTTACGATAGTAATTATATATTCAAATATACGAATATAATCATTTTTCTTATTCTATAAGCAAATAGATATGATATACGAATTTTCATCACAATATTCACGTTATTTATCATTTCGTCCTTTCAAACTTATCCAAAACCCATGTTCACCAAGCAAATTGAAACTTGATTTGGATAGCTGCAAAGGAACTTGACTTTTTTGGCAAAGTTCAAAGTTATATTTAGAAAGAAAGTAAAAGATAGTAATTTTGGCTTGGAGTAATGCAAAACGGGAACCTAATGACAAAATAAATTAGATTATATAATATATAATTTATTTGATTGTAATATAAATTTTACCTATACAATTTCGGGGACCTATTCCGAAAGGTAGATAAGAATACGGTATAATATTTCCCTTATTTTCATCACTAAATCTTTCTGGTTCAAATTTTTCTGGATTAGGGTAAAATTTTGGATCTCTGTGCAAACCGAATACTGGAAACCATAGAAGATCACCTTTCTTTAAATGATGTGCTTTTTCTCCAGCTTGTACAGGTTCGATAATGTGATCTTCGGTACAAATTCGATCTAATAGGACAGATATGGGCCATTTCCTTAATGTTTCTATAAAATAAATGTAACATTGATATAATTTAGTTTTAGTTTAAACAAATTCTTTCTGACAAGAAATAATAATATTTTATTTAGATAGTGAGAATATTAAAATATAATTTCTTAAGGGGTCAAAATTTTTTTTAAATTTATATTTGGTTCTATAAATTTCAAGAACATGTGATAAAAATTTCAGTTTAAAGCTCCCACAACTTTTAAAGATATACCGGTTTTCATGTTTACATGTAATTTTATTAAAACCGTTACTTTCGATAGAGCGTGGTATATTTTTAAATGCATTTATCTCGAAATTACGTTTTACAAAACAGCTGACATATAGTAATTATATCTTGAGTAATTTTTATCCGATTTTGAAAAAAATAATTGCATATTATTTATTGATAAGTTTTTTAGTCCGTGAGCTAGGATAAACTATTTTCATTAATTTTTAATATATTTTTTCATAGTTCAAAACTTATGATTTTTCAAACTTTTTTCTTAGATGTTCGTCATTTTCTTAAAAATTATTTTTTCGCAAAGATCCTAGTTCACGGACAAGATTGAAGTAACATCTTTCATATTACTTTTTTTTTCTGACCCTTTAAACAGCAGTTATGGTATCAACCGATAATCGGGAAAATTTTGCAGGCTCCACTTTGACGTCCTCTGTAGCATTAAAAAATTTTTTTTTGTTTATTTGAATGATAGTAAAATCATTTATAAAATATATTTAATTTCTATTAAAATAAATTAAATTAGAAAAAAACTATGATATTTGTTATTTTTTCGTTAAAAAAAGTAAAAGTACCCCTTAAATATACAAAAAATATAGAAATATTTATTAGGCTCTAATAGAAATTGTTATAGCTGGAATATTTTACTTTTATATATAAAATATAAGGTATAGGTGTCATGAAAATACTCAAGCTCAAGGAGACAAATCTTTCCTGCGCCGAAATAGACAATTTTATGAAAATATGAAATAACTTCGAACATTATTTGTAGTGTTATTGTTATTAGTTAATGGATTTATTTTTTATCGACGTTACTAGACAGTAATGTAACTATATACAGGGTGTAACATCGAAACGAGCTACCTCGAATAACTTCTATGTTATTAAAGATACAATAAAATAATATAAGACAATCTTATACAAGACCAAGGGGGACATCCAACAATGAAAAAAAATTTTTTTTTAAACCAGTGGTTCTCAAGCAACAATACAAAGTTATAGTTTTGCGAATGAGATGCTATACATTTTTTATGCCTATTCGATAGAGAATTTTTTTCTTTCGAGGTAGTTCGTTTCGCTGTTACACCCTGTATAGAGATGAGCAGATTATATTGAAAAACGTACCGGATATAACCATATCCATATATTTCATTTTTATTACAACTTCATAAGTTAATTTTCCATTGCATTCCTCCCACGCTGCATCAATTTCCTTTTGAAGTTTTCTTTGTACGTCCTCGTTTATGGCTAGTTCGTAACCCATGTGGCAAAGAAGTGTTGATATTGTATCGAAGCCACCAAATACAAATCCTATTGATTGTGATGTAATATCATCGTCAGTTAAATCTAGATATACATATAAAAATTGATGAATTTATTTATTTATCATTAATGGCTGACTGCATAAGAGTACTACTCTGAATTTTAATCTATAAACATATTTTACAGGAATGAGTTTTCATTACTATTCTAATACATTGATAGTAGATTTATTAAAAAAAAAATTCATATAGCAGACAAATAATTTTGTCTATGTAATAAAATGTTTAAACCAAAATATTTAAAATAAAACTAATAAAAGCAAATATTTCCTAATTATAAATAAGAAATTTATAAAGAGGTCACATTTCTAATAAATATAATATTTGAATTGCGATACTAAATAACGGAAGCAATTTAGTAAGCTGTAAACACCTAGTGTTTACAGTATTTTTTGTTTCGCTTAAACAGTAACTTCAGTGCAATAAATAAGCAACAATTGATTTTATTTTGTCATAGATTTAAAAAATCGTAAAATAATTGAAATTTCATTCCATTTCGTCGTTAATTATGACGAACAACGTAATGTTTATGAAATGAAACCTATTATTGTTGGTCATAAATCCAGAATAGTTGTGTTGATTTTAATTTTATCATTCTTTAAGCCAATAGTTAGAAATATTAAATACTAAATGAATAATTTGATTTATATTATTCTTAAGTTTCTTAAAGTATCTACATCATAGTTTAGCTACGTCTTTACAATACGCCAAGGACAATTTAATATATAACACACAACTACCTCTGCCAATTTAGTTTTATAAAATTAAGTGGAAAATAATTCTCATCTTCTTCAAATTCCTATTTCTTATGTTTTAATTCACATGAGTTTACAAAACTGTGTCGCCAGAGTCTTACTAAATTCATCTTTTATTTACGAATAGTGAAAAATACACAGTTTTATCATTGGATTTTTTGTATTATGCAAAAACATATTTTCTATCATGTCATAAAAATAAATTGGGAAAGAGTTGCTTTATTTCGGAAACCTCAGATGGCGTGCATAGAAATGACAATTACCGAATAAATACGAATGAAACTGATTTAAATAAATTTATTTATAGTAAAGTGGCTCAGATTCTTATTCAGTTTTTTTAATAAGAATTATGGATTATTCTAAATTCAATAATACAGATACCGAAGTCTAATCTTTACCATTTGATCTGAATATGACCTACTTTAATCATATATTAATTTAAATCAATAAAAAATTTACCCAGTTTGGCTTTGCTTGCATCTTTTCCAACGTTTGATTCTTGTACTGTTGCGAATCCTGCGCTATCTTCAGCAGACGCATGAATGTCACTATGCTTTAGTTTTCCTTTCCGTGCCTCCATGAGTAAATGAATCATATCTGGCCGTACTATGTTATCCCTTTCACGCATTTTTATATTATCCACAACCAAATTGCGAAAGAAATTGCCAACTTCGTCGTTAAATATTTTCACCCGTAAAAATTTCATCAAAGACGCACTCAGATTGGTACCAAAGAATTTGAGTGCTTTCAAGCCTTCAAACGTTGTTGCATCTTTTGCCATCAAGTAAAATGCATTTTTTTTGTCCAGTAACGAATCGCATTTAATACCAAATGCAACACTTGCAATAACATCGTTTGATACTCGAGTAAATATATCTTTTAATTCTACAATAACAGGCTCATCCGGCTGCATTGTTTTCTTAAAATAATCCATGGATTCATTTATAGATTCAGATATTAATATGAACATTGCACGCATTTTATTTCCAGTAAAAGCAGGTGACATAGTTGAACGCATCTGTCTCCATTTGTCTCCTGAATATAATAGACATTTCCAATTAAGTTTTAGATAGTCAAATTGAAATGTGTAAACATATTGCATATTTTTCTATTTAATAATTATATGTAGTTATGCAATAACATATTGATCGTCTCTTTATTTTTATTTCATCCATAATTAAATACCTTTTAAATTAAATAAATTTTTCCCAAAAAGTGGATCGCTCTCTTCCGAAATAAAGTTTCCATGGTCAACGAAATGATCAAAGTCTTTTATAGCAACTTGCTTAATTATATTAATATCTTTTATCATTAATACTGGCTGGCGGAAACTATAGAATCCGAAGTATCTAAAATTTGCTATAAATTAGTGTTTATGCAAATAACAATTATTTTGCTACAATAATTTGGAAAAGCAACGAATAAAAATAATGAAGATTTTATAATGAACTCTTCATACTATCTAATCGCGTTTTTATTTTGAATGAACTGAAGGTCATCTAAAATAGTATTGCTGTGTGCACAACAATTACACTAGTGTGCGAGTATTATTAAAATTGTATAGTAAATATCTTATTCAGTGTACTCAAGGCTGAATTATAAAATATATGTAGGTATGTATATCATGCAGCTAAATTAGTTTAAAATGCTCATTTAAATAAAAATAATAGTTTTACTGAAGCAGAGTAATATTATATATCAATTCACATAAACTTTTATTTTACATATATTAAACCCTTAAGGATCAGGCCCGAGATATCTCGGGACTTACTATATGGTCTAAAAAGACCGTACCCTAAATAACTCGGCCAGTCACTTATTTTAAGTTCCATTATGTATTTGCCCGAAATAACTCGTGAAAATAATCTTATAACAATATTATTATATTAAATCAACTAACAAGGAAACATCCCGAGGTGTGTCTCACCAATTTTAATGATACTGTAGTATGTTGTAGTATGTAAGAAAATAATAGATAAGTACGTAATTTTTTTATTGGCCCGTTTTAACTTCTAAGGGGTTAAAACAACCTCCATAAATTTTAACAAAATCAGGAAAACACAAATAATATAAAATAAGCTTTTTCAAAATAAACTTTAAAGACAAAAGTTGCTAGGTTTGGAGGGTTTTATAATTTTGACCTTGAAATTCATTTTCAAGGTCAAATGAAGGTCAACATTGATTTTTTTCAATAAAAGTTAAAACGGGGCGAAAAAAAAAATTACGTATCAATTATTTTCTCACATACTACAACATACTACAGTTTCATTAAAATTGGCGAGACACCCCTCGGAATGTTTCCTTGTAAGAATAATATCTATTAGAGTTTGAGTTCAGAAAAACGTTGACAAAAAAATTATTAAAATTTTATATTGTTCCTAATAAGTCAAATATTAGTTCTAATTATTAAATAAAATTGATTATTTTGGTGCATTTATTTGAAAAATAATTGGTCCTTAAGAAGTTAACAAAATTTATTTTGTTTTGCAATTTTAAATGAATGGAAAATCTGAAGCGCTAAAAGTATGAATATTTCTGATAAAGCACTAATATTTTGTGAGTATATTAATAAACTAATAAAATTTCGGCATTAGTAGCAAGGCATAGAGAAAAATTCTTTAACAAGGACTGAACAAGTGAGAACATGGAAAAAACAACTGAAAATAATTAAAACTTGTCTATAAAAATAAAGATTTGTTGTTTAATTTGGATGTTGTAGATAAGTAACACGAATAACTCGTAAATAATGATAAAATTTGATAATATACCTAAGAATAATTAAATATATGTTGACAAGAAGGTGCCTCAACAGGTGAAAACATTTAAATGTGTGATCACCGGAACGTGACGTTATTTGTTGTACATACTCTATTCAAAAATGTCAAATAATTTGCGAATTTCATTATAACTAATGACCAAGACACGAAACAAAATATCAACAAAAATTACCTTGTAAAAATTAGATTTCGTAACAAAATTAAAGTCTTGGCTTACGTCATAGTTAATTACGAATAGAACCGAATATTGGCATTGACAGAACACACTGGCCGGAAAATTATTTTATATATGAAATTAAATAATCGTTGTGGAAATAAGAAGTTGTTGCATATAAACCCACCAAAACTGAGTTGAGTACCATAATCGATATTTATTACCTTGTATCTTTATGATAATTATATATATCCACCATCCAGTCTGCAAAATGTTGTTTTCTAGATAAAAATGGCCACATATTTCCAATAATTGGTAATGATTTTGTATGGGGAATATTGTACTTTTTCCAATGCCCCATTGGTTTGAAAATAGTATAATAAATAAATAGCGCAGAGAGCGCTAGCACCAAAATTAACAACACCATATTTGCTATTGATTCAAGAATAATTCACACGAATTTTATTATCTAATTATTTAAGTTTTTAGTTATCCTATAGCTTAATATCTAATTAGAGTTGATTAAGGCACAGGTAACCACAAACACTAGTTGAACAATCAATAATTGTTCTATGAGTCATCCATACAAATAACTCCAGTGCTAACATAGGACTAGTCTCTGGCGGGAGCGCGACTATGTTATACACGGAAAAAGTTATACCGAGGAAATAAGGTGAATCGGAAACAAGTATAATAGTCAAAATGCATACATGGAAAAATATGATATTTTTAGAAACGGATTACTTATACCATGGAAAAAATATATTCGGAAATATATATAAGCGGAAAAAGTTATACCTTGATTACTATAACAAAAAATAATACATAATCAGAAAATATATAACAGGCAAACGCTATACAAGGATATTTTAATAAGTGGAATTTGTTATAACCAGATATTTCTAAAAATAACATACATGAATTCTAATACAGAAAAATGTTCATAAACAACTCTATCTGTGGGTCGGTAGATGAAACTACAGCCAATCTGCCATATACACATACAGTAGAGTCTCACTAATCCGGCAGATATCAGACCGAGGCAGTGCTGGTTTAGTGAAAATGCCGGATTACTGAATATTACACCTAGTAATATAACAAAGACTTCGAAATATTAAAATTCATAATATTAAAAATAAATATTTTTATTAGGCCTATTCCATTAGAGTGATAAAACTAAAATTTCGTCTGTTTCTTGGCCTGAAACGGCATTTTTAACAGTTTCTCTTTGTTTACGAACTTTGTTTCCCATCTAAAAAACGCCAGACTACTGGAAGATCGGACTGGAAGTGCCGGGTTAGTGAGCCTCTACTGTACATACATAACCTATGATAATACATGCCTATCCCATCAAATGGCGTGGCAGAAAACCCTTTATATTTCTTCATATCTTTAAAATCTTCCATTCAATTCTATCCGTTTACACACTTCTTTCGTTTCATTCTAGCTCATTTAATACACGCTCTTGTATTCTGCTTGCTGGCAACTTTTCTCTTACGTAATTCCTTCTCTATCATATTTATCCAATTACTCCGAGGACGGTCTCGCATTCCCACAACATTCATCTCGCCCACATAAATTTTACATTCATTTATGTAATATCGTAAGATATTTACAGAATATTGGTAAACTTACATTAATTCGTAACATTTCTCATAATTACATTAATAATTACTGTGAAAATCATAATAAATTTATTATGATTTTTACAGTAAAAATTGATGTAATTACATCATTAAAGTAAAAATTGATGTAATTACATCACATTTATCACGTTTGCTATTAACCCAATGATTTCGGCAACAATCACCCACAATTCATTTCAACACAGTAATATAATTAACACTGCTTATCACTTGAGCACCCAACACAAATTTCTTATATTGATTTTTGCAAAAATGGAGAGCTTTTAAAAAAATTTGTCTAAAATCGCTAAAACATCGCCCAAAAATTGCTAATAACAATTAAACTAAACAACATAAAAAGAAATCCTATGTGCTTCCATGAAAAAAGTAGTTTTGAACATACGGATTAATTTGCAAGTCAATTGGTAAAGATTTGTCTTAGTTATCCGGCCATCTCGAAAAATGTTGTTTCGAGAAAAACTCTTTTAAAGTTTTAAGTAGTAATGCAGTAGCGATATTCCGCTCGCATTAAACAGCGGGAGGGCTCGGGTTATATTCGAAATTCACACTCTGTTAGAGTTTTCCGGACCATAAAACGTTGTTAGATTATTTTCAAGATACAAAAGAATAGATTAAGTAAAAACATTTTTTGCAAATCTTGAAATCTCAAGGGTAGCCTAACCCTTTATTAAGGGGTTAGGGTATTAAGGGGGAACAACACTGTGACGACCCAAAAATGTCGAGATTTTTGACAATTATTTTTCACTTATACAAACATTATTCAAATATAAGTGATAGCGTGAAGAAAGATACATACTTTACACTAATGAATATTTTTAATTCTAAAGTTTTTATTTTAAAACAGTGTTACAGAGGTCACTGAATCACGCTGCCCGTAGAACGCACCTCGGTGGTTATCATCATAACTAAAAAATAAAGCAGGGTTTTAATCTATATTAAAACGCCTTCAGTTAAGCGTAGCCGAGTATAAAAGAACCAATTTATGTAAAAATGGCAGACCTACAAAAAAAAATCGAAAAGTCAGTAAGAAATTTTGTATTTCCAAAGTATTTCACAGAGTAAAAATTATCATTTTTAAAAATCCCTACGCTTAACTGAAGAGAATTTAATTGAGATTAAGGTAGTTTAAGCGAAAATTCGATCCAATATTAATTGGTGGAGAAAACGTGATAACCAGATCAAAACATCTGCAGTGTCATGCACCGAACTTTCTTATACGCATATGGGTTAAACCACAACGTAGTTACATTATTTTTCTAATTTATAATATTTGTTCGTACCTTTAGATCGCTTTTACACTAAATATATTTCTTAGAATAAATATTAAATGTCAAACTTCAAATTATTTAAGTCTATTTTGTTAAACAAGGCGCAGATGATACGATTTATGTAACAATATATATAATAAGCAGAAATTTATTTTGAAACCAGTACTTTTTTTGGAAAAAAGATTCAAACAAAAGTTGTGCTAAATATAAATATCATTAATTTTTGTTCACAAAAATTTTCTGTAACTGTAACCATTTTTGAGTAATTGCAGAAACTGCAAAAAATGACTTGAGTAAACATGCACTTCCGGTCGGAATATTGTTTTCAAAAATAGGAGGTTTTTGCGCCAAACACATACAAATCTTAAGTTTAAAGTTTCATAATTTTCCCTTTAGCCTTTGGGCTGTAAAGCGCTCACACACACACACACACACACACACACACACACACAGACGGACGTCATTCCAAAAATAGTTGGAATCGATTCAGGGAAGGTCAAAACGTATATTTCCGTTAAAATCTCGAGTTCGAAATTTTTCATGATTACAATACTTACTTATAACTGCGTATAAGAAAGTAAAAATGTAGTTTCGAGAAAATCGCTTGTAAAGTTTCATGTTTAGTTTTCTTTGAAATTAAATAGAAAATATCAAGACTTACCACAGTTCATCTATTTTTGGTCCATATGAATCATCCTCTTTGCTGGTGCCGGGTCGATTGTTCCACGGTTTGAGCTTTAAGTCTTCGGTTTTGCTCCCACACGACGTACGCGCAGAAGCTTGTTCTGCACGAACAAGCTTCGTACAAAAAGACTACATATGTTGCCCAATTTTAATTCCTAGTCCATCTGGTATGTCCATTCATTATTGAACACGCAAACGGCTAAATAAATTGCTGTTTGTATAGCGCGACTTGACATAGTTTTCGGCGCAAATTTCCAATGAAGCTCTCATTACAGTTTTGTAAAAGAAATACTTTTAATTTTAATATAAAATATAAGTTTTTGCTTGAAATATGAAAACTTTTATATTAAAAGAAAAATAGCGAGAAGATCCAGCAATATTCCGGACGTTTTCAGCAATGTGCGCTACAGATGAAAATGCGGTTTACCCTTGTTATTTGTTGGAATTTCGGCATAATATTTTAAGAAAATATTCTCAAAGATACATACTTTAAAATAATGTAAATAAAAAAATTCCGACTATTTTTGGAATGACGCCGTTTTGTGTGTGTATATATATGTGTGTGTGTATATGTGTGTGCTTATTTATATTTATAAAAATAAAGCTTTCCTATGTGAAATAAAGTATTGTAATCATGAAAAATTTCGTTCTTGAGATTTCATCGGAAATACATCGAGTGCGCGTGTGTTTGCTTAGTTTAATACATATTTTTGTTCAATAGAATTTACGTGATATTTTATTTTTTATTATTTAATCGGTGTTACATAAACCATATTGTTCAATGACATAAATTGAAGTCCGGATATAACGAATGCCTATTTTACATTCAACATGATTCGCTATATCTGAGGTTCAAGGCACAACGGATATTATACATTTAGGATTTCATTAGTGTTTTCCTGAAAGGTTCGTTATAACCTTGAGTTCGCTATAAACGGGTTCATTGTAAGTGAACACTACTGTAATTCTTTATATATATATATATATATATATATATATATATATATATATATATATATATACCTATATATTTAAATTAATAATTAAAATAAGCATTTAAGGCTAGAACGCTAATTATTATATATTAATATATACGATAGTAATTTTTCTCATTCTATAGGCAAATAGATATGATATACGAATTTCCATTACAATATTCACGTTATTTATCACTTCGTTCTTTCAAACCTAACCAAAATCCTTGTTCTGCAAGCAAATTGAAACTTGACTTGGTTAGCTGCAAAGGAACTTGACTTTTTTGGCAAAGTTCAAAGTTATATTTAGAAAGAAAGTAAAAAAAAGTAATTTTGGCTTGGAGCAAAGCAAAACGGGAACCTAATGACAATAAATTGGATTATAATATGCATACATAACATCATAATATATTAAATTGTAATATAAATATTACCTATACAATTTCGTGGACCTATTCCGAATGGTATATAAGAATACGGTACAATATTTCCCTTATTTTCATCATTAAATCTTTCCGGATCAAATTTTTCTGGATTAGGGTAAAATTTTGGATCTCTCTGCAGACTGAATACTGGGAACCATATAAGATCACCTTTCTTTAAATGATGTGTTTCTTCTCCAACTTGTACAGATTCTATAATGTGATCTTCGGTACAAATTCGATCTAATAGGACAGCTATGGGCCATTTCCTTAATGATTCTGTATAATATAAACGTAACTTTGATATAATATTATTTGAGTTTAAGCAAATTCTATCGACTAATATAGCAATTGACTATTTCCTTAGAGATTTCATAATAAAAAACACTAGACTGGAAGTAATTACATATATTTTAGTTAGATAGAGAGCATATTAAAATATAAATTCTTAAAAATATAAATATTCATTACACTCTAGCAGAAATTATTATAGCTGGAATATTTTACTTTTTATAGAATGTATAGTATGTATAGGAGAATGAAAATGCTCGAACTCAAGAAAACACATCTTCCCTGAGCCAAATTTTATATTTTATTACGTAGTTAGAGGTTTTTTTTTTTGTCAATCTTACTAGACAGTAATGAAACTGTATATAGGATTCAACAGATTGAATTGAAAAACGTACCTGATATAACCATATCCATATATTTCATTTTTATGACAACTTCATAAGTTAATTTTCCATTGCATTCCTCCCACGCTTCATCAATTTCCTTTTGAAGTTTTCTTTGTACGTCCTCGTTTATGGCAAGTTCGTAACCCATGTGGCAAAGAAGTGTTGATATTGAATCGAAACCACCAAATACAAATCCTATTGCTTGTGCTGTTATATCATCGTCAGTTAAATCTAGATATACATAAAACAAGTGATGAATTTATTTATTTAACATTAGTGATGGACTGCATAAATATACTGCTCTAAATTTAATTCTATACACATATTTTAAAGGAATGAGTTTTCGCTACTATTCTAATACATTGAGAATAGACCTATTTAAATTGTCATACTATTAGTAAAAAAGTTTTAAATAATTAAGGTAAAATATTAACAAGAATCACTTGAATAGACCTGAATATGTAATAACCGAAACTAGTCGTCACGAATAGAAATTTGTGAAACTTACACCGAGTGTTGTTATTTTATTTTATAATATTTGAATTTCGATACTAAATAACAGAAAAAATTTAGTAAAGTGTAGACACCTAGGAGCTATAGTATATTTTGTTTCGTTTAAACAGTAACTTCAGTGCAATAAATAGGCAACAATCGATTTTAGTTTGTCATATTTTTAAAAAATCGTAAAATAATTGAATTTTCATTCAATTTTTCCCCTTAATTATGACGAACAACGTAATGTTTATGCAATAAACCTATTATTGCTGGTAATAAATAACAGTTCCAGAATAATTATGTATTGATCTTAATTTTATCATTATTGAGTGAATAGTTAGAAATATTAAATACTAAATGAATAATTTGATTTATATTATTCTTAAGTTTCTTAAAGTATCTACATCATAGTTTAGCTACGTCTTTACAATACGCCAAGGACAATTTAATATGCAACACATAACTACTTCTGCCAATTTAGTTTGATAAAATTAAGTGGAAACAAATTTTGACTACTCA
This sequence comes from Nebria brevicollis, assembly GCA_944738965.1. Lineage (NCBI taxonomy): Eukaryota > Metazoa > Arthropoda > Insecta > Coleoptera > Carabidae > Nebria > Nebria brevicollis. The sequence goes on from OX122903.1 coordinate 5,390,232, forward strand.
TCTATTTCAAATTTCCATTTCATATGTTTTAATTCAAATGAGATTACAAGACTGAATCTCGAGAGTCTTACTAAATTCATCCCTTTTGTTTCGAATATTTAACAATACACAGTTGTATCAGTGGCTTTTTTGTGTTATGCAAAAACCATATTTTCTATCATCTCATAAAAATAAATTGGGTGCGGAAACCTCAGATAGCATGCATTGTAATGACAAATACGGAATACATACGAATGAAACGTATTCAAATAAACTTGTTTATAGTAATGGGTCGATAGAAGTGGTAATAAGATTTCTATACTAATAATTATGCGATACTATTTCGTTAAATAATTTCCAAATAATTACATGTCTAAAATAATTTAATATATAATAATATATTAAATCTGTGTCTGAACTTTCTTATGTGTATTTTAGTTAGATCGTTAGAATTTATAAAATTTTGAAAAAGTATTTTAAATTCTAATGATCTAATTAAAATGCGTATAACAAAGTTCAGTGACAAACCGTCAGCTTTTTCGCAGTATAAGTATTTTAATCATGAAAAATTTCGATCTCGAGATTTTAACGAAAAATATACGTTTTACCTTTCCTGAATTGATTCCGACTATTTTTGGAGTAACGTCCGTCTGTGTGCGTGTGTGTGTATATATGTGTGTGTTTATGTGTGTGTTTATGTGTGTGTGTGTGTGTGTATATATATGTGTGTGTGTGTATGTGTGTGTGTCTGAGTGTGTGTGTGTGCATATGTGTTTGTGTGTGTGTGTGTGTGTGTGTGTGTGTGAGCGCTCTACGGCTTAAACGGTTGAAGCAAAATTAGAAAACTTCAAACTTATGATTTTTATTTGTCTGGGCAGAAAACCTATTTTGAAAAACAATATTCAAACCGGAAGTCCATGTTTGCTTTAGTCATTTTTTGCGGTTTCTGCGATTACTCAAAAATAGTTGCACTTACAGAAAAATTATTGAAATAAAAATTATGGATTAGCATTTTGAATAACCTTTATTTGAAACCATCCTTCAAATAAGGTACCGGAAACAAGAAAATGGCTTTTGAAATTGATTCTGATTTTAATTATTTTCACATGAATCGTATGAACTGTGCCTGTCAATTGTTTAACAGGAAATTATGATGATTTAACCCATATGCGTAGAAAAAAGTTTAGTGCAGATGTTTTATAATTGTAAACATGTTCAATAATACCGACAACTGAAGTCTAATCTTTACAATTTGATCTAAATATGACCTACTTACTTTACTAAAATATATTAATTTACTTCAATATAATAATTACCCAGTTTGGCTTTGCTTGCATCTTTTCCAACGTTTGATTCTTGTACTGTTGCGAATCCTGCGCTATCTTCAGCAGACGCATGAATGTCACTATGCTTTAGTTTTCCTTTCCGTGCTTCCATGAGTAAATGAATCAAATCTGGCCGTACTATGTTATCCCTTTCACGCATTTTTATATTATCCACAACCAAATTGCGAAAGAAATTGCCAACTTCGTCGCTAAATATCTTCACCCGTAAAAATTTCATCAATGACGCACTTATATTGGTACCAAAGAATTTGAGTGCTTTCAAGCCTTCAAATGTTGTTGCATCTTTTGCCATCAAGTAAAATGGATTTTTTTTATCCATTAGCGAATCGCATTTAATGCCAAATGCAACATTTGCAATAACATCATTTGATACTCGAGTAAATAAATCTTTTAATTCTACAATTAGGGGTTCATCCGGATTCATTGTTTTCTTAAAATAATCCATGGATTCATTCATAGATTCCGATATTAATATGAACATTGCACGCATTTTATTTCCAGTAAAAGCAGGTGACATAGTTGAACGCATCTGTCGCCATTTGTCTCCTGAATATAATAAGAATAAACACATAGCATTTTTTTTTCTATTTATATTTCCAAATACGCAATAAATTAGATTATGCAATAATATATTGATCATCTCCTTATTTTCATTTAATTTATAATTAAGTCGTACCTTGTAAACTAAATAAATTTTTCCCAAAAAGTGGATCGCTCTCTTCCGAAATAAAGTTTCCATGGTCAACGAAATGATCAAAATCTTTTATAGCAAATTGCTTAATTAGATTAATATCTTTTATCATTAATACTGGCCGTCGGAAACTATAGAAACCGAAGTATCTAAAATTTGCTTTATATTAGTGTTTATGCAAATAAAAAGTATTTTACTACAATAATGTGGAAGAGCTATGATTAAAAATAATAAATAATGAAGATTTTGCACT